>OU342470.1:16134328-16734328 GCA_910589355.1 Parapoynx stratiotata
GGCACGTATATTTGGCTCACAGCACATTTGACAAGCGTTAGTCGATCATTGTACCGTAACTACCGACATTGCGTGTAGATTGATCGGTGCAACTCTTTCCCTTGGTTTGTTGAACTGCTGATAGTTACTAGGGTTGTGTGTGTTCATAGTTTTATCGACATTTTTTACATTACTTTAGGTTTTTAAGGGACATGCTTCGTGCCAGTCGTCAATTACAAGTTAAAAATTCCCTGCAGTTTGCTGAAATGGATTGGTTCATTCAAAGAAAATGAAGTTATTCACAAGAAAGGCAGAATCATTAGTTTCTTAGATAGCTTTCTGTTATCACTTGTTAATTTTGATCTTCAGGGTTGTACACTTTTAATCTTTCATGCTTTATACTCAACAAGTTCGCTAGAAGAGGTGCCACTCTATGATGGAGCCATATTGTATTACTAACGTAACATTTTGTCCTGAAAAAAAAAACGAGAGAGAAACGCATGTTTTGAATTCCATTCTTGGTCCCACCACGGTGACGGTTACTTATTTATACCCAAATTTATAGCTTTTAATAACCGATGGAGCCTGTCCTTTGCTTACCGCCAGAGTAGGCTACTAATGTTAGTGCAATAAAGAATTTCTAATAACGGCAAATAAGATTTTTTACCTTAATCTGTAGCACCATACCATTGAATTTTGTTAGTGTAACAATATCGATGTATTCGCACGACGTGTCACAACACTACTCGTGATCTGATTTCCCATGGTTAGGTTGTTTGATTCTTATCCGGTAAATGGTTCACATGCATGTTATCAATAATTGAGTTATTGTAGTGTTGCGAAAATCGCTTCGATTGGTGCTAATGACTCGATAGATAGTAATATGTGGGACATTTTGCTATAAATGCTAATAAATAGGTACTAAAAACTTCTATGTTATTACCAGTACATTTGTTACTCCGTATCTGTCCATAAATAACGATAATCTAGTCGAAAAGAGGTCACTAGTTTGATCCTCGCTTGTAACACTGAGTTTGAATGAAACTCAAGTACATTCACCGGCAAGAGATATAAAGAATATGTAAATAGTTTGTAATCCTGGGATTTAAAGTAAATTGTTTAATTGTAATGTTGTTGTTGTTTGCAAAAATTGAAATGTCTTTGTGCTGGTGACTGTACAAGGCCCGATGGATAGCAACAGGCTTGCCACAGAATAATATATTTTTTTTTTTAATAAAAAGTTCAGCAAATGGCTCCACACTACCTGACGTTAAGCAGTAGTGGAGTCCACATGTGAAGATAGCTAGAGCAGCATGCTGACATACTGCCCTAGCCACCCGCACCTTGCCGGCCCAAAAAATCAAAAAATCCTCCGCCTCTTTTGAAGGAACCCATATTGTAAATAAGGGATATTGATCATTTTACTATATTATGCATCATTATCATTGTATGACCACCTTTGTTAACATTTTGGAAACAATAAAAATTATTGAGTATTGAGTAACATAAGTAGTTTTATTATTATTATAAGAGTAAGGACCTGTTTCACAATCGACGTGTAAGTTCTGAGTAGCTTACTTGACAGATCATTTGACAGTTGTTATATGAAATTTATGTCAATTGAACTACCAAGTAAGCTATTCAGAACTTACTCGTCGATTGTGAAATAGGCCCTAAGTATAATTACAGTCAAACTGGACTGAATCAACTTCCAGTCAATCAACTACAGTCAAAATCAATGTACAATGTTTTTCCACCAGCTCCTTCCGCACACAATCACGTCGGCTATCTGTTCTAAATAATTTTATTACCGAGGTCATATCCAATGGCCCGGAAAATCTTTATGGATGACCAGTACACAGGCGTAATCACCCAGACCTTATTAGTAATGACATAAGACTTATATTGGAATAGCCAAAGTTGATGGTGGGGAACATAATACTAGTATAACTTGACCTGTCGGCTGAGGTTGCAGATATGGCATTAGTTTCGTTAGATGTCGTTTGTATTGTGGTTTTTGTATAAATATTTAGCCTCAAACATGTTGTTGAAGTAGAACCATTATTTAATGCCAGAAGTAAGTAAAATATAGCATTGACACACTAGGGCGGACTAGTTAGTGGACGATTGACGAATAAAGTTTGTTCGTGGTGATAAGTGTCTGGTTTATAAGCAGGTATTCTACAAATACCTAGATTACAATACTACAAATACCAAGATTATTAACATGGAGAAAAAAAAAACACTTTGAGGAGTACGGTGGCGTAGTGGTTAGTACGCTTTGCTTTAGATTGAAAACAATGCTACCTTTGCCAAGGTCAGACCATGGATGGGTGACCAAAACTTTGTGATCTCGAGCTCCTCCGTGCTTTGTAAGGCACGTTTAGCCGTTGACCCCGGTCGCTATTGGGGCTGTTTCTACCCACCAATCCGCATTGGGCCAGCGTGGTGGTGTTACGGCCCATACTCCTCATGTGTTTCTCCATGAGGAAGGCCTGTGCCCAGCAGTGGGACGTATATAGGCTGAGGACAGTGCAAGCTTTCGCCCATTTTGGTGATATCGTCTTCATATTATGTGATATACTATTGAGTTGTCTGATCAATAAAAATAATAAAATCGTCACATTAACAAAGAAAAGCGAGGAAAGAATGGACAGAACTAAACATGAATATATCAGAGCTGTTAGATTGAAATAGTTTAAACATGTGATGAGAAGGGGTGCATATAATTTGACAAGAAGAACTAAAACAATGGATGTAGATGGAGCTAGAACGAGAAGAAAGCTAAAGAAGCAATGGAATAAGTGCGTAGATTGATAAGTCTCATAAGAGAAGAAAAGATAGGATGTTGAGCTGACAAGCGACATAGTACAATGAGGAGGAAGACTTGTGTTTAAAAAGCTAAATTGGTATGGACTAGAAGAGAGTAAAAAGAACAAGGGTAGATCAGAACCAACATTCGCTTTTCTTCCATCATACTAAGAAATTTTTTGACGAATATGAAGCTTAACAGATTGATTATAGCAAATATTTTCTTTCAAAATTATATTTACAACCAACACTTAATTAATTATGCTAGTTGAAATAACAACAAAGACGCCATGATTTCGCTCATAAATAAAGCGGCTTTCACAGGCAACTTGTAAGCGTCGCATTAAAAAAACACCAGAGTTGACATAACACATTTTCATGCGACTCCACAAATACCAATTAACATAATAAATTAACTCATACGTTACGTGTACAGGAATAAACGGTCAAGAGTGAGGGGGGATTTTTGTGGGGTTCCATAGAGTTATGGAATGGTAAATAGTTTATTGTTATCAACAAATTTATCAGTAGAGAATCAGTAAATTTAATAGCATCACCTAAATCTATTCTGAACTTAAGGAGACCTAAAAATCTGTGGCCCTGACGGAGGTCCGTGATTTGTTCTAGACAATCTAATGTAGAAAAGCTAAAAGTAAATAAGAAATTCTTCAGACCACCCTTACCATGAGTCTAGCTCAACGTAAACACTGTCTATTCATTATCATAGATCCTTAGAATAGACTAATGAATACATCATCATTATGATGATGATCATCAGCCTATGTTTGTACACTAGACCGCCACCGGGTGCTGATCGGGAGGTTCGGGTTCCCAATGGGGGTGGAATTTTTTCTGCTCGGTTTGGTTGGTTGGAGGAACTGCAACCGTTTCTACCCACCAACCCGCATTGGGCTATCGCGGTGGTGTTACAGCCCATACCTTCCTCACGTGTTTCTTTATGCGGAAGGTGGGAGAGCCTGATGCCACGTGTTAGACAAAGAATGGTACAAAACGCACAATAAACGGAACATTCGTACCTAGAGGTACTGTAGCGAACTCTTTGCTACTCGCGCGTTGTCTCGGGGTCGTTGAAAAAAAAAGTAAAAATTTGAATTTAAAATAAAATATTCGATTGTCATTGGAAGACAATAGAAGCATAGGAAAAAACAGTGTATGACGGTCCGTGGTTCGTGAAAGTGCGCGTCGTCGTCGCGCTCATGTTGTAACGAAGAGTCCTGAAATAAAGTGAACTTCAAGCAGTAGCTAGTTCAGCTTAAGTAGCTAGTTGAATATTATTGGATAACTTTTTACATCAAAGGAACTCTGAAAGGGCGAAGCTCACAATGAATAAATTAGCAGCTACTATGATAGATCGTTTATAAACCGCTACCTATGACGTGTGAAGAGCGCCTTAGAACGCGGCTTAGAATAACTTACTATATTTATGTTTGTATTACAGGCACTTGCGTTATGATGTTAATCCGGGTACTTTCAGGTTTTCTTTGTTTTATATAATGATGGATATGGATCTAATAATAATTTTTAAATTTTGATAATTTATGGTATAAAAAATCTGAATTAATAATGTCGCTATTGCTACCGTGTCTATCCACGAATCCGCATTGGGCCGGCGGTGGTGTTATGGCCCGTTCTCCTCACGTGTTTCTCCATGTTGGAAAGCCTGTGCCCAGCAGTGGGACTTATATAGGTTAATCACGATTATCTATGGAATTATTAACAAAACTTGTTCTATCGAAATACAAAGAAAGAATATTTTAGGACTAGATATAGATAAAAAAATTAAAGGACAATGTTCATCGTCGACCTTTCGTGGACATGATGCCACTTGAAATTTTTTGCTAATTAATTATTATATTATTTTAGGGAACTAATAGTCAAACAGATTTGTAGCCAGTTACTTATTTCTTTAGTAATTTATGGGAATTAATCGACTACCGCTCATAGAAGTCAAGTTAAACCTAACCTTTTACCAATTTACATTAATATGAATCGAGTTCAATGACTGGAACGTTAAACTGAAATAAAAGTAATCGCTAAATCTATTCGATAATGTAAAGAACTCAATCGAGCGATAATCGTCATTATTTCCCCTCTCGAAATAGGGCCTAATGGGCCCACATTACTACCGAAAGTGCATTAGCAACGTAAGTGGAAGTATTTGAATATAGGATTTACGGTTGTGACTTAAACGTATACACATAACGTCCCTTTTCCAGTGATTGCTGCCAAGTACCCCACTATATTTTTTAGGTTTGGTAAGTGTCGATGTTATTACAAAAGTTAATATTATTTTCTTGAAATATAATTTAAATTTTATTTTATGACGAAGAAAATAATTTTATATTGACGAAGGAACATATGAAAATATATAAAACTTTTGATTTCATTAGTGCCCAATTAATTTATTCTAAAATTTCATTTAGAACAAAATGCTGATACAATATTGGGTCCTTACCTATGAAATTGGTGTTTTTTTTTTCTCTCTTAGTATTTTGTCTGTAACTATTAAGATTCAGAGTATTCCTAAAAAATAATTACCTCGTCTAAAAATAGACTATATTTTTGAGCTGTTTTTATTTGTTTTGATAATTTTTTGTAAGTTTAATTTTGTTAAAATTGGACACGTAGACAACTCTTTTTAAGTGCCTCCCGAATACATCATTTTATTTGCATTCAATTAAAAACGATAAATAATTTTTATGAAGTGTGATATTACACATATTACTAAAGCTTGTCTAATGATAGATGCAAAATATTAGTATCTTTGGATTTGTCGTTGTGAAGAAAACTGAAAAAAATTTAGTATGGAAAATGCAGAATTCCCCAAAATCTCCATACAAAACACCAAATTTATAGGTAAGGTAACCTAATATTTTTGTCTCACACGTAAATTTAGAGTAAACTTCACTCTGCATTTATTTAACATCTGCTGCCCTACTCTATAACAATATTTCAATGGATTTGATTCGGATTTCTGTCATTGAACACTACTGAAAGTAACAGAAACATCACATTGATTCAATATTAAACGGTTATTATGTGAACTAACATCCTATTGTCTATTTTCGTTACAAATCGGAAATTGCTTAAATTTGCTGCTGTAATCAATGACAGACAATGGTCACGCAATCTAATATTAAATTTTTACCGTCAAATTATGCAAATTTTACCAATTTACAATTTGTAACGAAAATAGACAATAGGAGGTTAGTCCACATGATAGCCACTTAATATTGAATTAATGTGGCGCTTTTGTTACTTTCAATAGTGTTTAATGATAGAAATCCGATTCCAATCCACTCAAATATAGTCTTCGAGTAGGGCAGTAGATCAGAATTGTAAAGGAGTCTCTCTCACTGGTCAATTCTATAATAACGCATCTGACACAGGGCAAAGCAAGCCATAGTATTTAGAATATACTTTCTCTAACATATTCTGGGACAATTTTCATTCCCACTGATACCTTAAAGCGGGGAACGAAGCAACCTCTTACCACGAGTACCACTTTTTCCACACTATCTCTACCTATACAAGTTAATTAATACCCCAACCAAAGTCACACATGCCTTGAGGATCAAGCCCCATAAATTCCCATAAATTCCCCTTAGCAATAAACACTGCTCTAAAATCTGTAATAGCAATACTTTACCGCAAACAATTGTTTCTTGCATATAAATCATGATGGCGTATTCCTGGCTCAAATTATAGAGTGCATCGCGCGTGCCAAAGTGGTATGACAGTACTTAATAGTAGGTCAGCCTGGCTTCAGGCGCTCTGTTCCTGTTTTGTTCTGATTGTGTAAAGATATTGCGTGGTAATGGAATAAGTTGAGGGTTAGTGAGTTTTCTAAGACTTAATTGGGTTGTAAAATACATTTATTGTAGAATAGAGAGATACCAGACAAGAGACAAGTCAACTGCAAACAACGCGATTACTTAGGAAATGTTATATTAAGCATAGTGAATTTGGAATTGGCATAATTTCATTGATTAAAAAACATTAATACAGTGAGTCATAGAGATTGCCAGTGCATGGCATCAGACTCTTCTTGAACAAAAGGACCGAAATAGATGTTACAGTATGTAAAGGTGGAAAATGTTGACAATGACAATTTTTTTGTTTCCTTGACAATGCATACTGTGCCATCTTTTAAAAAACAAATATTTTGATAAATCAACATGCTGAGCTTCTTACCCATTCTTCTCAGAACAAGGCCTCCTGGTAGCTAGTGAACGGTTGGCATAATTTGGCTTTAAGCTAAATAAATGAATTGACTATTGACATCGGAACATATCAGGCAAAGTTTATTGAGCTGTAATACACACATACATACATAAAACCACGACAATTATCCCTTAGGGGTTAGAAAGAAACTAGGCAAAAGCACCTCAAAAGCAGTTCATAGTCATAGTCCGCGCTTCACCAGGACACCACTCAGCGTGACAGGTGGTGAGCCCGTCGCCGCTATATGCTATTGGATGTTGTGCAGTTCTAAGTCGACTAATCGCCTTTTACGACACCCAAGGGAAGAACTGGGTTGGGTAGTATTCTTTTAATGAGCCGCAACCTTACGATTTTTTCAGGGATCATAATAAATGAAAAAGATGGCTTAACAACCGACCGAGACTTAAAACATAAAACTAAACCTTATAAACATATGAAAATGTTTAGATCCTGTTCTATTTTACTTCTACAGGTAAACGCGGTGGTCAGCACCACCGAACTTTAAAGGTTATCTGCAAAATTTTACCGTAATAGGTTTGGTTCAAACAAATTAAACTTTTCAGCTTGTTGGGACATTAGCTTTCTAATTAGATACAGGACATAGAACTGTATACTTTAGTTAATAGTAATACCTTGTCGAAACTACGTATAACAACAAAAACGTATTAAACGTTATAAAAAACAGCTATTTGATTTTGGCGTGCTTCTACCTTACTGAAGACCAAAGTCATATAATACTAATAATATAATAATACATTTTGTTCCTATTGG
The DNA here is from genome assembly GCA_910589355.1 of Parapoynx stratiotata. Classification (NCBI taxonomy): domain Eukaryota; kingdom Metazoa; phylum Arthropoda; class Insecta; order Lepidoptera; family Crambidae; genus Parapoynx; species Parapoynx stratiotata. The sequence goes on from OU342470.1 coordinate 16,142,135, forward strand.
TAGGTATATTTCGTGGTAGGGGTGGGGTGAGTGCTCACAAATCGTTTAATTGTTAATGGATAAACTGCAATTTTAATTTTATTTTGTCCTTTTACTGTAATATGCATCAACCATCGGAATATACTTACTTCATATGCTAATTTAACTCGGAAATCACACAGGGATAGGTTTGTATTGAAAAATTCTTAGCATTTGTCGATAAAATCAAACAATAAATAACTAAGAAAGTAATTTTGAATATGCATTTTGAAATGAGTTAAGTCTACCACAATAATGAATATGAAACGAATACGTACAGAGCAATACAATCTCAGCTCACTCCGCCACAATGTCTGACGCACCAATGCCCTTAAGATCGTAAAATAAACATTGTACCTTCGCACATGACACTTGCAAAGCTCATAGCGTCTTGCTCATAGCTAAAATACGCCTGTACGTCTTTCGTCATTACAATTTCCAAAATGCTTTACATATAAAACTATATAATACCTTGATTTTAAAGAAAATTTGAAAAGCATTGAAGTATTTGAAACAAAAATAGTTATTATTGAACCACTATATAATAAATATACAATAAAAGATACAAATATTGAAGTACAAGATGCAACAAACGAAGTCACAGGAGAAACATGTCTGTAATAATTTGTAATTGTAATTGAGAGTACAAGACGTAAAAGTTTACGACCATTGTCATTCTGAGCATTTTACGATATGAGCTAAAATACTCTTTCTTGCATTACTAGGAAACAAAGTTTGCAATGAATTATTTATTTGCGAATTCAGAAAGTGAAAATCGTTATGTACCGACCTTTGTCTGAGCGAGACATGGTATGACTTTGTTTCTGGCGACTTAGTTCATATTTCTATGACAAAAACATTGAGTTATATTTCTGTGTCAAAATATTTAAAGTAGACATTAGACCGCTGATTACTTTGTTTGGACTTTAATGTTTTACGTTTTACAAAAAAAAACTAGCAAAAGAAAAAAAAGTTGCTCTCCTTTCGCGAGTGATTTAGGCTCAGATTTTTTTAAATCTGCTTTTATATCGTCTTTGGTTGGTAGAATAAAAAAACTCGATTCAAAACAGAGTTTTTCTTTTTCTTTCATAACAATAAGATAATGTTACGCAATTGTTTCACAGGTCATGCCATACTTTCTTTCAAACTGTAAATATAAACCAAAAAAACCCCGCGGCGAAGCCACGAAAATGAAAATATTTTATGAATAGCCCACTCTCGTAAACGTTCTGATCAAAGCCAAATTAGCTTCCCCCTCGAGTTGCTTCGAGCTATAATTTATAAAATAGATCTCCCCACATTGCTAGCGGTAAGCTCTTAGATGTCAAATGCAATATTCAAAGAAAGAGAACTCTTTCCACACACCTCCCCGGAGGCACCTAACTAACCGTGATAAGAAGCAAAAAGGGGGCTGTGAACTCGCGAACTAAAACACTATCCAATTTTAAGAGACCTTCACGTACACACGGAGATATAGATTAAATGTAAAATAAAAGCTCAAAGTAATTTGGTGCGTAAGTTAAAATTATTGGCACGGAAATGAATTAAAGTAAGACGTTGGAAACTGAAAGACAAACTTAATATTGACATTTAGTTAGATAATTGGGATTTATGTACATACGGTTGCGGTCAGAAAATGTTTATCAGTTTTCAAATTAGATTCTTTATCACTCTGTTTTCAATAAAGTCTATGACATATCAAGTTACTTATTATCCTTTGAAATTTAATTAACAATATGAAGTATGAAAAGACAAGTAAACGTGTTTGAACGTAATTTGGACAAAAGTGAAATTATAATCAGAAATTTTAAAAATAAGATGACAATATTTTATTTAATAAAATAAAGATTGTTTGAGTTTCTATTTTAAAATTATTTATAATTAAAAAAACCTAAATAATAAAAAAAAGTTTCTTTAAAAAGTTATCGATACACGTCTAAATATCGCCGATGGATTCTCGTGTTATTAAAAAATATAGGTATAATCTATGATCAATCAAATTGATATTTCGTGATTTCGACTTTTTTGACTTCAATGTATGCCCGCGTTGCTCTAAGAATGTATGCAATTGTGGTTCTTAGGGTGGTAAATATTATCTGACCGCGACTGTACATAGCTTTATAATTGTGTCGCTTAACTTCAAATAAAGGTAACTCCAGCGAAAGTGATTTTGAGTTATTTGAGTAAAACATATTCTGACCAAAATACGCAGTTTCATATTAAAGATAATGTTTTATCATATAAAATAGACACTAAGCAGTAAATTTAACTGTTTAGTGGATACATTTCATTAAAAAGGATAATAATTCGTCGTATAAATGAAAAAACGCGTTTTTAGTTTGGATTTATCTACGTTTGATATAACATGGCTGGATGTACCCGTTTTTTGAACTAATAAGGTATGGATTTACCTTTATGTGACGGCTACTACTGTCGGCCATATTGAAAGAATGCACCACGTCGGTTGGTCGAGGAGGATTTGCCTTCATTTGATAAAAACAGCAAGTCGGATTTGTCTCGATTTGTTAAAAAAACTTGATTTGTTTGTCGTTTGCCTTAAAATATGATCGGATTTATCTTTGATTGTTAAAATTAACATATATATCTTTTTAAAGCTATTTGATACCAAAATGTCAAATATTTCTTAAGATGGAGTTACCATCGTTTGAAGTTAAGCGACACAATTTAATATAAGCAGATTTGTATCGATTACTTGTTAGAATTCATTTTATATCACACTTTACGCTAGCACGGGTTCGTATCACGCCACTATATTTCTCCTCATCTTTGTCACAAGCAATATTACAAATCTTCTTATGACAGTTCACACTATTCCATTTTTCAACAATAATGCTTGCCTATAATTTAATGCCAATTTCATATTCGTACCTAGCATTGTCTAAAGCAAAACTACTATCCAAAAATCATTGGTAGCTGGAACACTAAACAAAGGTTGTGCGAACATAAAACTTATTTATTATACCGGCCGACCGACGCACACGCGAATTTATTGTGAACCAAACTGCATTATTTGTTAACGGCAGTACTGTTGGGGACATAACTTAGATTCCTAATCAAGATGAAATTTTAAAATTTACTTAAACAATTCCCAAATTTTGCTTTTAAATTTAATTTTGACCTCATTTACTTCCGCATTTTGTTTTCCATTGTTTAATTGCAGGTTTAAAATGGAATTTACTGTGGATACATTTAATATAATTATACTGAAACACGAAACTCATCCATAGAATTTCATTACAGACCAAAAACTTAGTAATAACTCAAGATATAATCTTGATGTCATTAAATATATTCTTTTCTACAAATTATCTTGTCTCTAAATTAGATCGTCCAACAAAACCTTTAGATTCCACAATACTGTTAATTTTACTATTATGCGTGTGCCTGTACCGCCTCCAGGAAGTAGCAAGGGAAGTGCATCGTACATCGCGATGATACATGCGCCCATTCGATAACACAATAAAATACTATAGATCTACTGAACCCGGTGATGCGGACGGAGCGTCTTTTGTTTCTGATTTATTTATAGAAATATGTGGGACTGTGGCTTAATGTACTGAAATAGGAGCCCAGGGACCTAGTGCATTGGTTCTTATAGGATTTAAAGTAATATTGGACATGGTTGTTTTAATAAAATACTGATTTTCGGTGGTCTTTTAGTTACGATTTTGTAGCCATTATATAGTCCAAGCTATTCATGTACTTTACTTATTACAGGAAACACTGCACTGGGCGAAGCCATACACTGGTGATAATGAATATTGTATGATAGCTTTACGAAGCAATGGATTTAGTATAAAGCTTATGTATGATAGAAACACTAGACGGTTTACGAATATTAAGGTGAGAATAAACAAAGATGTTTATAGTAGTAGAATCTTATCTAAACATACTCAAATCGCTACAGATAAAAAAAATAAACAATGAAAAGAACTCCATATAAGTATTATATAAAAACAAAGTAAAAGAAAAACATTTAGCTTCTCAAATCGGAATGGATTTCAAATAAGAGAAACAATAATGAAAATTTCATTCGCAGTCATCTTTCTCCAACACGAAAAGGACAATGCAATTCAATTTAACGTCAAAGCTGCCAAGACACAGTATCAAGATAGCAAGAAGTGGTCAACCATAAAATATATACAACGTGGTAGTAACTCTAAGCTATGAAACTTCAACTTTATAAATTTTTTATTACGACTTAAAATTTTATACTTTTTAAATAACTCCCAGTTACTGTTATAAACAAACAAACATCTATCATAAAATATTTACGTGTGGAAAACTAATAATAACTTTATATGTTTTCAACGCAGCAGAACTAATGTTGATTAGTTTAAAATTAATAAAATCTATATTGAGCTAGGTATAGAAAAATTCGATCCGTGTTTACGAGGTAATAAAATATTTTTGGCGTCTCCAACGAGAACACTCTCCAAAGACTCATATTTATTCACAAAATTAGGTAAAGTTTCGGCTCTGTTCCAAGGTATCTACTAGAAATTATGGTAATCTACTTATTTCTCATTTTCAGCAAAATTTGGAGTTTGGTGTTTGTCCATCAAATTCGGAAGTGCTTTTTTATTCAATAATAAATGACAGCAAAACAGTCTTGAATTTTTTCACTCGTCTAAAGCTTTATTATGATATATTTTATACACGGGAATCCATCATTTTATCATAAATCCTTTCAACGATTTTCATTACCCATAAAACGATTCGCAGAACTTTTTGTAAAATATGAGATGTCGCTTTAGAGCATTATTTAAAACAAAAATTAGGACGAATGAAAAAAGGTACCTAAATCGACTCAGTTTATCCCGACCCCGCGTAGTCTTATCTGCCCTACCTAGAGTGCAAAAAAAAAGCGTGCAGGCGCGGAGGGGCGAGGCGGCCCGTAACCTTAGGAGCAGCTGGTTTGAAAGCCCGCCGCGGCTGAGCTTTGCTGGCTTAGCCAGCCAGCAAGCTGAAGCTGCGGTGGTGAGCGAAAACCATCAGTGACGATAAGCTCGCGTAAGACCGCTGAAGCTGTCACAGAAACCATTATAATTGAAATGTTGTACCGCAACACAATTTATCGATTTTTCGACCTAGTTTTACTCAATACGGAATCAACAAATCTGTATGATTCAAAATTGTGTAAAGTGAATATTTAGTTATAATATTTTTATTGAAAATGTTTAAGTAGTCTATTTAACCGAACAGCCCACCGCCCGCGCCAGCACGCCAGCCTCCGCCGCCCGAGCCCGTCCAAGAAGATGATGATGATGACTCCCCACCAGTTGTAACCACAACGGAGATACAAAACCGCATGAAGAGCATTGTCTATGTCAGGTATGCGCATACCTCACTTAGACATTGCTTAATTTCATCAGAAGGCAAATTGAATTCTGACCATAAGTTTTGCATCAGTAATTTATGTAGGAAAGTCGGCTACGGAAGTTTCCAAATGGCAGTAGAATATCAAGCGCTAAAGCAAAATACGATCCAAACGCATTCCTACCTCCAAAACTCAAAAGAAAAACAAGACCTAACGCAAAGATTGCATGACCTTAAACACAGCATTGAAGAATCTGAAACGGTTAACTGCTTCATATGTTCAAATGGTAAAACAGAGCTCTATTATCATTGTTCTGCCCAGTAAGGTGAGCTCTGTCCCAATATACCCAGCAGTGAAATTTAAATCAAACGATGACGCAAAAAACCTAATTCAAAAAATAATGAAGCCGTAGCATTGTTTTTCTCCCAAGGGTTCATTTTCGCTGATATGGGCACTTCTTATTTCTCTCATGATCGATCCAAACTTCTTTCACGACGCTCTGTACATCGTCTTCAGTCTCCTGATGTTCTACATTATCATCAGTATCACTAAAGATCTGTATCTGCCAAGAAGATAGCATTATAAAATGCCACTGTGTCACCTACGTCCGCAATACAGCAAACATGAGAAAACAAGAAAATCGATCGATCGTCGATGGTAGAATCGAAAAATTCATCGATCGACCTGACTAAAAAAATTTTACCATCGATCCTTGTCATCGATCGTAAATCACTCGATTGGGCTCATGATGACGGATGTTTTGTGCTGTTTTGTGCTGGATTGGTAATGTTTCAAACTGAACAGGAGCCTGCAGGAGGAGGAAACTGCATTATCTCATCTTCTCAGAACTGGTCTTGTAGTGAACGCGTAGAGTAAATTGACATTCATAATGAGTATGTAAATTCCTGAAATTTGAGTTTTGAGCTAGAGTTGATGAAAGACCGTGCAGCAAATACAAGTAGTCGTAATCGCCTCTCTTGAAAGATTATCAATATTATATGCTTGTATCGTTTGTATACAGTTATCAAGCGACGATATTAAAAATAAATATCTCACTCATGTAAAGCAAACAGCGAAACATTTGACTATGAAAATTGGAATTTCAGTATTTCTAGTTTGACCAAAATTTAGTTTTGATATGCATGCTGCGGTGTATCTATGGAATCGGAAGCAGGTAGAATTGGAATTGATTTATGCAAATGATCACAAAACAGCTGCGGCTATGCTGATAGTGGTCTAAACATGTTCCATTGTTGATTTGTTTTGGTTAAACTGTTACAGCTGAATACGTACTCGTACGCAGACGAATAATTTTAGAAATATTTTCATAGAATCGAATTCAATAATTTTAGTATCTCGCATTGTCCTAATCAATTATAGTTTGACATGTTTCTAACCTTTAATTATAATATATTATTTGTTTATCATTATTATTTTTATTTAGCAGACTTTTATTTATAAGACTACAACATTTTTCGCTATATTAAAATTAACGCTATAGAAAAAAATCTAATTTTCATTTAGATAAATTTCTTCCTTTCTGCGCATTTTTTATTGTTTATAACCGGGGGGTTTATAAGTTTAAAGTTTAAGTTTGTGTGTGTGTCTGTCAACCTGTTGTGGCATCGTAGCTCCCAAACGGATGTATCGATTTGGATACTGTTTCTTTTGTTTGAAAGATGGATCGAGAGTGTTATGTTTTTTATATTTCTGTTTTTTATAAGTTATGTTTTTGTTGTCATTTTGTTAATAATATAATAATATACGTCTTTGTTGTATAGATATTTTATTTGAAGTAAAGAATGTCTGTCAATATAATTTTGATTACAAAAAAAGGAACTATAAAAACTTGCCAGTATTAGCAAATTATTTGTCTTTGCTCCGACTTTTCATTTTTAGCTTTTGCAGCAGTGAAATTGTCAATGCTAGTATTATTTTTATGCATTTCATTTAGTAATTTCGCCTTAACTAAACTAGTGGAAACTTCTACATTGCTATTCTCCAATGCCATTATAAGCGGATCATAATGCGATGTAAGACCACCTAGTAGTATTGCTGCGAGTGAAGCATCATCAATATTTTTGCCGATGTCTGCTAATTCTTGTGCAGTACACAAAACGGCATTGATATAGCTTTCAATGTCATTATAATCAGTTAGGTTGAGACGGTATAATTTTCTTTCAAGAGATAATCTGCGCCCCATACCTTTATCCTCGAAGGTGTTCTGCAACGATATCCAGGCTTCGGATGCCGTCTTTGCATTCTTAGCATGAATAATAGCAGATCCATCTAGGGTCAAGCAAATTTTTGAAAGAGCTTTCCTGTCGTTCCGTACCTTTATGTTTATGGGTGTCGAGTCACCATCTGGATAGCCCTCAATTGTCTCCCACAAATCTTCATGGATTAGGTAATTCCGCATTTTGAATTTCCAAATGGGGTAACTTTCCTTATCCCGAAGTATAAAGGATGGAAGTGATGACGACGAGTTTGGTCTATAAGTAATATTGCAACCAGACATACCCGAAGTATCTCCTCTATCGGAATTCGACATATTTTCTAAAAAATTATACCCACGACTTCCAAAAAAAAAAAAAAATATTCACAACAATAAGACTTTTAAACGTATATAAAATTCGTGCTGATAACGTTTTGTTGTAATTTTGTTAATAATGTAATAATATACGTGTTTGTTGTATAGATATTTTATTTGAAGTAAAGAATGTCTGTCAATATAATTTTGATTACAAAAAAAGGAACTATAAAAACTTGCCAGTATTATAACAGTTTTTTATAAATCTGTTTAGCCATTTGAAAGATATGAGGAATGAAAATAGGAATAAAAAATCCGTGTTGGGTATCAAATGAAACGTTACAATGACGATAAAGTAAGTTTTATCGATATCGGTTAATTCATTTGAAAGATATATGGAATGAAAGTGATAGTGAAAAAACTGATAAATTGATATATGATTAGAGATTTTAATGTATTTGTTTTAACAATTAGCTTGTATGTTATTATTTTTGTACTTATATTTCCATGCCAGAATCATTGGTTGGATATGACTGGCCCTCATTTTAGTAATATCTTTTTTTTAAACCCATATTCCCCAACAAATGTTTTGATTTGATTTGATGTTTACAAATATACCTGAGTGGGGTATTAAATAAAAGGTTATACCTTGTTCGTCATTTAAAAGACATGAAATAAAAAAATAATAATTTAAAAACTGACCAAAAATTTAAAAACAAAATATTGTTGTCTTGTCGGGGGACTCTACAAGGGCATACTCGTACCAAGGTGCTTAGCGGACCCCCGACTAGACAACAATTATTTGTTTAAATTTGTTGGTCAGGGGTTTTAAATTTTTATATATATTTTTTATTTTTTATAGAAGTAGCTTACAATTTAATGTTAATTGATACTATCTTTATTCAGGTTAGCAGAAAAGCATTCGAAGATTCATATTCAACAGAAAAATCAGTGGTTTGCTAAAATTTGCTTACCAGTACTGATCTTTAATATTGTAGCCACAACATCACCAATAACGAAGGCTCCTTCAAATTACACGGTATGTGAACGTCACCTATCGCCTAACCGCATGCATAATACCCCGAATCCTTCACTAGAATATTCATCATTGTTACAGTTACCTTAGAACCTATATTCGTTTGCAGCTTCCAGTCTTCTGTGGTCGGGTGGTACGCTTCTAAGCGGTCAGTTCCAAGATGGCTAATTAAGATCCCAACCTCAGGCTGGTCTAAGGCATGCTAAATGTGATCTAAGTGAGCTTTGTAGATACCATACATAGAAATGTATTCATATAGAATACGTGGAATGAATTTGCACGAACCAAGCTTGAAAATAATGCAATCAGATGTGTGGCAGTGTTGCCTGTATATTAAAAAATAAGATCAACATAAAATGGTTTTGGCTCACTTTTCTGCATGCTTCAAAAGCTTCTAGATTCTATTTATCTGTACTTAAACAGATCCCAGATCTTCTTCTGTTACTCTCCTGCATTGAATTGGTTACAGCACACCAAATACATTTTGAGAAATGCGTAAAATCAAGTCTCAAGAAAGTCAATAAAGAACACATTGTAACAATGTAGCTGAATGCAATAAATAAGTAAAGAATTTCATTTGAGAGACGCGAATTCTACCATTTGTAGAGTAGGAACTCACGATCCATTTTCCAAGGCGAATAGTCAAATAGAACGTACACTATCAAACCTTTATTTCCCCTGGTGATAAAATAAAGGACTTGTTATAAGAATTGAAGGGAAACAGCTCTTGTCGAATTGTTTTTGTATATTGGGAAGCGAAGGATGGTATTTGTATATTTGGAAGCACTTCCAAATTCCAATAAATGGAAAATAAAGCTTCCATGTGTTAATTAAAAGGATGATTAACTAAACTAATGTCATCAAACCAATTAAAACAATAAAATCAATTCATCACAAATTAAGTTTATATCGAATAGAAATAGTATAATCTTTAGTTGTGAACGTTTCATCAATGTTGATGATACTATGAATATCTAAAAAATATTGAGGAAAAACAATTTAGCAAACTAATAAACGTAATAAACGTTGATAAATTATTTATTTTATGTAAGTATATTATTTTAACAACTAAATTTGTTGATCGCTCGTTTAGTATTGTCACTCGCAATTTGTTCTCTTTCAAAATATTCTTTAATAAAAATTATATACAAGAAAACACAATTGCCACGTGTTGAAAATCTGTAATTGAAATGTATACCACCGAAGGCCACTTTCATTTTCCTTGACATTGCAAAATTATCCTCGACGACAATTCAAGATAAAGTTGAATTAATAAATGGTGGACTTTACTGAGACTTTATGTGACATTAAATTTACAGCTGATACTGATAAGGAATTTTGCGGTCTGGCGTTTCGAGATTGAGAGAAACTTTTATGATGATAATTAGATACTAAGACGACAGGCGTTACCTACCAGGCTGGACAGTAGAAGTATGTAAGACTAACGAGAAATGCCGGTACTACCCACAAAAACTCCCCGATATACCCATTCAAGCCCTATCGTAGAAATTCTGCCGAAGCAATCTTCCTTCATTGTATCCTTTTATTACGGGGTCAAAAACTTATGTACGGACCATACCCATGATGGAGATGAAAGATGGCCATTGGAACTCAGTAATTAAACAGCATAATCTCATCGAGTTTGAGCTCGTTTGATACGTCTTGGCGGGTACTTTTGTGTTAAATGATAGCCAAGCATTCGCGGCCTTAAGCAGGGTTAAAACTTTAGAAGGTCTTCTTATTGAATAGCTGCACTGTTCCAAGTTAACCGGTTAACGACCTTGCAACAATGATGCGATAGTCACAACAAAAAGTAAAAAAAAAATTATAAATAAAAAAACTTTCTTTAAAAATAAGCTTTATTTAAATGCGATAAAAAGAAAAAATTTTTTTTACACTAAAACTTTTTCTGTTACGTTATATGTTAACAGAAACAGTTTTAGTGTAAAAGTTTATTTTTTTTCATTTTAGCGTTTTTAAATTAAAGCTTGTTTTTAAAGGTTCTTTTATTTTTTCAGTTAGGAACATATTATCTACAGGTGTAGTCAAACATGATTTCTTGGGCTGGTCTTGTTTAACTACTGTGACTCGTGCTCCATCTGCTAAATTAAACAGTGCTAAGTGTATTTCTAATGACAAAGGTCACCAGCATAAACTTCCCAATTTATCGTGATTGTTCATTGTAGCAAGCAACTTTATCAAAATAGGAACGCCTGGCTAATTCGCCATAATATATAACAATTAGTAAGTTTATTTGCTGGCTTGTAGCCAACATATTTCCAGTCAATAGAGTGGCATGGTTCCATTTATATTTATACTCTGATGCGGATTAGGGGTTTTCTGTCCACCGCAGTGGTTTCAAACAAATCAATTATGATAATCGCATGGCAGTTTTGATCATTATAAATGACTGGCTGAAATAACGGGCTGATGGTATACAAGTTTCAAAAAGGATAAAAGCTATACTAGCTATTAAGCTGTTTTTAGATTACCTTTAAAAAATCAAAATATTTTTATTCTTTAAATAAACCTGGAACCAAACGGACGAACGAGACAACGATACATCTTCACTTACTATACATAAATATAAATTTATCATGTTTTTACGACGAGGGTGGCATATAATCATAGCCCAATCGACGATGGTAAGCGATTACCGTAGCCAATTGTCACGTAGAGCAGTACTCACGAGTTGCTTACTCAATTAAAATCAAGTATACTGTACTTTTGTTCCCCAATATAAAGTATTCCCAATAAACTTTGTCCATCTTACACCACCAGACAACAGCTATGCTGTGTGCGAGGAAATCATAGATTTAGGATATACAAGATATATAAAAGCGGCTTGAAAACGTGACATAAATTTTTTTTGTAATTATGTTGGTAAATATCAAATTCATCCTCTCGTGGAACAAACGGGGACGCTATGGCCTCTTACTACTCGCGAAAACATAACATATCTGTCATCCATTCGCTTTCTCTTTTACTCTCGGGCGGTTTGTAAATGATTAGGATTTCTCGCTCCCTCACTTCATGTATCTTTTTGGCGTGGCGAAAAAAACCTAAATCTGTGGCCAATAGGATTACTTCGTTTCACGTGACTCGCAAAACGGTGTCATCTTTTTGTCTATTTTTCCTCGCACACAGCTTATCTAAATAGCGTAGCTATGGTGGAAAGGCACCCCAAAAGTAATAAAGCTGCGATCTCGTGTAAGGTGGAAGTGGCTACTCTAATTAGGTGAAAAAATTCAAGTGCTAACGTTACGTTAACGTCATGTTATGCCCCAAAACTCTTAACTCCTTGGCGGGCGCCGCGATCCAATAGGTTCGCAAACAATGGATGTCTCTATTGTTTCGTTTTGCACCCATTGTTAATTTTGATCACTATTGTATTGGTTTAAGGGCGAATTCGACCAAATTTCTATTATTTATAATTGTCAAGACAACCTCATGGGCAGGAAATAGATCAATATGTTATGATATATGATGACGAAATGGTTTGCATCTGTGATAAATATTGGCTCCTTACCATTAACATTAACTTAACATTCAGAGCATTCCTAAAAAATAATTACCTCGTCTAAAAATAGACTATATTTTTGAGCTCTTTTGATTTGTTTTGATAATTTGTTGTAAGATTAATTGTGTTAAAATTGAACACGGAGACAACTCTTTTTAAGTGCCTCCCGAATACATCATTTTATTTGCATTCACTTAAAAACGATAAATAATTTTTATGAAGTGTGATAATACACATATTAGGTTGGGGAAAAAGTCTTTTCGCATTATAGTATGCATAAACTTGTAATAAAATCTCTTTGGCTATACTATTTGTATCTGGCTGGTTTTGGTATCATTGAAAGTTTAAATTTTAAAGAACATAATTCCAAATTCAAATTAGGAAAATGTGTGATTTTCATTTGTTTTTCGTACCGCCAAGATGAGTGAATCTAATGAAGAAATTCGATACATTTTAAAATTTTACTACAAAAAAGGTAAAAATGCAACGCAAGCCGCGAAAAAAATTTGCGATGTTTATGGACCTAGTGCAGTGTCTGTGAGAGTAGCACCAATTTGGTTTAAGCGTTTTCAATCCGGAAATTTTGATGTCAAAGATGCACGTCGCTCTGGTCGCCCTATTACAGATAAAATGGATGCCATTTTTGAAAAAGTGGAGCAAGATCGGCATGTCAGTAGTTACGACGTAGCTGAAGAACTGGTAATTGACCACAAAACAGTTTTGGCGCATTTGAAAAAAACTGTGTACACAAAAAAGCTCGACATTTGGGTACCTCACGAGCTCACTGAAAGAAACCTAATGAACCGTGTACTCATTTGTGATTCTTTATTTCGACGTAATGAAACCGAACCATTTTTGAAGAAGCTGATAACTGGTGATGAAAAGTGGATCACGTACGACAAGAACGTGCGAAAAAGGTCGTGGTCAAAGGCCGGTCGGCCGGCCGGTCGGCCGGTTTCATTCCTTGTGCGAGACTCATCGAAAGTAGACGCGTACGAAGTTCTCTCTTAAAAATCATAAATCAGAATTAGTAAATTTAACTTTATATTGCTATATTAAGTGCGAATATTGCTTGTGAAGTGGTGTCGGTAACTATAGTTGTTATTGTGTTGCTATCTCAGTTTGATCAGTCCGTCGCGTTCTGACGTCGCTTCTCTGAGCTGTCGCAGCGGGGAACATACATACCTCACCCCCGCTCAGTAAAGGACAGTGTCTATTTTTTGTCTCGGTCGTGCTTGTAATACTCAATGGAGCAGCAAAAGGAACCGCTTCCGTCGGCATCGTCGTTGGCTTCCAAAGCCTACTCGTCAAATCCAGATCTACCCGAATCATGTCGCAGCGGTAGCAATTACAATATTTTTATGAACCCACGCAAGCGCAAACAGCCTGATGATGAAAATTTTAAACCCATTTTGGAGGTTGTTGAACAAAAAATTAATGAACAGCTGAAATCGTGGACATCGCAACTGGATAAAACTATTGCTGAGAGCATAAAAAACGCAATAGATCCTATAGTCGACAAGGAAATCAAAAAAATATCAATTGCGATTAGTAGGTCTTTCAAAGAGTTAAATGATAGGTTAGACACATTTGATGAGTCCTTATCATATGCTATGGAGAAGCAAGAAGTTATAGACTCACGACTAAAAGCAGTAGAAAGTCAAATTTATTCTGGTGGTGATGTTTGCAGCCAAATTAATGCACTACAGGACAAAATAGATGCAATGGAACAGCAAGCACGTCTTTACAATATTGAAATAGCTAATTTACCGGAGCGCCGTGATGAAGATTTGTCAAGTATGGTTGAGAAAATTGGATGTGTCATCAAGCATCCCATCAGCACATCAAACATTATTTCAGCCCACAGAGTTCCACACTTTGATAAGAAATGCTCGCGCCCTAAGAATGTTATTGTGAGATTTACAACAAAAATACTGCGTGACAATTTCATGAAGGCATCTCGGGTAAATAAAAACCTTAAATCTGATCAGCTGTCCATTAGCGGTACAGTACACAATGTGTACATAAATGAGCACCTTACGACCAGGAACAAACAATTATTTCGTTTGTGTCGAGAGCAAGCTAATAAACACAATTACAAATTTGTTTGGATCAAGCACGGTACTGTGTTGGTGCGACAGACGGAGCAATCACCTGTTTTTGCTGTGCGCAATGAACAAGACATTAAAAAAATTAGGTCATAAATTTTTCTTTTTTGTTATGTACTATCAGAAATGTGTCTATGTTGAGGGTAACAGATTAGAGTGCGAAAGTAAATATATTAAAATTGCATGTCAAATACTAATAAATAATTTTGAAGCAACAAAAATATTAAATAAAATAAATATGTATTACAAAATTAAATGGTATCTACAAATGGTCAATGTGTTTATTGTGGTAAGGCAGTTCTGGTACTTAACCAATTGCTACTTAAAATTTACACTATTTATCACTAAACGTTATTTTAACAACCTTTTAATAATATCACTTATAGTAAACAATCAACACGTTCAACAGTAATTTTTCTATTTACTACCAGAACTGCCGTGGACTTAGAACTAAATTGCATACACTATACATGAACATACTAACACAAGCATACGATATCATAGTTCTGACTGAAACATGGTTGCATGTAGATATTTCCGATAACGAATGCATTGATAATCGGTACATGGTGTTCCGTGCCGACCGGGACCGCGAAGCATGCGGCCGTCGTGACGGCGGTGGTGTACTGATTGCGATTAGACGTGAACTGGGCACTGCCGCCGTCGTCTGCGCATCGCGGGCTTCGGGCAGCGATGGCCCCCTCCCGCCCGTTATTGATCAAATACTTATTAATATAAAAATAGGTCAACGTTGTTATTGTATGGGCGCAGTTTACATTCCACCCAAACAAAATCATGAAGTTTATCAAAAATATTTTAATTTTCTACAAAACAGAATTATATTTGGGGATAACGAATTAGAATCGTTTTTTATCGTAGGTGATTTTAACTTACCTAATTTAAACTGGATAGATAAAAAAGCATATGGCCAATGCCTTTCTACTAGCGGACTACAACAGGTCAAATTATATGTAAATAATTTTATGGCCATGTCAAATTGTCATCAAATAAACTCATTAAAAAGTGAGAACAATAATATTCTAGATTTATTTTTTACTAGTAAACTTGGTTGTGAATTATTGTCAGTTACAGATCCGTTGCTCCCTACCGATAAACATCATCCTTCCTTTTGTGTGTTGGTGCCATCTGAGGTTTGTAGTAATTTCTTGCGTAAAGAAACGTACGTTAAATACTGTTTTAGGCGTGCAGATTATAATAAAATTAAAATGGAAATAGCAGGCCTCAATTGGGAAAAATTATTTAAAAATATTAGTACAGAGGAGGCTATATCGCTATTTTATAAATGTATAAGTAATATAATCGCTGATTACGTACCTAAGAAAATCATTAAAAATTCGCCGTATCCTATATGGTTTACCCCCGCCTTAATTTACTTATATATTAAGAAAAACAAAGCCTGGATAGCCATGAAAAAACATAGATCAGACTCAAATTATAATATTTTTTCAATTTATAGGAAAAAGTTCAAAACGGTCTCGGAAATATGCTATAAAAAGTATATAAATAATGTAGAAAACGCTCTTAAAGTAAATATTAAGTATTTTTGGCAATATGTATCTCAACGTCGCAAAACCTCAGACATACCGAGCAATGTGTGTTACGAGGGATCTAGCGCAAATAACGCAAGGGAATCCTGTGAGCTCTTTAGTACATTCTTTCAATCTATTTTTTGTCGATCGTCTGTCCCCGAGGACCTCAGTATAAGTGACATTGACCTTGCAAACGATAACCATGGTGTTTTGTTGCATGATGTTTCAGTTACACGCTCAGAAATAAATAAAGTCCTTAAAATGTTAGATATTTCAAAGGGTGCTGGGGTCGATAATATACCTGGAATATTTCTCAAAGAAACAGCAGACGAAATTGATCTTCCATTATGGCACCTCTATAACAAATGTTTGCGAGAGGGAGTTTTTCCAGAAATCTGGAAAAGAGCAAGGATTGTACCAATACACAAGGATGGGTCAAGAAATGATGTTATGAACTATCGGCCTATATCGATACTGCCTGTTCTCTCTAAAATCTTCGAAAGGCTCGTACACAATGCTATTTATCCACACTTACACAGTCTTATTTCAAAAGAACAACACGGATTTGTAAAACGGCGCTCAACAGTAACCAACCTTATTACTTATACATCGGATTTGTTTGGCGCACTGGACAGTAATGTTCAAATTGACAGTGTCTATACAGACTTCCGAAAAGCATTTGATACGGTTGATCACAGAATATTATTGGATAAAATTGCTTTCAATGGTATTCGTGGAAATCTCTGGCGGTGGTTTAAGTCATATATTTCTAATAGAACCCAGAAGGTTGTTATTAAGGGCTCAGAATCAGAACTCACAAGAGTTACCTCTGGGGTCCCACAAGGCTCTATTTTGGGTCCTCTATTGTTTGTTCTTTTTATAAATGATGTTCATAATTGTTTTATACATAGTAAATTCCTGCTTTACGCTGACGATCTTAAAATATACCGACCAATTGACAAACCTTCAGACCATCATCTGCTTCAAGAAGATCTTGATAGATTCAGCGTTTACTGTTTCTCAAATAATCTCCAACTTTCCCTTAACAAATGTAAAACAATAACATTTACTAAAAAAAAGAACATAAGTAATTTTGATTATTATATAAGTAATGAAAAAATTGCTCGAGTCAGTAGTATTAGAGATTTGGGAGTCATTTATGATAGCAAATTGCATTTTGATATACACATACAAACAATAATTGCAAGAGCCTATAAGATGTATGGATTCGTCATGCGTACGGCTGCAGAATTTACGGATCCCCATACTTATATATACCTCTTTAAATCTTTGATCAGACCTCAGTTAGAATATGGAGTATCAATATGGAACCCTCTATACGAGAAGTATCATGATAGCATAGAGATGGTTCAGAAAAGGTTTCTGCGTCGTGTTAATCACAAATATTATCGTAAGCGTTGTTCATATATACCTCTCGTTAAAAAATTCAAACTTTTAGACCTTAGATCCAGACGAATTCAACTTGATGCCACGTTGTTACACGACTTGTGTAATAACAAGTATGATAGCACAGATATCATTAGTCGGATTAGATTTTCTGTGCCATCCCGCACACAAATAAGGTCCTTGCGAACTAAATTGTTATTTGCTGTTCCTTTGAGTCGTACAAAAGCTGGAGTACGGTCTCCTATAAATCGTTTGGTTGACACTTATAATAAAAATTTTAGTTCATTAGATATTTTTAATTTAAAGATAAACGCATATAAAAAAGAAATAGTCAAATTGTTGTCTGCAACCCTAAATGATCAATTATAAATGTTTCAGCATCGGAGCTGTGAGTCGAAGGCTGATTGAATACACAACACACATTATTGTATTTGGCAATATGTTTATGTATATGTGTGTGTATATATGAATGTATATGTTTATATATGTATATGTTTGTATTTGTATTGACATAACAATAATAAAAATTAACTAATTATTAATGCACTCTTTTGCACACTTGCATAAAGTAAATACCTACTCACAAACAGAAATCATACCATAAAGACATAGACAATTCACTGTTAGCTTTTTAAAGGAATACCACTATTATATATACATGTTAATTATTATTTTTCATATACAATGTACACCATCATAACTTTTCTGGCTCCTCCTGGAACTTTCATTGTCATTGTATTTACTTAATTCGTGATTTGAGTTGTTGAGTCTAGCATATATTTAGAAATGTTTGTACTTAAAATGTAACCATCGCTGTTGAGTTTATAATGAACAAAGTATGTAAAATGTATAACAATTATTGAAATGAGATTGTAAACTTGTTTGTTGGTTCAAATAAAGAGAAAAAAAAAAAAAAAAAAAAAAAAGAAGTTGAGAGAAAGCGGCCGGAATTAATCAACAGAAGGGGTGTGGTTTTTCATCATGATAACGCTAGACCTCACACATCTTTAGCCACTCAGCAAAAATTAAGAGAGTTTGGCTGGGAGGTGTTAATGCATCCGCCGTATAGTCCTGACCTTGCACCTTCAGATTTCCACCTGTTTCGGTCTCTTCAGAATTCTTTAGGCAGTGTCAGGTTAACATCACGAGAGGACTGCCAAAACCACTTGTCGCAGTATTTTGACCAGAAGTCCCAAAATTTCTATAGCAATGGGATCATGTGAAGATGGCAAAAAGTTATCGAACAAAATGGTACCGACATACTTTAGTTAAATGTAAATAAACTATATTAAAAAATGTATTGAATTTTCTTAAAAAATGCGAAGAAACTTTTTCCCCAACCTATTATTACTAAAGCTTGTCTAATGATACATGCCAAATATTATTATCTCTGGATTTGTCGTTGTGAAGAAAACTGATAAAATGTCAGTATGGAAAATGCAGAATTCTCCAAAATATCCATATAAAACACCAATTTCATAGGTAAGGACCTAATATTTCTTTACAAGACTTAAAAGAGCCCATGGTCTGAGCCCGCCTAAACATCGCGGGTGTAGTAATACCAAAAATTATTTAACCGTCTCTCTGTCTAATTAAAAATCGGCCGTGTACGCAGGACTTCGACAAATTCGACGAATGAATTTAAGCAAATATTGGTGTCAAACCCCACGTAACACGGAGTTAAAGATTAACAAACCTGATGATTCACACATTGCCCCTGATGTAACATAATTCATAGAAGTAAATTCAAGACTAGAAACCTACGCAACGAAATAACAGCAGGATTTATGTGCCAACGAAATCTGAATGAGTTATGGTTTGTCACCCTTCATTGTGACAATGCAACGCATTAGCATTACAGTAATAATAGTGAATGTCGCGGTGTTAATGTGTACTTTGTCGCTTTTATTTCTTTGCGGATTCGTTTTGTCCTGCAATGTACAATTTTGCTGACATTGGTTATATGTACTTCAGTTAAGAATTTTTATAGCTTTTGTATTTTTAGATTCCTAAAGCTTATATTTCATTGAGAATTTGAATACGTCTATATTTCATTGAGGTTGTAATAGCCGATTAGGGAATTCGGAAATTCACCTGCTAGAGGACCCCAATTTATTTCGCATACCTCGCACTGTGGCGGGTGCATGGCTCGTTCCTAGTTATCTACAGAAATCTTACGCAAAATGTTAACTAAGGCCTCCTCAGCAATAAAGGCATTATGATTGTTGTTGTTTGTGGGTAAGTATTTTGCTACATACATTTTTTGCCATTTTGCAAATAATTAGGGATGTTGGATAGATGCCATTTTGATTGTTAATCCGTGTTCCTATAATGTGGATGAAGTAAGATTTTAAAAATATATATTAATATATCCCGGAATATTATTGTTTCTCTGTAATAATAATTTGATTGTACAAATAATAAATTCCAATGCAAATTCTATTTAGTCCTACCAATTAAAATGTCAAAATAGTATTATCAATGGAAAGTATCGTCCTCTCATCTCATTTGTCAATTTTGCAGTGCCCGAAAGGGTTCATAATGTTGTAATAATTTACCTGTTAAGACCTATTATATGTATAATGCAATAAATAAATAAATAAATAATAGATAAAGGTTGCAAAATGATTACATAGAAGAAGTTAAAAAACTTAAATATTAACTTTATTTTCATCTCTTTGAATACAAGAACACCGTTCATAGTGGACAAGTTAATGGGAAACGAAAACAAAATAGAAATGTGCTACCTCACACTTCAGTTTGTCGTGTCCAGCATCTGCCAGCTGCATTTCACTTATATTATGAACTTAACAACCTGTAGTAAGACCACAGACTTCTATACGGCAGCCTGCTGCCGGTTCTGCCTCGGCGGCCCCTATTGTGACCAACTGGTATATTGACGAGAGAGACACCATTACTGATGCGGACGTTCCGCTCTATGCTGGCCATGGCTAGAGCCATTAAATACCTCTTGCTGGTAAAAAAGCTTAGATACTTGACCGAATAAACGATCTTCCAAAGCCGCAGATAAGGCGGCGTCAAGTAATAAAGCATATGACTCAAGTGATTACCGATCGGTAATTTTCGATCCTTTTGTGCATTTTGTAAATAAATTATTTGTTATAACTGTATTTAATTAAAACCGCTATTGCCAGTAAGCCAAACAGTGCCAAAAGCCTGCCTAGCTGCAAATAATGCAGAAATATAATCTCCATGAAATACTGCTTGTCTGTCGCGCTAACAATGCGTCGCATTACCTTTTCCTATGTGATTTACGATTGTATATTATTTCTGTGTTGAGGATGATTTAATTGAGCCGGTGAGCTCGTTACCTTACTTGTTCAGTGTTTATTTATTGAAAGTCGACGTTTTAGCTGAAATTTACCTGGCTTCTGCTAAGCCAACATAGGTATTTTATACGTATAACCTTTACAATAGCAAACGAAAGTCAACGACATAGCCTACCGTATAAGCAAACTGAAATGGCAGTGGGCTGCTCACATTAGCCGTGGAACTGACGACCGTTGGAGTCGTCAAGTTCTTGAGTGGAGACCGTGACTTGGCAAACGTCATGTAGGACCGGACAACCTGTGACAAGATGGGATGACCATATTCGTAGGATGGTCGACGGAAAATCGAGAGCGGTGGCATGCATTAGGGGATATCCAGTAGTGAAACTGTTGATGATGATGAACCTTTACACTTTATTATATTAACGCCTATATTCCCGAAGGACTAAGGAAGACCCTAAGACAACTGAATCGCCTCGTGGCATTGGTGCCGAAACGACGTGTTAGACCAAATATGTATGTATTTGTGTGTTGAATAAATTCATTTCATTTTCATTTCTAATATCTTGCTGAGTTTGTTGTTCGTTTTTCTCAGAACAAGGCCTCCATTATCTCTTGTACTCGTATATGAGTTTTAATTGTAAACTTAATGACAATCGCAGCAATTCACTCTATACATTTATATAATTGTCGATAGAAGCACTGCCTAGTATTAAATACATACATACATAATAATCGCGCCTGTACTCCTTGAAGGCAACACTAAGTTTTGATTTTTGATTTGATTTGACCCGCAGTTTTAGATTTCATTGTAAAAAAAAAACTTCTCACTTTTAGTTGGGTTACGAACGAAAAGGAAACGTGAAAAGTGCCCCTAGCGGAAACTAGTTGAAGTCACATTTCTCATAACTAAAAGTAAGATGTTTTTGACAATGAAAACTTACACTACAGGTACTGATGGAAAATCGTGAAAAAGTAGTAACAAGTGGTTAGCTCATCGCCTACACAACCACAAACCCAGTACCCAATACGCCTCTTACGACATGCTAGGCAAGAAAAGCAATTGGCACATTCTTTTTGCGTCCCGGACCAACACGGGACCTAGTATTGAATGTACGTAGAAAAAACGTTTGCTACTGTAGTATAGTTTACTATAAAAAAAAAACTAGGTACACTGGTAAGTAATGCATATCTAGCTCAGTTTTTGAAATTAAAGTATTGTATGCAATGCTTAGATTAAAAAAGACGTGTGGCACTCGGGGACTGCCGCGGTAAAGCTATTGCATAGCATTTTGTATCAACTTATGCAATTATAATTTTATTTATTTATTTTATTCATGCAGTATTTCTTTTTCTTTGATATTAATTCAAGTTACACTTTTTGAGCGTGGTGACCGATAAGAAAACAATTTTTTCTATTATTAAATAAATAAAAAAAGTTAATATTGTTAAAAAAAATTTTTTTTTTCTCATAAACAGCTGCTTATGTATTCGTCCGATTTCGGAGCAGCTCGTCTCGATTCGTGCGAGTTTCGTAGAGTCGTACAATACGTCTAATCGCACGCACACAACGCCGTGTCGAAGACTGCCGAACTGAAACGACGTTACACAATGCACGGCCTTCAAGGCACACCTCCTTGCGCGTCGGAGTGGGGAGCGTGAGGTTTTTTCGTTACGGAATTTCTGGTTTCGGTCCCCGCGCTCAAGGCCCGAAATAGAAGCTATGCAATAGCTTAAAAATTTGAGTTTTTGGGTGTCACCACTTCAACTCACCCTATCGACGATAAACCCGCCATGATGTAATGTTATCGGTAATGTATGGTGTCCCTTAATGCCCAGACCGCTTCTTATTACGGTAAATTAACATTTACAAATATAGTCCTCTTACGAAACCGAGGCCAGTGGCTTGTAAGTAATATACGTTTCGATGGAAAATTATCATGACCGTAGGGCAATCACAAAACCTTTAGTAGATATTACACATCTAATTGTAATCTTACCTGCGTCGCTTCATCTCGTACAATTCCCACCTTTATTACAAAGATAATAAGAACTGTAATAGTTGTTGGACACAGAACATTAATCACAGCCAAGCTTATTATTCTACCGATAATATTTACCTACTGTTAATAATCTATTATGAGGCGAATTAATTTGTGTATTCTAGATTTTTATTAAATTGCTCTGTCAAGCTAATAATTGGTATGTCTTTTTCGATTAAAGTTATTGTCTGTGCATTGAAAGATATTGAAGACTCAAAATATGTTCGTTCAGTTAGTCTCATCATGCAACTACTGCATGCATTTGCATTTTACACCGATGTTTTTGTAAAATGTCACACCATCACTCCTTTTTCCCCAAAGGGGTAGGCAGAGGTATCAACGCTCACATTTAGTTAGTTAGATTAAGTCCCCATGTTGCAAGAGGTTTGTAACGGACCTTTCTTTTCGTAAATGAATTGGCATTTTTTGTTAGTATATGTGTATCGTCCTCAGACTATATACGTCCCACTGCTGGGCCAGGCAACTTTCACACATACATACTTACTTAAAGTCACACCTTTTTCCCACAGGGGTAGGCAGTGATTACATTCTTCCACTTGCTACGGTCCCTGCATATTTAAACACCTTTCAAAATGCATAAAATCCAAGTAATACCTATAACTTTAACAAAAAAATGATCTCATCAACATCATTATTTAAGCCCACAGAAGTCTACTGCTGGACATATGCCCTGGCCCACCAGGAGAAATTGACTGTCACAGGAATTTTTTAAATTCAATTTTTTTTACCAAAACCTAACCCTTTTCACTCCACCTTAATTAACCTTTTTTCTCTTCGGAGTGAGAATGAAAATGTTTTCTTAGTATCGAAATAATCATGAAAACCTTTATTAGCAGAGAGCTTTTTAATTGCATGAAGTATTTAATGCATTCCGAACATAAACACAAGTAACATTTTCAGTAGCTCTATGTCGCAAGTGAGCCGCATTCGACTCAAAATTACCCTCACGGGGTAAAAAAATGTGTGAAAAATTACGTCGATTATCGCTAATGGAATACAGTATTTTTGGCAGTGTATCCACCATTAGATAAATTGATAGGACGGACCTTTGTCTTCACTTCATTGTCCTTGCTCTCACTTTCATTAAGAATAGAAAGCCTGATATGATCTTTCATTAAGGCTAACATTGAATGTCATTATGGCGAGATAAAAAACATTGTGGCTTGTTTCTTTATTTCTGTTTTCTGTTTTATAATCATAAAACTTAACATTAATTTAAAAAAGAAAAACAGCTTAACGTGCGTTTTGAAGCACGGAGAAGCTCGAGATCACAAAGTTGTGGTCACCCATCCGCGGTCTGGCCATGGCGAAGGTAGCATTGTTTTTAATCGAAAGCCAAAGCATACTAACCACTACACTACCGAGCTCCTCCGTACACAAGACTAGGACCTTCTTAAAATGAACTATGACCACGGAGGTCACTGAACTATGATCACTTCCCTATAATTATAATTAGCTTTAAAGCATTGTTTAAAACTATAATTCTGTAACCACTTAGCCTGATAATTCTAACCGTTAACATAAAGATATCATGTCGGTACCTTTTAACATATAACACGCTCATTAACGACATTCTCATAGACAAGCACGAATAAACTTACAAGCATTCATTTGGAGATCCATTAAACAATGCCTGAATGCTCACAGAGCTAATTAGAACAAATTCCGAAGAAAGCAATGATAATAAACACGACAGAAAGCGAAAAGAATTTGTAGAAATCGTTTTCTGAGTTCCAAGTTTGTGACACCTTAATCATCTATTTCTTCACTTAGGGTCAGTTTTTTGATCTGTGGTCAGGTTAATCAGTAGGCACATTAAGCCGTTGGTCCCGGTCGTTATTGCAATCGTCTCTACCCACCAACCCGCATTGGGCCAGCGTGATGGTGTTACGACCCATACTTCTCACGTGTTTCTCCATGAGGAAGGCTAGTGCCCAGGAGTGGAAAGTATATAGGCTGAGGACAGACGAGTAAAATGTACTGGTGTCTGAAGTGCTAGAACTGAAACTCTCAGACCTGTGACAAGTGAAAATATCTCTAATACAAATAAGGCCCTTGCATAATAATAGGCCATAAATATAATTTTAACCAGCATTAGGCAGAGGAATTAACTGCAACAAAACTTTTTATACGTAATTAGGATTATTTACGAATAAAGAGCGTACATTTGTTTACTCAGCTAATGACCACTGCACTTAGCTTTTGTCGCGACGACCCACCAAAATAACAGATCCGAACTTCAGGTCAAATAAAAGTATCACTTAAAGACCACAGGCAAAACAGAAATTCTGCTTCAACGTTCAAATCAAGCAATTTGCATTCTTAATACAAAAGTAATTAAGCTGTATGCCCCATTAGATTGACATACACTTTTTTACTTAAACGGTTTCTTAAATCACAATCCTGTTAATTGTTCTCCGTCAATCAACGTGATGACAGGTGCGCTCTTCAATAAATACTTGTTACAGACATAATCGCAGCCACACACGTTGCCGAGGAACTGGTTTAGTACATTGTACCGTTCAGAACCGAAGATTTTCAATGATAAAACGGTTCAACAAAGTTGCGTTTATTAGTGTACTTTAAGATTGCAAATTGTGCTACTAAAGAGTTGAAAGATTCGTCAAAACTTATTTCCGCATATCATCTTTCCATATTGAAGTCTGTCGTAATTTAGTAAGCGTTGAATTTTTTTTTTGGTATAGGGGGCAAGCGACCTGACGGGTCACCTGATGCTTAGCCTGACCACCACCGATGGACACTCGCATCACCACTGGGGTCAGAAGTGCGTTGCCGGCGTTTAAATAAAAGAAAGAGAAACGAAATCGGTTCATCCGCTTGGGAGTTGCATACGCGCGCGCGCGTGCACTTTAAACTTATAAGATCCCTCTTTTTGCGTCGGGGGTTAAAAAAGCTTAAAATTAGGTATTGGACGGTCACATGCTATATAATAATGGCATAATGAGTTACAAACCGCTGTTAGCAGATGCTGCTATGAACTGATGGTGAACTGTGAAAGTATTATGTTTATTATAGGACTTTCCATTGGCTGAAAATAAGTAAACAGGACCCAAGGTAGCGTAGTAGTCTCTGAGCTACCATCAAGGTAATCATCAGACAGACAACCGTACGATGTTTTCCACCCGTATTGCCTAAAAAGACTCACTGACGATTCACTATTACTAGTCGTAAAAGCATTAGCATCACCGGGTTACGAAGCTTAATGTAGAAATTATACTGCAGCTTCAATAGATGTACACTTTATCGGAAACATGGTTATCACGATATAGATTGCAGTAACTCAATACAGAGACAGGTATAATTCAAACAAGTCACTACGAAGTAATCGTGATAAATTGCTTTGTTTACAAGATTACTTGAATTAAAGCAAGTCTAGATATCTCGTTTAATGCTAATCTGCTGTACCATGTTTCAGATCGAACCATTTTGTGAAACTATCGTTACCGATATTAACGACTAAACGTGCCTTCCGAATCACGGCGGGGAGCAGTTTAATTTGGCCACCCGTTCGCGTTTTAGATGTAGAATGTAGCGGAAATATCATCATCAGCGTACATTTAATAGATTTAAGCGGAAATTTCAACACTTTTACTAAATTAGAACAGATATAAATATGGAGAGTGGATAAGCGAAGAGAATAATGTGTTAGAAAATCATACTAAAGAGAGAAAGAATGAAAAATCATATAAATCTAAACTTAATTACTTGATCACCGAAAAGGCACATACTCAGCATGTGTCGGGATGTTAAAAGACAACCCGACGCTGGTCTTCCGTAGGTGCCTCCAGTGTCATAGTGTACACAGCAGCTACGCACACCTGCTGTAATTGATCCACCGATCCCGATATAAATCTTTTAGTTTCTTTAATTAAAACAAAGACACTTTCCTCGTGGTCGATGGACATTAGACAGGTGATCAAAATTTGAGACCTCGAGTTCCAGGTTGTTTCCGAAGACAAGCAACGCTTTTTTCTTCAGCTATCATGACAACTTTAGTTTGATGTCCGTGATCCTAAAATCATCAATCAAGTACACTACTGGGTCGGGGTTTTTTTTTTAAATTAAATAGAACCCCGACCAAAAAGAACTATACCTAACTATATAATGGAATGCAGAGGCAATGGAAAGGCATAGCAAAATACTTAGGTACTTAGCGGACCTTCGACGAGACAACGATTATTATTTTTGTTAACGATATTATATTTGTTTTTATAAATTTGTAGGTTGCAGGTTTTAATTTTTGTTTAGTGTAAACAACTATTAAACATTTGTCAATTTGAAGTATTCGTCTAACTTATTTGAAAGGTAATACTTTTGATCAAAATGAAAATACAAACATTTGAAAAGAGACCCAATTCTTAAGACACTCAAAAATTTTAATCACCTAGTTATTATTGTTCTTTTATGCCATCTTGTCATAAACGCGAATAAACCTATGAGAAACGAGTTCTATTCAGAACTCTTGCGCATAACAGCTCAATTTATAGTAACAACGATAATGGTACCACCCAGAGAGCAAACAGGTCTTCCTTCGTCTTGCCTCCATCAAACCTGGCAGACGCTAAATGGCCATCGGTTAGACAATGCGAAGGTACGCTAGTAATTTGTAAGCCTGATAAAAACAGGACTAGATCGCTTGTTGACTTCATCTGAACTGACAGTGTTATTGAAAATGTATAAGTTAGGGTTTGCACAAACATGCATGAGTCGTTAATTAGGTTATTTCATAGAGCAAGTTTAGTTTGCTATATATTTTTCGTTTAAGATCGATTCTTGGATTAATAGTATCAAAACGAAATGCGGCTATCAAACATCTGAGCTAGTTTTGTCTACATAACATGTTTATATGTCATATGAATAGCGTGATGACATGTAGTATATTCTAACCTTAGTATTTTTAATTCCTTCTGACCATCATAATATAATATCTTTATCGCAAAATGAGTAATAAAAAGATGTTTCTTCAAAAGACTCCCAAATTAGGATAAACAAGTAAATTTGAGTCTGGCAACGTTTTCTGGGAAGCAGATATTATTTAACAGAATTCATTACGATTTTCATTATATTTGAGCGGCCTATTATTAGAGCTTGGAAGCCAAATATTTACAAGAAAAATATTAAATTCTATATAAATATATAAAAATTTTGGGTTCTAGGCACGGTAGATTTGGTCATTTTTTTTGTTATAATATCATCATCATCATTTTCAGAGACGAGTCAACGAAAACTGAGAAGACAAAAAATCATCCACGTATTTATAGATCAAAACCAACTAGCAGTCTAATTCTGATTTTTTGCAGAATTACATTGCTGAAAGAGGTCTCACCGACTAATGATGAACCTCTGTAGTTGTAATACTTAGACTTAAACCGTACAGGTTTCCTAACAAAATAATTACTTCACGGAGAAAATTCTAATCCAATTTAACATAGATAAGCAGACGCTCGACTTAGCCGAGAGGCAACATTCTAGTCGCTACCCGATTTCGATAATAGATTTTTCTATAATAAATAATTAGAAACGACTTGTTTTATCGGGCCAGTAATGACGTCGTCCGATAAAATCGGCTGCGGAGGTAATAACGGTGATCTAGGCAGCCCCCGGCGATCCTGATGCAAGCTTCTGGCTTCCATACTTCCGATATCGTTAATTGATTTAAGATTTTATTAAAGGTTGCATTTAGACTCTAAATTGCTTGTAGCGTTTTAAGTGGAGGTGAACTTGCTACGGTTTGAGATAACATGACTTAATTGATACGTTGTAATCCTTTACAAACTGTAAGCTTAAGTTTTTAAAATACCGCTATGTCGGGAGCTCAATACATTGTTCTTGGTGGTATAGGTGAAAATTTGAACATTAACATTGATTTCAAAAAAGACCATCATGCCGGTGGCAGTGCTTATTAAATTAATAAATAAATAAATTTTATTTATAATAATTTATAATATAATTAATAAATAAATAAATTATTATATTATAAATTATTATAAATAAAATTGTTTCATAGGCTAGGTTTGGCACTTAAAATAGCCAAATTGTACATATTTTAGATACAAAAGAGTAGAAAAACACAAATTATTAATTTTCATTACCGCCAGCGCCTACAGCAAGTACATCCACAGCGCTTTGACTATGGTTGATTCAGATTCAGATTCAGATTCAGATTCATTTATTCACAAGAAACACGGTTTTACATAGATGTTATTACAGTACATATTGTTCTATCATGTTTCGCTTACAAAGCATGCAAATATAACATAATTGTATTGTGTCACAATTAATACTTAACTAAATAATGAAAGTCTGGCTTACAGTTTTATACATGGAAAACACAAAATAATAAACGTGCTACGATTTATAGTTTAGATAGTCATTAATTGTGTAGAAGGACTTATCGATTAACCAAGCCTTCACTGATTTGCGGAATTGTGATTGTGCAAGCATTTGAAACTCGGTAGGTAGGGCATTAAATACCTTTACACACATAGCTGAACAATTTTTTAAGTAGAAAACATATCTTGGTCTAACCTTATAAGTGAGTCTATCAGGATATCGTAAAGCTCTCTGCATTATGTCTTTATACTTTACAAACAAGTCACCATTAAACTTCACAAAACACACTATATTTAAAATGTACATACATGTTAGAGTTAAAATACGTAACTTTTTGAAAAAAGTTGTTGTAATTGATACAAGTGGCCGGATTCCGAGACCTAAGGCTTTTCATGAGAATTTTACGCGTCAAATTGAGCCCATTTTTTCAATTAATACTCAAATATCTCAGATTTACTTCCACATGCCAGATTTTGTAACCTTTTGACTTTTTTTATTTTTTTTATTAGGCTCAGGAACTGGTTCCAACCAATACAAACATTAAAATGTTACACTGATAGTATCAACTAGACTGTTTCCTATTATACTGTAAGCACAGCATGCACTATTATAAAACAAACAAACAAACGGTTCGGAATGAACAAATTAAAATATATAATATAAATATATATTTTTTAAGTAAACTGGGGTCAAACGGGCAGATGGCTCATCATGGTAAGTGATCACCGCCGTCCATAGACATTTACAACACCGAAAGAGCTGCAGATGCGTTGCCGACCCTTGAGAAGGTAATACGCTCTCTTTTAAATGTTTGAAGGTTGTATTGGTCTGATAAAACTTGTTACAAATATTGCAATTTACGATGGTGCTCATTCTATCTTTTCATTTCATATAAAGAATATTATCTGAATTCCCATGGTTATTTAAATTATTATATTATTCCTCATTGTTGTTCCACAAAATGCAGACACAGTGCCTACCAAACCCACGAAATTAGTGAAACATCCAAATAAAAGAAACAAAACATAATTTATGCGAGCTGGGTACGTTGCGGCTCGTTAGCCACGGACGTTGACTGATATTCTCAAAAAATCTCAGTTTACTTACAATTTGATTCGTCTTAAGGATAATATGGTTTGTGTTGAGATTTATAATAACTAGAATAAATTTGTTCAGCACTGGTCGTCTTTAGGCTGAAGGAAGATGATTATGCTCCTAATCATAATAATAATATCCTCAAAAATTCACACCTATCAACTAGCCCCATTTTAAGCAACTAATGCTGCTTGTGTTACGGACACTAGATGACGGATAAATAGATAAATACATATAAATAACCAGAATATATAGAAATATATATAAACATCCAAGACTGGAGAACAAATGCCTGAAAATTCATCACACAAACATATGCCCCCACTGGGGATCGAACCCAGAACCTTTCGAGATGGCGACGCCTTGAGACCGGTATACAGACCACTCGACCACGGAGGTCATCAAATTATTATATAATATAATAATAATATAATATTATAATAATGCCAGTCCAGTGGTGCAAAGGATTAACATGCAAGTAAGTCAACCATAAAATTGCTTTATAACTATTGACAGAAACTTCAATCCAAATGGAATTTCACTAAGGGTCAGTTTTTTTTTCATATTTTTTTTTATAAAATATGGACCAATGGCGAAAATGTATATGATGTCCTGATATGACAGCTTGTCCAATAGTCTAATTATGAAATGTCACTAAAGTTAAATAATCATGGACAATTTAACCATAACACGGTGCTGGTATTAGTAACATGGCGGCTGGCGGCACATCTGATATTTATTGCTTGTATTTTCATTGCAAAAACAATATGTCAAGCTGACATCACACATAGCGGCGTTTCCATTGACGCTATTGTTCTAGAATTTAACTATTGTGGCCAAAACTCACCCTAAGACTCCTTACTAATGTTCGTATGTGATATTGAAATTGGCAGACCGTAATCAGTGCGTAGGTTATAAGTGCAACATACTAAAAACTCTTTTATCAAAGCAATAAATAATGATTTCTACTAATATAATACAAATGTCACTAGAAACTATGGAGTTTCAATGTTGGAAAGCACAAAGAACTAAAATCTTTTTCCATGTAATCACATGGAAAAATAGACCCTGTGTGATATGCCAACGACATTCACTCTAAAGGTGCTGAAGCCGTTTTATGGTCGACTACACATCATTGATAAAAACGAGAGTAAAACTGGCACTAAACATGTAAGCTTACACTAAAAATGATAAAATCCTAATACGTTGGCAACAAAATTTCGGGAAATATTTGTTATGAAGGCTATAAAACAAAGATACGACTTCAATATCACACAATCTCACAGATCTCGCATCAGCAGTATTGCTGAAACAATAAAATCCGGTTGCAGTGTCTGCCATTTTCAGGAAACGGATGTTAGTGTCCGACAGGCAACATGCCAAGCCTGCTGGAGGTCCCGTGGGCGTGCGAGCGTAATTAATGTTTGTTTCCTTATATAAAACAAAAAAGAATAGAAATACCAAGGTCAACGAAAAATCCAAAACCATTTTTGCCACAGGAGTTCAATACTGAATCGTCTGGTAATTCTATCTGACCTTGTTCGTCAAAGCAGCGGTATTCTTTATGTAGGATCCCATCAAAACATAAATGTGAAACGAGAGTATTAGAGATAGGCCTTGGTTGTTGACTTCAAGGACAAAAGAAGCGAGAGCTAGGCGGTACTGCTCATCAGTTCTGTTAGCTGAAACTTGGTTTGACATGCTGCGCGCTACCGCGTATCTAGATTAGAGAGACTTACTCATTTTATTTATTCTTTATTGTACATACATACATACTTACATAAAATCACGCCTGTAATGCCCTAAGGGGTAGGCAGAGTCCAATGGGCACTGTGTTCCTTAAGACCACATTTAGCCATACAAAAATTGGGTTTGGTCAGATGAAAAATCGTGAAAGAGTAGTAACAAGTGGCTAGCTCATCGCCTACACAATCACAGACCTAGTGCCCAATACGCCCTTAGTCGCCCTTTACGACATGCTAGGCAAGAAAAGCAGTTGGTACATTCTTTTTGTGTCCCTGATCAACACGGGACATACATCTCTATATAATAACTTACAAAGAATATTTGCAAAACATTTCTCAGTATCTGCACGACCCATTCGAAGGCACTTGGATGGCCTTCAACTTGTCCTTAATAATATCAACGACCACACTAGAGGTCTGTTCAACTTTGCGCTTTAGAATACCATGCAGCACAAGATGCTTTCGGCGCCCTTGCATCTCCACCCGATCAACATTTTGCGCCAGCAACTCCAGCCTTTGGAGAACACTCAGCGACTGAACAACTAAACTTTTGAAAGCTACAAACTCCATGGTTAATGGGTGGCAGCTGACGTGGATGAGGACTTCAGCTCAGCTTAAAATTTTGCCATTTTGTCAGTAAGCATGTTCCTCATAATTGAAAGTTACTCCTGTATGTGCTCCATTCCTTATCATTTGTAGAACTCTTATAATAGTGATCCGATAGAGGAGATAACGTTCGGCGGGTAAGCTGACTAAGTCACCATTTAGTTTTATGTATAAAATATGTACTCAATACTTCTTTAAGTATGAAAATGCCAGGTAAGATCAAATTAAAAACTGGTTTAGTTAGAAATGATGAAAAATACTTATAATCGAAAGATCCTGAAAACCTTTACATAGAAATAGAAGTATCTCTTTATGTTTTAATACTAGATTTTATAAGCAGGCCACATCAAAGCCCGAACGGCTCAATTGAATAAAAGAGTTTCGATAAAAAGGAACAACAAAGCGAAACATTTGTGAAATTCGAGACAGAAATTATGTTATTATTAGGCATTCCCGCCTCTAAAGGACCCCCACACAAAAGGATCCGAGAATTCGTCGATTCTAATTTTAATTTAAAGAGGTCCCTTCAATACTTGAAGAAATTACTTCGTGCCTTTCTAGTCTTTGTTCAAATGTCTCCGAGCGAAGTTTGGTAATACACTTACTTGAGAAAGAATGTTCACTTACAATTGTTATTATTGTTTTACAAATTTGCTTGTTTTGACTTTATAGAATGTTCAAGGTCTTCCATTTTGAGGTCAAGCATATCATCCAGTTTTCTGTCGCAGTCAGAATCTGTCCGCCAATTACTCTCTCTTGTTCGTTCGTTTTTCACAACTTTCGCAAATAACAAAGGCAGGCAATTCATTCATGACTTAGAAAATAGTTGATAAAGCAAAAACAATAGAATTTTAGAAATGCTTTTTCTTCATTTATCTTTCTGAAGTCCAAAAATGCTGAACACAAGGTATTGCTGACCACCCCAAACTACTTAAAAGCTGGCATTATAAAGTCTAGAACAGTTGTATAAATTATATCCATTACAATGCTCTCAACGTGTCCAGACAAAGCAATATGTTCGTTTAAATTGTTTGTGGAGACTTTGTTATACCTGCTGGGAATAAATGGGTTGCTACAATTGAGTAATGGACTGTTTTCTTTTAGAATGTTCTAAAACAAAAACATGTAGGTTTAACCTTGACAGAAATTTTTTTGGCAATAGAATATCAATCGAAGAACAAGAATAATGTTCTCAATAATTCTTCGAATAACAGTTTACTATTTTCCTAAATGTCGCGTAACAACAGGCTAGGGGGAGGAGTCTTAGAGACGTTTCCCAGGTAGGCTGGCCACCATTTGGAAATGTGAACTTACATTTGTACTTGTGGACTGAACATCTCTATCTGCCCCTTTAAAATCATACACGTGTGTGTATGATTTCAAATAAGCTGTGTAAATTTTACTAAACGATTCATACAATTCTCGTAATTTGTGGTGTTCTAAATATTTGCGGTGTGCTACTTAGGGCGAGTTCGACCAAATTCCGTGTTACTACACGGGGGTTCGAACACCAATAAATGTTAAAATTGTATTGGTCGAACCCGCTCTAATGGGGGAGGTACTCGAAGTGCACCAAACAAAGCGCACCATCTTTGAAGAATAGGGAAGAGCAATACAATTTAGTATCAGGTATTAAATAAAATAGTTCCTGTATAGTTGTGACAGCCTGGTACTTTTTTGAAAGTATAGATATTATACGCCTTCTTGCTAAATCTGCGAATGTTGAGATGGATGTGTGGAGTTAATAAAATGAGTTTCAGTTAGTTTCAGTTACAGTTAGTATCCCTATCACTGTTCAAAAGTTAAACATAGGCGCTTCGAGGAGTTATTTCCGTGTTTGCATCTGACAGCTAAAGCATTTATGGTATTACTACACTAGAGTCGCTAATTGAATTATAGTCGAATTTGCCCTCATTTATCTAATGATTGTTTATTTAACAACAACAAATTTAATTTACAATTCCTCAGCCATAAAAATGCAATAAGCTGTATAATGGCTATATAAAGCTGACCTGAATAACAACCCTCACAGCAGCATACATTGTTTTTGATAAAACATTTGATAGATTACGCAGCCCACTCATATCACGGGATATTTTTAGAAATCAAGTCACGTATTAAATGAGAATATTCGGCGGAACCTCCAACTTATTTATCATTCGGCTCAGAGCTACACCCTATGAATTTTATACAAGATTGAACGATTTACTGAGCAAAATTGATGAAGCATCTATTGAGAGATGCTAGCGTTTGATTGGACAATGTAACGTTTGGGACGCATCTCTGATGGATGGAAAAGGTTGGCTTAATGTTGGCACGAGGGAAGGGGAGACTTAACAATGTGATGAATACAATATTGCGTCTGTGACAGCCCGGCTGGGAAAACAGCGTTCGCGCAAGAAATCGCCGGTCTCATACGTGCCTGTATAAACAACTGCGTTTTAATAAAAAATGAGGTATTCAAATTAATTCAAGACTGTGACGGTATGTTATGCTATTTTATAACGTAAAATAAACGAATCAAGTGTGAAATTAGTGAAGATGTATAGTGTTATAATAAGCTCTCTTCACATTTTCCTTATGATCCCTAGATAATATCCATCGAAACCACGGTACCCCTTGATAGGACGTGCAAATGAACGTAGCAAATTAATTTTCAACCTCATCTTTTGCTTATAAACTATTGTATAATCACTTGTAGGTAACTTCTGTGATTTTTTTAATTGTTTATAAAACTATTATCTGACCGTTATAAGGAATTTATTAGATAAACTCCTAGTAATGCGTCTATAAAACGCATACGAAAATAATTCCCTGCAATCCTTGAAATTGTGATCCGCAAGTAAGAGATGGGAATCACAAGATGTAAGCAGGCTAATCCGGACAAAGCCGGACATATTGTTCGGCGTACGTAGAACGTTAGGTTATACAATCTTCAAGTAAGTTTCAGCCTTAAGGCGGTTGAATTTAAGTGTAAATTGTGAACGGCCGTTGTGAACGTCTGTGGTAACCTGACCAGCTGTTGGGTGATACTTTGATAAAATACTCATACGAGGAGAGATCAATCGTCGTCCAAGCCTATTGTGCGTAAGCCTCTTGAGTGACCACACACTTATCCTTGAGGCCCTCCATTGTCCTTTTCGCCGTATTTGTCTTCAAGATTTTCTAATTGTTCTCTGTTGGATCAAAGAACGCAGGATTTGAAATATATTTTTAAAATAAGTGGCCATGAAGAGCCTATAGTTGGTTGGTATTGAGTTATCTAAAATCTTTATCCATAACGCCAACGAGTTAATAGTATTTTATTCTTGTCCTTTTCCAATTTTCTCTTTTTCGGGTCCTTTGTCACTCGTCAGTTTAGCAACCACTTCTTTTATTTCATATCATTCTTCACGTAATCAATCCATCGTCTTTTTGGTCTGCCTCTCACTCTAGGTCCGACCACATCCATATGCTCAGCATTCTTGTTGTAATGTGGCATTAATCGCTCCTCATCACATGTCCAAACCACGCTAACATTACTCCTAATCTTTTCTGTCCTTGGCGCTACTTTAAACTTCCTCTAATATACATACTCATTCCTGATCTTATCCATTCTTCTTCATAAGTGTAACTACATTTTACCTAAATGATCAAATAAATAATTTCATTTCATTTCTTCATTATTGTGACTCCACACATCCATCGTAACATTCGCATATCTGCTGAGTGCAGTTTTCTTTCGTCTATCGCTTTCGTTGCCCAACATTCAAAACCATAAATTGTAATAGGTCTAAAGACGGATTTATAGATCTTCCCCTTAAGCTTATAATCAAGCAATCTAGGGTCGCACATTGCCGATGAGACCTGTCGCCATTTCATCCATCCCGCATTTATTCTATGATCCGAGGTACCGAAAACCGGAGCATACAGGTAGGGATACACCACCTAAGGTCATGTCCGGGAAACTGGATACCCAACCAAAATGGCAGAATGAGTGCTTGGTTTTCATCCTATTAATTCTTAAGCCGACACTCTCCAGCCTACTCTGTCATTTTCCCAGCCTGCTCTAGACCTCGGAGACATTTTCTCTGACAAGAACAATGTCGTCGACGAACAGGATACACTCAGGTGCCTCCTCTTGTATGTCTGCTGTAAGGGCATCCATAACAAGAAGAAACAGGAAAGGGCTTAAAGCCGACCCCTGGTGCAAACCTACAGCCACATTAAACTTGTTGGTTACTCGGGCTTAATAGTATATCGATAAAAAACACACTAATCTATCTAGATCTCATCTATTTAGATACAAAAATTAATGAGAAAATTTGGAAAATCGAGAGTACTATCGATACAAGTGGTCGCCAATTCAATCCCTGCTCCTGTAAAACAAAATTTTAAGTACACTTTATTCTGTATAATTATCGCGATATCGAAATATTGTATCGACTGTACTCATAGTGCCGTTTCGACTTTTGATACACCCACCACGACTACCGCTACCCTCCCATCTGCTATCGCGGGTATAATTAATGAGTTAAATACTATCGAATGAACGAGTGCTTACGTCACACGTCGAACTCTCAAGTCCTGGACGTGCTCAATTAAAATCGTAATTAATTGCGCGCGCGCCTGTCCCGACGCGAGCATCATTCACTATATATTTATGCGAATCCACTCAACTGGTAAGACCTGCGCTCATCTTTTGGTATAACTCGACTACTTTAAAAGCAGCTTATAGGCAACTAAAAACTTGTATAGCTTGTCCAGTGCCTTGGGAATATTTTTGAGCGATAGTTAAACTATAACTATACCAATAGTTAAAAAAGTAACCCTCTTTGGTGGTTACTCTAAAATAAACTCGGTGCCTTGGAGTCGAATTATTAAGAACAGTGTAGTTGCCCGTAAAACTGCCCTCGCGATGAGCCAGTTCATTTACCAGATATGTTTAAAATACTTATTAAAAATAATATTTCACATAAATATTACGTTTGTACTTAGTTTATGTTTCGGTTTCAGAATATCGCTTGCCGTTTTCTACTAATTTACATCCTGTTGGTTACTGATCTTTCGACGTGGAGAAGCACATGTTGAAAAATATTCATACAGTAACATTACCACGATAGCTTAATATTCATAGGTACTGTTAAATTCGGCGCTTGATCTATTAAAATATTTCGTAAAGCTTGAAGAGCTCTTTGGAGTAGTCGCGTTATACGGATCACAGGTACATACAACTATATTTGTTTTGTTGCACTTTAAACATAAACAGGAGTATACGATTTTAATTATCCAGCTAAAAGTTCTCTTAACCTTTACGAGGATGACTGAACGAATCGTGAGAGGAAATATAATTAGTAAAAATAAAAATTACAACTTACTTCACAAGGTCTACAGTATGTTTTTAAGACGTATTAGTTAATGTGTTGTAATATTTTTTTTTGATCCTCTAAACAAAAACATGATTCCATCTCACCAGATGCAAGTAAGAGTGTAAGTGTAGCGCCGGTTTTGAGTAGTTTCCTGTCCGGTCCGGGTTCGAATTCCGGTAGTTACAAAAAGTTCAACATAAAATGTGACAAAATAATGTTTTGTGAACATTGTGACGTCATGTTCATCAGTGCTTTGATAGACATGCTAGGTCGTCGGTTGCCATTAAGGCCAGCGTACCTAGCTGGCCGGTATCGTTGGACAACAGCGCCGTCGAGATTTCCATACATTGTGACGTATAAGCGCGTGCATGTGGCTGTGAAACGATGTTAGTAGCTTCGTGAAATTACGAGCGTCACCCAGGCGAGAGTTTTAGGCGTCACCCTCGACGATGCTAGGTCCTACGCGCCGCATGCGAAGCTGATTGGCAGGAGCGCCTCCATGAGCTTCGTCAAGGTTTCGAGAGTTTCCGCGTCGAAGTGGGGGGTAAGGTTTCCAGCCCTACGGGTCCTGTTTGCAGGGACCTACGTGGCAGTTTTAACCTACGCTGCAGCCGTATGGTACCGACGCTAGTCCTTTTTTGTGGTCAAGCGAGCGTTACTTAGTACGCAAAGACCGGCGCTGATTCTATTAACGAAGGTTTACAGGACGTGCAGTACCGCGGCGCTTCCCGTGCTTGCCAGCGTTTTCCCTGCCGATCTGGAAGTTCTTCGTGCAGGAGGATTGCGGAGGAGAGTGTCCAGCTGGCCCCCAGGGAGCGACGGAGCGTCAAATGGTCCATTATAGGGGATATCATTTCCATTTGGCAGGAGCGATGGGACGCGAGTGAAGATGGTCGCGATTTATACAGCTTTTTCCCCGATATTGCACGGAGGCTATCTTACGACTGGGTGGAACCAGATTACGTCATTTCCCAGTTACTTACAGGACATGGTTGCTTCAGACAGCGCCTACACAAGCTTACGCTGTGCGAATCAGCACTGTGTCCCTGTGGAGAGGACGCTGACGAGAGCCGAGACCATGCACTCTGGGAATACGCTGTATGCGGACGCAAGAACGAAAATGTTAGATCTTGTGCAAACAGTGGAGTCTGGCCCCATAAATCACCAGGACCTCATTTGCAGCCGCAACAATTGGAACGCGTTGCGTGAGTTCGCGCACTCCTGGCACACCATTAGGCACGCCTTCCATTGATCGGGTATCAGCAGAAGAGCAGCCCGACGCGAAGTCCTGTGACTGTGTCGCTGTCACGCCCCAGAAGGGGTAGAGGTGGCAACAATAGGGATGGAAACAGAATTTGTAGGGAGCATAGAACAAGCGCAGTGTGGGAAAGAGCATTCGGAAGTACCCCGCGCTCTCCCGTGATTCGGTCTGTATGCCGTAAGGCAGGTAAGACCATGGGTTGGTGGTGGGAGCTTCGTGAAATTGTAAGCGCGCGCGCGTCGCCGGAGCTGGCGGTCAACGAACCTATGACTTATAAACAAATAGATTTTTTCCACCCTAAAATCATTTTCTACAAAAACTCCTGTGCTTATAATGCAGAAAAGCATGTACTCTGTTAAACAGACGTTATCATTTAATTGTTTTACTTTACACCTAATAGATATAATGACCAAATTTCACCGCTTATAATCCAAGCCCACCGCAATCACGTGGCACAACAGAGCTATTTCCTTATCAGACGAATGTGAAGCTGTTAATCTTTTACAGTCTCTCAAATAGCGCACCGGAAGGCGATCCGAACTTTAACTCATTCGCAGCTCGTAAATGTGCTCTAAAACTTAAAATAGGTAAAATTAATTTGATGCAGCTAGATAATATTTTCAGGGAGAAATTTATGTGAACGAAGAACCATAAAAGATTAAAATAGAAAAAGTATTTCTTTAATATTGAAGTGGCACCAACGTAGGTTAACCAGTTCCGCCATTATTGTCATGTGAAGCAATTTAACAAAAATATTGTGTTTAATTATCCCTTTTAATTTTTATCCCTGTCAAATGTTTGAGAGTGGGGGGAGGGGAAGGAAAGGGATTATCTTTATCCCTTTTAATCTTGTTATGTTATACGTACTAATATTTGGGTAAGGCATGAAATTAAAATGGCGTTCGTTTATTATTTGCATACAGTATTTTGTAAAAGAGAGAGGCTTTCCACCACATACGATTTCAGCCAAATAACGCTATGATCCTGCAGTGAGTTACTATCCGTTCACATAAACCGGCTCGGAGAGGAGATTCGGAAATTTTTATCACTTTTATAACAGTGTTTGTACCATAATGCATTCTCTTGATGTTTACAGGGTAGGCACCTTGTGAGTAGCGTCCAAGGGTCTACAAGCTTGAGATTCTTTTTTTTGGCATAATGTTTTTACTCATAATAATATACCTTGTCATATGAATTTGGCGATATATAACTTAAGCAAAATTTTCATTTGGAACAATGTTTATTTCTCAGAATTATAATTTAGACTAATGTTATTATTATCCATAATAATATTCCGCATAATGGTTTAAAGCATATTGAAAAGTCGATTAAGAATGTCGATGAGCGAAGCGAGGAGGAGTGTTAGGTAGACCTGTGCCCCCAACGATCAGATCCAGGATCGAAATTTTGTTATTGATAATAATTCTAAATTTTATGCGAATAGTTAATTATGTCCTAAGACGGTTATGCCATTTATATAT
This sequence comes from Parapoynx stratiotata, assembly GCA_910589355.1. NCBI lineage: Eukaryota > Metazoa > Arthropoda > Insecta > Lepidoptera > Crambidae > Parapoynx > Parapoynx stratiotata. The sequence continues at coordinate 16,182,888 of OU342470.1, forward strand.
ATGCCTAAATAATTATGTATAAAACTTTATGCCAAAATTATTTATGCGTAAGTAGATTATGCCAATTCATATTATGCTTGAAAATTTTATGCAAACAGATATGGAACGTACAAGCTTTTATAGGCTTGCTAGAGTTACTGCTTCTCATGGACGTGTTGTATACTAGTTTGCAGCCCTTGTTAAATAAAAAATACAGAGCAACATTAAAGCATACTGAAAAAAAATATCCACATTATCCACATATCAGACGAAATGTGGTGGTAACACCAGAGGTGAAAAAGGCGTGATGATATATGTATGTGACGATGTGTTTGATGAATGAACAAATATTAAAAAACCAATTTCATCGTGCGTCCTCCCTCAGGTTCTATAAGTCCCACTGCTGGGCACACGCTCTTCTCGTGGAGAGACACATGAGTATGGGCCGTAATACCACGCTGGCCCAATGCGGGTTGGTGAGTAGAAGCGATTGCAAATAGCGACCGGGACCAACGGCTTAACGTGCCTTCCGAAGCACGGAGGATTTCAAGATCGAAAAAATCTATTTATTTGTTTATAAGTAATAAGTAGTAAAAGTACATAGCAATTAAGGTGCGCGAAGTCGTAAATATCACGTAATAAAAATATCATTTATATGAAAAAGAAACGATCCTGACATAAAAAACTGACATTCTATTTTAGTTTCCAACATATCGCTATCATACAGATGTGTGTAGAACTATTAATATTCATAGTGTGACAAAATGACACCGCGTAAAATATTGTGCAGAAGGTCAGGTTCACAAGTTACAAAAAAAACTTACATAAAAATATTTCAATAATCTATACTAATCTATGCTGATATTATAAAGCTGAAAAGTTTGTGTGTTTGTATGGTTGAACGCGCTAATCCCAGGAACTAAGAATATAATTATATTTGGGTATTCTTATTCGACAGTTTACAGTTAAATTCACGATTTTTTTGCGAGCGATCTTAGGCAGCGCCTACAGCGTGACAATGAAACCACCCTTAATGTCAGCTTCAAAACTTTTTTAAATATCAGCTAAATAGCGTTTAGTATCAAATAACACTAGTAATTATAGCATTGCAAATCATAAAAAAATTTAAAATATTTTTTCAACGAATCGTGTAAAGTAGTCCTTCTGTTTCTCCTATTGCGTATGGCAGACGCCTGCGCAGGCGTTGACAGTATAACACATGTGGCGCCAATTAAAGTTCTTTTCAGAGAGCTATGGAGATAACAGCTGAGTAATGGGCTGTCCCACGAATGGCTGAAACTGTAACATCATAAATAAAACTTGAAAAACAATATAATTATGGCGTTTATGAGCGGAATCGGAAGCTATAAGAAAAGTATTCAAAATGTATTATGCAAAAATATATTGGATTCGAAATATTTATAATGTTGTAAACCATAATTTTAAGGTGCTTGCGGGCAGGCGAAGGATGGATTTCTTTAGAAAAAGTTATTAAAAATTGGGAAAGCAAAAACTTTTATTTTATTTAAATTACTGCAATAACTTTATTACTCTTTTAAATCATTTCTTGAAAATTACCACTACTGCACAGAAGTTTATTACATCAGCTACTAGCACTTGCATAATTTTGCTTCTTGTCACGCAAGTGTACAAATAGATTGGTTAGTATTTTATTGTCATTTCACTCTAAATGCTTAATTCTATGTCTTATTAATTTATTCAGATGTTCATGTCACCAATATTTAGAAATATTAATTGAAAATAACAACGTGTAATGAAGCTTGAACTATTTGAGCTCAAGATATTGCATACCAAATCAAAATAGCTAGCAATCAGACATTACAAAATCTAGAATTGTCTGCAAACATTCTTTGAATGCTTGCATTTCTAGACATAACAATATGTCCGTCTCGATTTAATTATCGAGAGTTTACGATGTATTTGCATTACAAGGTCTGACGACAAACAGTCAAGCTTTTAGCTACTTCATCATTCAATATTAGTCTTTATTTCTGAGGAATAAAGTGGGTTTGTGATTCTCTTAGCTTGGTACTATTTGTACAGACGGACAAAGTAATTTTGATGATTTCCGATTTGAAATATGATGTATATTATTGGATCTCGTCTGAGATTTACTTAATCCGGGTTGAACTTTCATTTTATTGTTACTTCTCAGCTGATGCGTTATTACAATGTAGTACAGTGTAGGGATATACAGTAGGGCAATCTAGAGCAATTTATTTTTTTAGAGATGTATCCTTTTGGTACCTAATTTCTTAGAAAAAAGGTCAAGTGGCGTTGTAGCTCAAACAATTATTTTTCTCAAGAGAAGAAGTGCATGATAGTGATAATTTAAAATAATTTGTAGTATTTTAATAAAGGTATTTTCGGCCTTCCGTAGACATGATACAACAGAAGATATGATTTGCTAATTAATTATAATATTGTTTTAGGCAACCAGTACTCAAACGGTTATGTTGCCAGCCACATTTCTTTTTCGGTAATTTTTTGGAACTTAACTACTACCGGTCATAGAAATGAAGTAAAAACTATAGCAAAAGTTGCCAAATTCATAATGACTCTTCACTATGATTATTTATCGATTCAAAATATAATTAATACTTATAATATAAAGGATTCATCATTAACGATAGTGAATATATATGTTTTTATGCAGTGATTTAATTTCTCTTATAGCAAAACTAATATTCTTCATAAAAATATCTATAGTCAACAAACAAGGCAACTGTCATTGGCATTGTTTTTCTGCGTTGTTAACGATAACTTTTTCGTATTATTTACCAAGTGGATGATGTGTTTTTTAATGATTCCCGGTAATTCTCTTACCGACGACTTTCGACATCGATTCTCGCTAGCATACTGACTTTGGCTCATCTAATTGGCCCTTCTATAAACATGGACCTTGTAGTATATTTAAAATCATTTTTGGGTACCAAACAAACACAGAAGGATTGAAGCACGAAATAAGTAGGTTACGCACATTTTTATAATTTTTTTAACTAATATCTGCCAAAGCAATCAAACCGTAATCAAATGTATTTGCGACTTTTTACGGCTGAGATAACTGAATGCATGACGTCATTTTGCTGTAGACCGACATTTTGGCTAGCCATGTTTCTGGACTTATTCCACCCTTAGTCTCTCAATAACACGTATGTGAAGCTGGCATATAAAATGTTAGCATCTCATTAAAAAACTCAGTATTCATTGGCATCCGGTATAGTTCTACAGTTCTTGATAGGTTTCAACAATAGTTCCGACGAATTTCATACTAAAAAACACTGCAGAATGCCTATCACCTAGAACTCATCGGATTTTACCTTACCCGTCATCCTATTAACGAAATATGATGAGATGCTGCGACATAAGTTTGGATGTTAGCATCTCATTTTTTTAAATTTGTTTTTTTAGTATGAAATTCGCTGGAACTATTGTTGAAACCTATCAAGAACTGTAGAACTATACTGGATAAGCAATGCTTTTCCAATTTCTCTAGTGTTGCCAATGACCGTATCATAGCAGCCGCCGCTATCAATTTCTCTCTCCGTTAGTACAACACCTCTTGTACTCAAATAAACTTTACATAGTACTTTGTTGCAATACCATAATGCTCAAATAGCTAATAGATAAATCTTAAGACCACTATGGATCCTGTCGGGAACGCAATCATAGATCAATGATTTATTTCCGATATCAAAGAGTAGAATGCTCATTTTCCATATCACTATTTTCTCGTTAGTTAGTTGGCAAATATAAGGTTGGCAAATAAAGGGTCACTTCATAAATTCGTTTTAAACAAACGACAGCGATAGGCGAATTGGAAAAATCTCCTGTTAATTCGTGAGATCAGTCCTCGCCCGTGTCATTGATTAAAAAAATCCGTCCAATTAAGAATGTTCTCCTTATTTCAAGACGATTAAAAAGTTTTGTATAGTTTATTACGAATATCTTGCCACATGACACCTCACTTCTGGTTATGGTGACAACATGGGAACTGATCTGAAGCGAATTATAATTATGTTGATATATCATTCAAAAAGTTTTTGAAAAACTATTTGCATAAAATTTTTAAGCATAATATGAATTGGCATTAATGGAATTTGCACTAGAAATACCTACGTGTTACTTAACTGATTTCGGCATAAAATTTTAGGCATTATTACAAATGGCATGATTGTTTAAGCATAAATCCTCGCTTCGGTGGTCGTCGTACTTAATCGATTATACATTATACCGAAAACCATTATTCGAATTGATATTATCTATAATTACATTTGTCTAAAAAAAATTGTGCCAAAAGAAAATTTTGTTTAAGTTATATTATGCCAAACAAGATTATGCCAAATACAACAAAACAGGATTCAAAATATGGTTGTGACCTTTACCACTTCATACCCTCTTAGGAAATGAAAGTGTGAATGTTCACTTTCCATATAAACTAGTACTGTTACTATAAAATGTTAGGTCAACACGAAATGACTGTGTCCACATGTTATATAGTTAATCCTTTCTTTTTAGTAAAATGGAATGGCGAATTAACGATCACTCAATTAATTGGATTGAAACAGAAAATCGTCTTATTTAGAATTCCCTTTCAGATTCAGCATCAGCAAATATTTTTATTTTGTTTTATCCACATGAGCACTGTAATTTCGCTGTGTAATGGTGCATTCAGTTTATGATGTATTCGACTCATCTACGGCATCCCAGGACTGAATAAGGAAATTGATTTAATTTTAGCCAAAACTGATGACAACGATATATCAGAGGAGTGGGCAGTGCTGAGATGAGTTACGCAAAAAACAAATTGGGTAAAAATAACGTGCCTTCAGAAACACGAAGGAATTCGAGATCACAAAATTATAAATACCCATCTAAAGTCTAACTACGAGGAAAGTTGTTTTGTTTTGAATATAAACAATGATTATGCCACCGAACTACATAGTCTATAAACTAAGTCCTATTCATAATAATATAATGTTTCGCTTAGTGACGTTTTATAGCTACGCTGGCCGCCAACGCTGGCCAACAGCACCGGCGAGATTTCCATACATTTTGTCGTATAAGCGCGACGTATAAGGCTGTGAAACGATGTTAGTAAAACACACGTGGCCGGCGCGCGCGGCCAGCGTACCTACCTATGAAACCACCCTCAAAATGTCTAGTGCGAAGAGACTCGTTTCATTCGCTAGAGCAGAATATCCAAACACAATCTACGTTACATAAATGAATATAAAATTGCCCAAATAAGCGCCGATAGTGAAATATATTTAATTACTTATTTATATTGAAAACAAGATTGCTTAGGAGTAAAACAAAACGACTCCGTTTTAATTAAAGTGAGATAAAACATTTACAATTTCTATACAAAACTCTGTTTTCAATGGCTCTGGATAAAGACGGCTATTGTTTCATTGAGATTAAAAGTTGCAGAGCGACTGAACAACAAATGAAGCGGTTTGCTTTTGAAATACTAGCAGAATGATTGCGAAGAATTGGAACGCTGAAAATATTCAAACAAAGAGATAAAGAAGTAAGATGCATCCTACAGGCTCAATCCACACCAGTAATAATGAGATTGAATGCAACTTCATGATTACCGCTCATCATTGAAGCAGACGTGTCTTGGAGTGGAGACCGCGTTTGGGCAATTGGAACATGGGGCATCCTGGGACCAGATGTCAATGATTTTAGCAGGACTGCTGGCAGCGGCTGGATGGGGGCAGCCCAGAACCGAAGTGGCTTGAGTTGACATTAAGGAACCCTCACATCAGTAGACGGATTATAAATGATGAATTGATTATTATCAGTCCTCCCTTACTGACGACATTACAACAGTTCTACATATATATTGGGTCCTTACCTATGAAATTGGTGTTTTTTCTCTCTCTTAGTATTTTGTCTGTAACTATTAAGATTCAGAGTATTCCTAAAAAATAATTACTTCGTCTAAAAATAGACTATATTTTTGAGCTCTTTTGATTTGTTTGATAATTTGTTGTAAGTTTAATTGTGTTAAAATTGGACACGGAGACAACTCTTTTTAAGTGCCTCCCGAATACATCATTTGATTTGCGTTCACTTAAAAACGATAAATATTTTTTATGAAGTGTGATATTACACATATTACTAAAGCATGATACATGCCAAATATTATTATCTCTGGATTTGTCGTTGTGAAGAAAACTGATAAAATATTAGTATGTAAAATGCAGACATCCCCAAAATCTCTATACAAAACACCAATTTCATAGGTAAGGACCTAATATATTATAATCACGACTATTATCTCCTAAAGGTTAGTCAGAGACTAGACAAAAGCACCGCAAAGGCAGTCCACTGCCGGTAATGCACATGTGCTCAGCGTGAGAGATGGTGAGCCCGTCGCCCGTCGCTATCGAATGTTGTGCAGTTCTAAGTCCATAAGTCACCTTTGACGACACCCAAGGAAAGAGATCGGCGGGTAGTAGGTATTCTTTTAATGAGCCGCTACCACACGACAAGTCTCGACTACGACAGTTCTAATTGACTTATAAATCACCTTTAGGCTCATGAACAATAAAACAATTTCATCGGTGGATATTTCACATTCCACTGACTTACGCACAGCTTTGATGTTGCTTAGTAACTAATTTAAATTATTCAGCTTTGTTACGGAATTATAACCTGTCAAAATCATACGTCAAATGACAGTTATTATTCAAAGCTCTTCAAAACAAAGCGACCCCAAAGAGCCCAAAAATAATTACCTCATCACCTCTTTCTCCCTAATAAGCCGTTTTATAACAATCACAATGCCTATCGCGAACAGGTGGCGTTTCTCATGTTGCTCTCGCGATCTCTCCCTAGGGAGAGGGTGTTAATAGACTTACAGACGCGCAGTTCCCCTAGGGTCCGCACAAAAATGGCGGATCTCTGCCATGTGTCTTAAAATTTAATTCTTTATTGTTTCAATAAATGTTTTGTTCCGTTATGGGGTACAACTGTTTTCCCTAAGTTAGGTAACTGTAGAGGTTGAATGTCTATACATAGAAAAAAAATACTAAAAAGTAAGTCAGTGGATGTAAAAAGAGGGAAACTACCACAAAGTGATTTTTTAAAAAGTTTTTGTTTCTGTCTATTTGTCTGTTTGTACGGGCCAATCTCCAAAATGGCTGCACCGATTTCAATGAAATGTTGCATGGTGATACCTTATACATCTTAGATACTTTTTATTTCGGAAATTAAATGGTTCCCGTGGGAAACTTAAAAAACCATAGTAACCGCGAACGAAGTCGCGGGCAACAGCTAGTTTGAAAATATAAAGATATTATGACTACAATCTATTTTTATAAGTAAGATTTTTACTTTGCTATTATTTTAATAAGTATAATAACGCACAGCTATAAAGCCATTTGATTATAATCACGTGCCAGTAGTCAACTGTAACGAGGCGCCATAGCTATATTAGCGCCTCGTTGCTGTCATTGCGCTCTTCTCTGGCCATTTTTCTCTTGGTTTCCGATTTTAAATTTGCTGTCTGTCTCTTTTTATTTGTTTTGTTCTCGAAGCTGATTCTAACGAGAGTCAGTGCGTAGAGCGGTTGACTCCCTTCTAACAATATTTGTATATATTTATAAAGTGAATCAATTTTTATAAGCTGAAACAAAGTTGCAACAAACCACATTATCAGTTCCTAATTTATAACAAAGACTTGTTTCTCTAAGGCACTATTGTAAGTAGCCCTACCCTTTTTATAATATATTTAGTGTTAAATGTGAAATTGTTTTGTGTTCAGTGTAATTTACCTTTTTTTATATAATTGTTTCAGTTGTGCCTTAAATCTTCATTATAATATACGATACATAAGTGACGGCCCAACTGCATTTTCTTTATCCCCGGCTTCACCCCGCCACTCAACAAAGATCGAACGTATTAGTAAATGTTGTAACGGCGTGTGATAAAGGAGAACGGAAGAGAAGGACTTGTTGCACTGACCTCAAATGAAATTGGAAAAAGTGCGGGCAAATGACGATGATGTAGCCTATACATGTCCCACTGCTGGATACAGGCCTTCCTACATGGAGAAACAGGAATATGGGCCGTAACACCACCACGCTGGCCCAATGCGGGTTGGTGGGTAGAAACGGAGCTCGGTGGCGTAGTGGTCAGTGCGCTTTGGCTTCGATCGAAAACAAAGCTACCTTCGCCATGGTCAGGCCGTGCATGGGTGACCAAGACTTGGTGATCTCGAGCTCCTCCGTGCTTCGGAAGGCACGCTAAGCCGTTGGTCCCGGTCGCATTTGTGACCGTTTCTACCCACCAACCCGCATTGGGCCAGCGTGGTGGTGTTACGGCCCATACTCTTCATGTATTTCTCCATGAGGAAGGTCTGTCCCAGCAGTGGGACGTATATAGGCTGATGGCGATGGCGATGGGTAGAAACGATTGAAATTGCGACCGGGACCAACGGCACACAATTACAAAGTTTTCGGCACCCATCCAAGGCTTAATCATGGTGAGGGTAGCTTTGTTTGCCACCGAACTCCTCCACTACTTCATGAAACTTATTCACATTTTGCCCGGTGCAGGGCAACAAGCTCGCCGCCTGTTACATGGTCATGAAACATACCTGCTGAAATTTCGGTGTTAACGCATTTGCCTACCCCTTCGGGGGAAAACACGTGATGGTAATGATATGAAATCATAATGAAATGCCAGTAATGTTTGAAACTGTAACATGTTACAGTTGTAATAACAAAATTACGAGTTATAGGTCCCGTGACTGCCACCCTGCGTTGTTCTCACTAAAGGTTTACCCTAAAAAGACATCCTACTATAATCCAGCGGTACGCATGTGCCGCCTATACAACAATATAATCCAAGATAATACTGATTTCGACGTCATGAACTCTAGTCCTGGAGTCTTCAGAAGGAGTGTTCACAATATTATTCAGTAATTCCTATGCATATAATATTTATAATAAATTTAGGTGTACTCATTAGCGAATTTCTTTTAATATATTTATTATAACAAGATTCGTAATATGCAATATAATATGTTCTTATATAGAGTACATGATTGTGTTTACAAATCACAAATTTTTAGTTTTGTATGTAAGTTTGAAAATAATAATATGTACAGTGGGGGTAGAAAAAGGTTCGTCAGTTTTCAAATTGATTCCTCTATCAGTCATAGAAACTTATTACCTTTTGAAACTAAATCGCTACCAACATAACTGCATACAAAATTATGCTTACTGGTAATGAAATCAAGGATCAAAACAACTTGAATCTAGACAATTACTTTTAATATTTATTTGAGACTACAACCTTTTTGATAGTAAGTAATTAAAGTTTAAAAAATAAAGTTCTATTTAATTGTCAGTATTATTATGTCATTGGAATGTCGTAATATTTGTTGAATTTTTGCGAAAAATAATTAATCCGCATTGTATTTCACTTCATAATGCCAAGAAATTTGAATCTTAATGAAAGAGCTGCAATTATTGCAAACCATGAATCTGGCGATATAAGTGGTAATATAAGCGAGATATCTGTAAATTTTAATATCACTAGAGATACAGTAAGGTTCTGGATCCGAAAACATGCAGAAGAGGGCAATCTTATTGATCATCGCCACACGAATTCTGGACGACGCCCGACTCTTACCGAAGAACAAAAAAGTTTTATGAGGCGACAATATGAATAGTTTTTCAAAAACTAGCTATTTCGTGGAAATGTTTGATGTATCTGTAAGAGTTATAAGAAATACATTGCATTCGATGGGACTTCATCACCGACGTCCTGCTAAAAAAGTCGCTTTGACTAGCGCTCATAAAGTCGAGCGCTGAGTCGAATTTTGCCCGAACGTTCTTAATTATCGATTGGAGTCACACTGTGTTTACTGATGAAAAGTGCTTCCAGTCATCGCAACATGGGCGACTACAATTGTGGAGAAGAAACAGAACGAGGTATTTGGAGGACCACGTTGTGCCGAATCTTAGTTCTGGACGCATATCTGTTAACATGTGGGGCTGGATGTCGTCTAATGGAGTAGGCGAGCTTGTTGACCTTCCACCTAAGACAAATGCAGAAATATACCTAACAGTACTAGAAGATGTTATGCTTCCTAGTGTCCGTACGTGTTACCCAGCTGATGCATTAAGAGAGTTCAATTATGTCCACGACAACGCCCGCATTCATACAGCTCGTATCGTGAACGAGTGGTTCCGTAGACACCGTGAAGTAGTGGTGATTCCCTGGCCTGCCAAATCAGCTGACTTAAGCCCCATAGAAAATCTTTGGGGTTTAATGGTGCAGCGATGGAGAAATGACAATGAGAGAAACAATGCTGCTATCGTGGAACATTGCCAAAATGTTTGGAGAGACTTCAGAGGAACGGATATTTGCTCTCGTGTTGTTGGCTACATGCAAGAGAGACGACAGTCTGTGATTGATGCGAATGGAGGATATACTCTTTTTTAATAAAGTCTTGTTTTAATAAATTTTATTATATTAACAACAATTTATAAAATTTTTGTTCATAAAACAATATAAAATTTATAAAACTCAAACGTAAAAGTCGTCAATAATTGAATATAACGATTATTGACTTAACGATATTTGATAGTCACGTTAAGGAAGTTTCTTGTTAGTTCACGATAGCAAAACATCATTGACAATAAAATAAGTACTTAATTACAGTAAGTTGGTTAAACTGTATTTTAATTAGCCTGTTACAAACGTCAATGCGACATTTTTGAAAAGTTGGTATGACTGACGTTGCCTCGTGCAAACAAATATCGACTTTAAGGTGACGAACCCTTTTCTACCCCGACTGTACCTATTTATTTACATATTTTATATTTGTCTATTATTAACTTATGTCATTATTGTAAAAATTTGATTCACAGAACCATTGTAAATTTTAGGACGCATGTTGTTGGAGTACAGTCTGTACTCTATATTTATAGCTAATTTATTATATGTACTATGTAACTGTTCTCTGTTGTGTGTCTAAATGAAATGAAATGAAATGAAACGAAACGAAACGAAACGAAACGAAACGAAACGAAACGAAACGAAACGAAACGAAACGAAACGAAACGAAACGAAACGAAACGAAACGAAACGAAACGAAACGAAACGAAACGAAACGAAACGAAACGAAACGAAACGAAACGAAACGAAACGAAATGAAATGAAATGTGTTATTACAAGACCACCTTTAATTATATTATAGGTCAACACACACTATTGGCCTATTATAGTGAAGTCCGTAATAAACACAACTATCAATAGGGTACTGATCCGTTCACAAGAAGAAGTTCAGAAAACCCCAGAACAAAAAAAAGTACTACAAGGCTGAAAATGGAGGAAAACCCATGCATTTTATTTATAAAAATGTCACTATATCATGGTAAGTAATCAATTGGGCTGCCATTTCATTATTTGGTCAGCAACAAAAAGGTCAGCCGAAAAATCATTTGGGCAGCAAACAAATATTTGTCAGCAATATAATTCTTTGGGCGGCAAAATAATTAGTTGAGCTACAAAATAATGATTTTGACAGCAATATATTGGGTCCTTACCTATGAAATTGGTGTTTTTATTCTGTCTTAGTATTTTGTCTGTAACTGTTAAGATTCAGAGTATTCCTAAAAAATAATTACCTCGTCTAAAAATAGACTAAAAACTAGACTTTTGAGCTCTTTTGATTTGTTTTGATAGTTTGTTGTAAGTTTAATTGTGTTAAAATTGGACACGGAGACAACTCTTTTGAAGTGCCTCCCGAATACATCATTTTATTTGCATTCACTTAAAAACGATAAATAATTTTTATGAAGTGTGATATTACACATATTACTAAAGCTTGTCTAATGATAGATGCCAAATATTATTAGCTTTGGATTTGTCGTTGTTAAGAAAACTGAAAAAATTTAGTATGGAAAATGCAGAATTCCCCAAAATCTCCATACAAAACACCAATTTCATAGGTAGGGACCTAATATATGTTGCCGGAAATGTATTAAATCTAGGAAAAGTATCTATGAAGCATAAAGGATAAATTCCTAGGTAATGTATTCTGATAGATATTAGGTTAATGTTATTTTACATCTCTCATGTTCGGTAAGTAGGTCCTTAATACCCCCAGATGCGGGTTGTAAGTGATCAATTACCGCCCTAGGTTAATAATGTAGCTAGAAACGCCCTAGGGCGGTAAGTAATAAAAAAAAACTCTTTCAAAAAGTTCGCGTACATCTAACTATCTTACTGGCACTAGACATCATGCATTCAGCCCAATGACAAAAGAGGTCGCTTCGCTATTTTCATCAATTTTGAATATCGAACGGCGAAGCTAAATTTAGTTCTTGAAAATAAATTTATTTATTCTTGTGACAAAAGAGGTCGCTTCGCTATTTTCATCAATTTTGAATATCGAACGGCGAAGCTAAATTTAGTTCTTGAAAATAAATTTATTTATTCTTGTGACAAAAGAGGTCGCTTCGCTATTTTCATCAATTTTGAATATCGAACGGTGAAGCTAAATTTAGTTCTAGAAAATAAATTTATTTATTCTTGTAATGCCTTTTTTTCCACTTACCTCACAATCGAGATGTAAAGCAGAGTAGTTAGCTCGGGTGTAAGCATTAATTGCACCCTCGAACTATAAGCGCCCGCCCTCGCTGCGCTTGCGCCTAAATATATCGGGCTGCAATTGATGCCTTACAGCCCTTGGCTACTAATCTACTATTTTCATGAACCTTAAAACAATATTTGTGTCATCTATTTGAGTTGCTGCCCAATTAGTTTTATTGCTGACCAATTTATATTTGCTGTCCATAAGTTGCTGACCAATTAGTTATTTGAGCTGACCAATTGAATTTTTATCTGAAAAAAATCGAATAAATTCTGCTAACCGTTTAAATAACACCCCTAAATAATTAATCACCAGTTGATACTACATTGTAAGGGTACATAGACCTAGCAACTTCTAGCTTGCTGGCGCATAAAATACCAAAATCAGATTAATAGCTTTAATTTCTAGAAAATCTATCTCTATTAGTCATCGAAACAAGAAATATACTAAAGAAACGTGAAACCTATACGATTTAAGTCCACAATAATTCATACATTGTTGCAGCTGTTGTGCGGTTTGAGAATCATAAACAATATGCTAACGACGCCCATTTTGTGTATAGTAAAAGTGAAGGCAGTATGGTAAGCTCACTAAGATTTTTCTACACCCTGCTTTTTCGTCCAATTGTCTTCACCCCAAATCTCTCCCGTGGGTGTCGTACAAGGCGACTAAGGATAAATCAATGATGAGGAATGGCCAGCAGCGTTCCTCTTATACCACCTAGCAATAGCAATGTACTGCGACTTTTGTGCCCCATAAATGGCTATAGGCTCGCCACCTATTACATGGGACCTAACATAATTGGTTCACCTCTGCCTACCCCTATCCCTTCAGGGATATATGCGTGATTTATGTATGTATGTATGCTTTTTCGTATTCAGTTGTCCTTTATGTTACGCTTATAAAAACGATGTAATAATGTTCTTATGATTGGTAACACTTCATACAGTGGCCATATTTTTCACAATATTGACAGTTACGGTATCTACCAACTACACAAGAGATAGCATGCTCACTAGATAGTCACGTTAATATTCTGTCACCACTCATACATTTCCATTCAAATGATTATTATGTTTTTGTCTCAAACGGTCATAGAACCTGCTTATAATAAGGGAACCATATACGGAACAATTGATCTGCCTGAAACGACGGATAGTATCCGTCGTTTCAGGCCGACTGATGTCTAAATCGTGAACGATTTACTTAATCGAAGACGATATCGGTCATCGCAACAAAAATACCTGCGATCATGAAGATCGTAACGATCAACGACTCGATTAAAAAAAAATTAAAATAAGTTTTCTATTTTACACCGATCACGTCTTCACCGTTCCATTTCATCTAAAATCGATCGCAACGACCAATCGTTTTGTGTGTGTGCAACACATTTTGAAGTGATTGATTGTTACAAATTAACGCCATTGATCGTAACGATGTATCGTGTCGTATATGGTGCCCTTTATTATCATGGTATAGAATGAAGCTTTTTTTTTCTGCTTTTTATAAGTTTATGTGGGTGTCTAGCACCTTTGCCTACCCTTACAGGAATGGAGGCATGAAGGTATGTTAATATGTTAAGTTGTTATAAGTTTGTCATACTCATTATAAGTTCACTATGGCCCGACAACCAAAGGCACGAGTAATGACCGTGCGGCATTTACCTAGTTTTCGAATAAAACTTTATTGGCACTAACTGAATCGGCGTGTCGATGGGGTGCGTGTGGGGTCATGCGCTTATACGACTATTGTACGACTGATACAATACAATGTTTTAACTAAAGACCGAGTGGCTGTAAAAGGTCGTTTGGTAGTTCAATGAAAAAATAAAACAACTTTCTTAATTACTTATAGTTAAGAAATTATTTTTTCTGCAGCAGTTCAATTCGCGAACCTACCACGAACCAAATCGCGCAAGAAAACTTCAGCATCCCCGAAGATTCGAACCCCGAACCTCCCGATAAATACTTGGTGCTTCCAACTACTAAACAATGGAGGCGGTTAAAATGGTTATTTCTAATATTAGAATATGCCTATTATGTCTAAACACTATGTATTGTACATATTTGAAACCCTTTTATTTATATTTGTTAATATTTTACTTCAGGGTCTACCTAATGCCCTCGAGTCGGTCGGCGTCGGTTCATAAACAAACAAAAATTAATAAATTTGACAGCCCACTAGGTGCAGTGCCAGAAACTTTTAATCAAGGGGTTTGAATTCCGGAGGTGGCAGATTTTTATGTGATAAATGCAAACATTTTGTTCTCCTGTCATACTTATTGGTAATAATAATAATTATTTGTTTATACTTTGCATAAAACATATAGGCGCGTACTGATTTCGATCAGAAAACAACATACAATGGCACAGCAGAGAAACTGCGTAAAAATCAAACGATATTTTATTACTGTTCCTAACGGTGAGTTTCTCGAAATTTCATTTTATTCATTACATTATTATTAAAATTTATAAACACCATTCGATAAAAAGGAGATGGCTGAACGATTGCCCATAAAATGTTTAAATATAATATATGGGTCCTTACCTATAAAATTGGTGTTTTGTATGGAGATTTTGGGGAATTCTGCATTTCCATACTAAATTTTTTTCAATTTTCTTCACAACGATAAATCCAAAGATAATAATATTTGGCATCTATAATTAGACAAGCTTTAGTAATATGTGTAATATCACACTTCATAAAAAATATTTATCGTTTTTAAGTGAATGCAAATAAAATGATGTATTCGGGAGGCACTTAAAAAGAGTTGTCTCCGTGTCAAATTTTAACACAATTAAACTTACAACAAATTTTTAAAACAAATCAAAAGAGCTAAAAAATATAGTCTATTTTAGACGAGGTAATTATTTTTAGGAATATTCTGAACCTTAATAGTTACAGACAAAATACTAAGAGAGAGAAAAAACACCAATTTCATAGGTAAGGACCCAATATCATAGTACCTCGTAATTTTTATATATTAAATAAATGATTGTTACATGTTTACAATTTTCCTACATCTTTCGTGAAAAAAAATCATGTTTTTGACTTGTATTCAAATTTTCCGGTTGTCAGTTGAAGGAAATAATCGTTTATTCCTTCCTTCGTTACTTCGTCCGCGGTTACTAGTTTTGTAGCAATCCCCTTTAATTTTCTGAAATTAAAAGTATCTAAGATGTATACCAGGGATATAAGGATATATCACCATGCAACTACATCCAATATTTATAAACTTAGCCATCTCCTTTCAATGTATTCTTCTTACTAGGAATAGATCATAACAGGATTTTTTAATGTTTAACTCCAAGCCTCCATTAATTTAATTTTCACACAATATTTAGCGTGGTACAACCACAAGGGACTCATAATTCTTAATCCGCCAAAAGTATTAAATCACCCATAGACGTAAGTAACAATTAGAGCTGACAAAGCAAATATTATCAAATTAACCGAGCAAATATAATCGAAGCGTAATAAAATCCCGCAGTGGTATTAAGAAATGCACATTTCATGTTATGGCCTCCCGAATCAGCACGTGGCGAGGACATAAATATTCGTATTATTGCGTTCGCCCCTTGTCTAAAATGCTTGCAGTTTTTTTTCGCTATGCATTTAGATATAAAGGGATTTCTGTAAGGCGTTTCGCGCTTGGGGAGTTTTGGGGCAGGGTTAGCTATTGCAATAAATTACGGACAAAATACCAACATATTTTTTTTCATTTGACTAAAATTTCGTGCTTTGTATCATTAAAATAGTCCATAATATTTTAAAAGCGGAAAAAAAATAAACTAAAATTTTTAATTCGAAATGATTTTTTAAGGAACCAGCGTTTGAAGTTTTCTTATTATAATATTGCAAAACGGGCTTAACATTAGAATCTTCGCAAGAAATGAAAATACTACTACTTTCCTCCATTTTAAGCAGATGCTTAACGCAGCGTGAAATAACGTGGACTAGCCGCTGCCATTCTTCACGCCTCGTAAAAATACCGATATTGCAAAGTTATGTCAGAAAGTAGGAGTACTGAAGAAACAACAATGTATAAATTTCTAGTACAAACAATATTTTTCTATACACAAGCAATATTTTCTAACATTTTCTTTGAACACGCAGTGTCTTAATTAATATCTAACATTTACCTAATTCGGCTTCATTCTAACTTGATATCAACAGTATGTTTCTATTTTACTTCTTAACTGCTTCTTAAATAGGCGTGCCTTAATGTGTATCTTCTTCTTCATGACCTTTTTCCCATTCTAGGAGAGGTTAGCACAATATGTCTTCTTCTTTCATTCTGCTCGGTCACTCGTCAACACAGCATCCACTACTTTTATTCTCATATCATTCTTCACGCATTCAATCCATCGCTTCTTTGGTCTTCCTCTCACTGACTTTAGGTGAATATATGCTTCTGAATGGCATCCAGATCTAAATCAATCAACGCGTAAAATTTTAATGAAATCTTTGAAAAGAACAAATTTTTTATATTCTCATCAACAAATACAACACCTACATTTTTGAACTTCTGTTACTGACAGCCCTGCTTCTATTCCCCATTATTTGCTATGATATGGGTGAAATTCTGCCCGTTCCGTATAAAACGGTGCAATAATAGCACCACTGTCCCCGGTTTGGGGTTCGCATCCAAATCTGGGATTATTTGGCTAACAAATTACACTGATCCACAATGCGACGCGCCTGTCTGTAAATCAATCGATGATATATTGTTGATTTGGGATGTCTATTAGATTTTTTGCTCGGTGACATTGCGATAATTATTGCTTTCGCATCTGTCTATCATCGCGTATTTCTATGGTATTGTGCTTGATGGATTTTGTACACTATCGTATGAATTTAAATACGATAATGGAGTTCCTGATAGTATATTTTTTTTGAAACATTAAAATTGACTTCTTTTAGATTATTTTGTATCTTTGCTTTTGTTCGTCATAGCAGTGAGGAGTGTTACGACTGCTTGCAGCTATTCATTACCGTGAAAGTATTCTTCGATATTCAATTTTAAATTTTAATTCTATTCCCAGCATAAATTTTATTGATAAAATTATATAGCTTTCCATACACTTATAATAATATCGAAGTTATTGCGTGAGATGTCTACGCAGTAAGTGTGGTATATATCAGATACGTTTATTTTTATGAAATCATTATTGTTAATCTTAAATAAGTAACATGTGGCAGTACTTATTAAATAAATTAATACATTTTATTCGTTTTATAAATAGTCTCAAGAAAATTATAGTCTCAAAAAATTCCTTCGCGATTTAAGGTTCTTTAGTTTGTGTTTTTAAAAGCATGAACCGTTTTATCGTTCGCACTTTTATAGCTTGTTGTTTTGTTAATTAAATATTACAGAAACCAAACTTAGTTTAAAATTAAATTCAGAGAACTTACAAAGGGATTCCTTTTATTAATTCATTTTATTAAGATCATATTATCAGATGGTTAGAGTAACTAAAATATAACTTTGGTAACTGTCACCGTTGTCACACTCATCCATACATTATCTAACTTCTGTTACACAGACCTATATTTCAGACACGAAAATCAACACTCCGTTTTCGTTATCAATCATTTTAGCTCAAACATTTTAGTTTTAACATAAAAAACAAAGCAACCTCCGTCATTAATATTGATTTAATGCAAGGACAAATGTCATGTCATTTGGTACAGTCGAGTTCAAAAATATGTATGCACAGTTTGACAGTAAATGGCTTATTTGTAGGGAATAATGACTATCACCTGTCAAAATTGCATCCATATTTTTGAACTCGACTGTACTCTCTAAAATAATTTTAATTATTATAATTATTAATAAAACAAACATTGATTACGATTGAAATGGAACCTTCTTTGTATCTAAAATAGACAAAAGGAAGTTAATTCACATAATAACCGCCTCATATTGAATCATGGTGGTGATTTTGTCACTTTCAATATTGTTCAAGAGTACGAAATGACAGAAATACAATTCCGATTCATAAAAATTTAGTTGAAACTTTGTAATCTCAAATTACATCGATATGAACGGTTAACCTTTACTGTAGCTACCACAAATCCTCATTGGGATAAATAAATAAATAAATATCCTCAGACATTCACACCTATCAACTAGTCCCATTTTAAGAAACTAAACGCTGCTTGTATTACGGATACTAGTTGACGGACAAATATATTTAATAGATAAATACATATAATTATTGAGAATATACATAATATAATACATATATAACGAACACCCAAGACTGGAGAACAAATGTCTGAAAATTCATCACCCAAACACTTGCCTCCACTGGGGATCGAACTCAGGACCTCTCGAGATGGCGACGCCTTGAGACCGGCGTACAGACCACTCGGCCACGGAGGTGGTCGTGGGATATATTATTATCGTTATATTCCTACTCCAAACTCCTCGATTAGGCTTCAAAATCATTATGTTAAAAACAGAGTAAACGCAAGCCTAAAGAAATAAAACTATTTAAATCCTTATAAAATATTTATTTAAATTTGCAGTCCCACGATATAAGATTAGTGTTCTTAATGCGCTTAATAAAGTTAACTTTCATAATAACCAGTTAGAAACCCTTGGTTATAGCAAAAACAAAACGCATTACACGCATCAAACCTATGTAGAATACCATTAAATGTAATAGCATATTACTTTAATTACCAAAATCCAGATAAAAGAGAACGTTAAATTTAACATACCAAGGTCCATTATGTTTTATTCGGATTTCAGCCGAGTAATAGAATCCTTGTGATAAAAATTAAGTGTCTTGATAGTGTAATTAAGGATTTTATATAAAAATAATTTAAGTGATGGCGCCGACTCTTATCGTACAGCTTTTAGTCTCTTTTCTTAATTATTGTGTATAGGATAGCGAATGTAAACGTATTTTTTTAAAGTACTTTTCATGTAAACGTGTAGTTGTTCGAAATCTTGTACTGTTTTTAGCGTTTGATCGTTACGTTATGTAACTGTGTGTGGCCAGTCCTTTTATAAGTAGCCACGCGTACGTTTAAGAAAATATTAAAAAAAATATGTAGCTTTGTGAAATAAATCCCTTTGCCATAAGCAAAGACATGCCACTGAAAAAGCCAGTGTCAAATAAAAATCACAAACAAAAGTTTTGACAGCTATTGTTTCTCAACACTGGAAGCACACATTTCCATGAAGAAGTTTGAACAATTTCAAACCGTAAAGCAAATTCCCGTCCGTTCTACCCGAAGCAATTACCTATAAATTTGGTATCTGGTTTTATGCCCGACAGATGTGGACACGTCGCCTCCGGGGACATTAACATCGTTACAAGTTCAAGGGGCTAGCTGACCCCGGATTTGGGTCTTATCTGTGAACTGTTAGAGCACCATGGGTCTGCGACTGGGGCGAAAATTGGCTGATCGGATCGAGATTAGTATCTGTATGTTGGTTAATATTAAATATATATTCGCTATAAACTTATTACTGTAATAAACCTCAAGTGGAGAAGATTAGATACTGGAAATGACACTAAGGCCCGTATTACAGAACCAACTTGACCACCTCCGTGGTCGAGTGGTCTTGCCGGTCTCAAGGTGTCGCCATCTCGAGAGGTTCTGGGTTCGGTCCTCGGTTTGGGGCAAATGTTTGGGCGATGAATTTTCAGGCATTTGTACTCCAGTTTAGGATGTTTATATATATTTATTTATATTCAGGAGATTCATATGTATATAATCTAATATATTAAAATATATTTATCCGGCATCTAGTGTCTGTAACACAAGCAGCATAAGATGCTCAAAATGGAGCTCGAGTAGTTGATGGTTGTGAATGTCAGAAGATATTTATTTATTTACTCCTCCTCATCACATACATGCCCATACCACGTTATTGCTCCTAATATTTTGAATAATTATCGCTACTTACAAACTTTGACTATAAAATAGACAATTTCACGGCTTAAGTACACAATGAAATTGAGCAACTAATTCAAAAATTAGTGAGCTGTCAACTGAAGCACACCGTTTTCTATTTAGACGTACAATCTAATATTATCCCTATAGGTTTATGTTTAAAGTCCCTAATTGAACGCCTCAGGCTTTATTTGACTAGGGGTCGCGTAGGGTCATCGGTGTTACCGTCTCTACTATTTATTTAATAAAACTAAAATGGCGGAGAAGTACAGACACTATTTCAAATTATATGTAGTTAATTTTATCAAGCGTAAAGTTTGCTTGACTCTTGTAATCCTCAATGAAAATCATAACTGCTGGAAATGATTTTTTCTATGTTAAGAGTTGCATATCATCGTGCATATAAAATACACATGTCGCCTATATTCATCACAATTTCGTGATGAATATGGGTAACCTTAACTACGTTGACCCAAATGCAAACCTATTATTAGGCATGACATATTTTTCTAAACTTAATAATCATCATATCAAATACAGGACAAAGATCTTTTGACCTTTAAAGACCAGTAACATCACTTTATAAATACATGTCACAAAACAGTCACCTAAAGCGTTCAAACAACATAACCTAATAATATATTAACGCCTTTAAATTTTGAAATTTCATCCGTCTAATTTCAAAAGACCCAAGACAGCTTTATTTCTAATAAGATCTAATTTAATCTGAACTAACCAGGCTTTATCGTAACTGCCAAGGATCACAGTGAACACTTTATTTAATAAGATCTACAGAACGCCTGCCGTTATTGGGTTAAACAAATTGTGCAATATACAGCGTCGGCTGAGCTAATATCGCTGTCTTCGGTGGATCGGTTTTATTAAACTCTCATATCGGAGGGGAGATTTTAAATGTCTTTGTTGAGTTTATTGTTGGACAATATAAGCTTATTGCATTGTAGCAGTTTGTGTAAAGATATATTATCTAGTCGAATTAAAAGTCCTACATACATACATACAATCACGCCTGTAATCTCCGAAGGGGTAGGCAGAGTCCAAGGAGCACTGTGTTCCTTAAGACCACATTAGTCATACAAAAATTGGGTTTGGTCAGATGAAAAATCGAGAAAGAGTACTAACATGTAGCTAGCTCATCGCCTATACAATCATATACCTTGTACCGAATACGCCCTCAGTCGCTTTTTACGACGTGCTAGCAAGAAAAGCAGTTGGTACATTCTCATTCATTCATTAAAAGTCCCGTTTTTTATTTTGGGATAAAGAGCCCGAGAAAAGGCAGACCCCGGTATATAAGGCAGATGTGAATGAGAAAGTTGGGAGGTGAAAATTGGCAACGTTATGAAACAGAGCCGGGTCAAATCCACCGCAAACCAAAAGGGCATGCATGAAGTTACTAATGAGAGTGGAGGAAACGAAAGATGTGTGCCAGGATCGTAGCAAGTGGAAATCAGAAATCTCCACCTTCCCCACTGGGAAAGAGGCGTGAATGTATGTATGTAACACCCCGCGAAAAAGTACATTCACTGCCTTTTGTAGACATTCCTATAGGAGATAGTTAGGGTAACAAAAAACAACAAGTTCAGACACCTCCACATGGTATCCCAGGGGTTCCTTCAAAATAAATGCGAAAAGACAAGTGTCTTCGTCCGTGTCAAAGAACGGTGAATACGTATACATACATATAATCACGACTATTATCGCCTAAGGGTTAGTCAGAGACTAGGCAAAAGCACCGCAAAAGCAGTCCATTGCCATTGTCCGCGCAGCACAGGCAGCAGTGACTGCACTCAGCGTGACAGGTGGTAAGCCTGTCGCCGCTATAAGCTATTGCACCATTGTGCAGTTCTAAGTCCATATGTCGCCTTTTACGACACCCCAGGGGAGAGATAGGTTGGCAGTATTCTTTTAATGAGCACGATTCCACGGTGAATACGTATGCTGGAAGCCAATTGCATACAATAGAAATTGCTATCAACTACCGATGATTTTTTTTGTATTATGTTAAATTGTCACAACTCCACAATTGCATTCCTCCTTCTCATTTATAATATCCACGTAGATCTTCGTGTCACTGTCAAAGTCAATTTAAAAACCAGAATTGTTATTTCTTCAAACTTTTATGACATGTCCGTATCGTAAAAATATATATAAAAAATAAACTCTACTCAGTACAGAAGTACTTACGAATCTAGTACAAACATTCTTCTTCTTCTTGCCCTTTTCCTACTCTAGGTGGGGTCGGCAGAACATGTCTTCTTCTTCCATTCTCCTCTTCACTCGTCAGCTTAGCATCCACTTATTTTATTTTTTTATCATGCTTCACGCATTCAATCCATCGCTTCTTTGGTCTAGCACATTAGTTCTCAAAGTTGTCCAGGTGGATCCCTATGGGTCCACGGGAGACTCGACGGGGGTCTTGTTGTCTTCACATCTTCACATTTTAGTCGAGTTTTGGGAATATGGTAGAAATGTAGCTGCAGGGGGTCCAACCAGATAAATTTTGAAAGTGGTCCATGAGAAAAATATGTCTGGGAACCTCTGGTCTAGTACATACATCAAATCCAGTACAGACATTATGTGTCTCAAATTGTTGCATCTATTCCGGACACCAAAACAAAGATTCTCAGTTTAGAGTTGTCATAAGCGCAGTCCACGCGCCATTAATATTTAAACTTATAGCTCGTTCAGAATAATCCACTTTATTATAGGAATGAAATATAAATCTGCGCCTAATCTGTCTCATCTCACATGATAAGTGTAAGCAGGATAGTTTCTTCCAGTGTATTATAATCTGAGAATTTATTTAGAATGGCCTCAATAATAATTAGTGTGAGTATGATTTAAGTGTTATTGTTGTAGTGGTTTTGTATTTGAATGTTTTAGTTTTATTTCTATACTTACCTCGTAATAAAACTAAAACATTAATTAAAACCTTACTTTTGTCTACACTATTATTATTGAGTCCATATTTTAATGGATTTGCCTATATGAGACTATTGCGTGTTGTCAATTTTCACTCATTACTATTATATTTTAATCTAAAGTAAATTATTAATGAAATATAATCGCGGGTCATTCTTTCTCTCGTAAATATTGTGTCCTTACCTATGAAATTGGTGTTTTTATTCTGTCTTAGCAATTTGTCCGTAACTATTAAGTTTCAGAACATTCTTATAAAATAATTACTTCTTCTAAAAATAGACCATATATTTGAGCTCGTATTATTTAATTTGATAATTTTTTGTTAGTTTAATTGTGTTAAAATTAGACACAAAGAATTATTTTTAACTGCCTCCCGAATACATCATTTGATTTGCATTAACATAAAAACGATGAATAATTTTAATCAAGCGTCTTCACACACATATTGCTAAAGCTTGTCTAATGATACATGCCAAACATTATTATCTCTGGATTTGTCGTTGTGAAGAAAACTGATAAAATGGTAGTATGTAAAATGCAGACATCCCCAAAATATAAAACACCAATTTCATAGGTAAGGACCTTATAAACCATACAACGTTATACAAGCTTAGCCAAGCCAATATTAAATGTCCAATGCCAAAGATAAATTAATTAAACGAAAAAGATATTTAATGGTGACTACATAGTATCAAATTTCATTGACGGGACTTACGAAGAATAGTCAAAGAATATCACAGTCAAATGGCAGTGGTTACGTTGAAGACTTGAACACATTATCTGGTCTTTGTCCTCAGCCTATATACGTCCCACTGCTGGGCACAGGCCTTTCTCATGGAGGAACACATGAGGGGTATGCGTCTGGTCCAATGCGGGTTGGTAGAAACGGTTGCAATAGCGACTGGGGCCAAAGGCCTCTTGACGCACGGAGGAGTTTGAGATCACAAAGTTTTGGTGACCATCCAAGACCTGACCATGGCGAAGGTAGCTTTTCGATATTGAAACCCAAAGCATACTAGCCACTACGCCAGCGAGCTTCTCCTCCTATTTGTTTTTACAATACTAAAAGCCAATCAAAAATTTCTGCGAACTTACTCTGAAGAAATCGAAAACTGTTTTAAATGTTATCAGAATCAAAGAGAACATCTGAACATAGGTAAAGATCAATTGGCTTGAGCAATACAATACAATAAATAAAATGAACGACTCAAAGATAAACAAGGAAGTTAAACACCAAACCCTACAAATGTCAGAAGCAGGTGACACCTGACATTTTTGCTAGACAAAGACGTCTGCTGGCATGAAAAACTTCGGGAAGTACTGTCGCCTAAGACACTCATTGTCTCGTGAAACAATAACTACATTCTTATGAAATATTAACAGTTTCGCTCGAATGCTCCCGTGACAGGTATTGTTTACAAGTAAACGTTAGGTTAGGAAGAAATAATGGCGTCACCCTGGATGCTATCAACAATGTTATATGAATTTAAGAATTATTCTGAGAAAGCCAATATAAGCAACCAACTTGCACAATGGAAGCATTCTCGTCCTCAGCCTATATACGTCCCACAGCTGAGCACAGGTCTTCCTCGTGGAAACCGTTACAACTCTGCCTAACCCTTTGGGGAGAGGCGAGATAATATGTTATGTGTAAACTTATTGTTCCAAATAAAATGTGCGCTAAGCCGAACATCATCTATGGTATCAACATAGCCACGAGCAAAGTTACTTTTATTCAGCGGACAGCACATTGCAAGTATCTAGTATCGTACAACTAACCAGTTAATGGTCAGAAAACCAGACACAATAAAAACATCTATTGTTTGCGAACGAACACCGGTGTTCGCGGTGACCCTCAACGGGTTAAGGAGAACCTGTGTAGGCGTATATATTATTATGACCAACATATTTTTATTGTGATATCCAGCAAAGCATTCAAAAGATTACTAATGAATGCGAAAAATTTAATTAGGTATAACGAGGAGCTCGGTGGCGTAGTGGTTAGTACGCTTTGACTTTCGATTGAAAACAAAGCTACCTTCGCCATGGTGAGGCCGTGGATGGGTGATCAAAATCTTTGTGATCTCAAGCTCCTTCGTGCTTCGGAAGGCATGTTTCTACCCACCAACCCGCGTTGGGCCAGTGTGGTGGTGTTACGGCCCATACTCCTCATGTGTTTGACCATGCAGCAGTGGGACGTATATAGGCTGAGGACTAATTAGGTACAACGTAATGGGTAGGAACTTCAGCAGCAGTTTCAAAAAAACAGTCAATAGATATTTGAATGACAATTCGATGAAACAAACAGTGTCAGCTCCTAATAAATCACGGTATACCCAGCTAAGCCCTAAATACCTGCAGCCCGTAATTCAGCCGTAGATTGCGGTACTGAGACGCAATCCACGCCACATTGGCTGATTGTCATCAAATATTACAGTTAGAAATTTGGGACCCAATTGCAATTTAACTGGTTTTATTATCAGTGCAATAAATGTAATATACTACTTACCTCCACAGCCTATATACGTCCCACTGCTGGGCGGAGGCCTTCCTCATGGAGAACACATTATGGGCCGTAACACCACCACGCTGGCCCAATGCGGGTTGGTGGGTAGACAGACGCAATAGCGACCAGGCCCGGAAGCACGGAGGAGATCGATATCACAAAGTTTGGGTCACCCATCCACGAACTGACCATGGCAAAGGTAGCTTTGTTTTCAATCGAAAACCAAAGCATACTAACCACTACGCCACGAGCTCCTCATACGTGACATATCAATTAGCTCAGAACAAAATATGCACTATAAGTCTGTCGGTCGGTCTAAGGTTACGGAAAACATTTCTATAACATAATGGCAGCGGTAGCGGTAGCGGTAGTTGGGACAGACGCGGCACTACTCGTTCGAGGGTCGCAGTACTCGCCGGTTCGATTCCACCGCCAAGCGCCTGTACAAGTCTACGTTTGAATAAAACTTATGTACCTTCGTTTGGGATTATCGCTTGTCTTACTGAAACTAAAAAAAGCCAGCCAGGCCGGCCTCGGCCAGCTATTAAAAAGTCCGTAACACTCACATTGTGCCCGGTGCATGGCACAGGCTCGCCACCTGTTAAATGGGAACTTATCATATCTGGCGACATGTGGGTGGCAACACCTTTGCCTACCCCTTCGGGGAATGAGGCGTGATGATATACTATGTTTTATTGCTGGTTAATATAAATTAATGTCAAATAATTGATTTCTTTCAGTGATACTGGACATTAGGCTTGTTTATGTGAGTGGATTGTAGAGTAATTTTATAAACAATAGAATGTAGCTACTTGCTATTTGTTTACTGAGATTGTGCGTGCCTTGGAGACGCAGTGATTTGAATGACGTCTATTGTTTTTTATTAATTTAACTTTTATTTCTGGTTCATCGCGATGTACTTTTGTAAATATAGTATAATAATTACAGGGAAAACCTGTAATTAGCTTTACTAGTTTTTAATATTTTTTTGTTATATAATTTAAGATACGCCGTTGGTTTTCTTAATATTGGGTCGTTACCTATGAAATTGGTGTTTTTATTCTGTCTTAGTATTTTGTCTGTAACTATTAAGATTCAGAGTATTCCAAAAAAATAATTTCCTCGTCTAAAAATAGACTATATTTTTGAGCTCTTTTGATTTGTTTTGATAATTTGTTGTAAGTTTAATTGTGTTAAAATTGGACACGGAGACAACTCTTTTTAAGTGCCTAACGAATACATCATTTTATTTGCATTTACTTAAAAACGATAAATAATTTTTATGAAGTGTGATATTACACATATTACTAAATCTTGTCTAATGATATATGCCAAATATTATTATCTCTGGATTTGTCGTTGTGAAGAAAACTGATAAAATGTTAGTATGGAAAATGCAGAATTCCCCAAAATCTCCATACAAAACACTATTTCATAGGTAAGGACCTAATAAATAAATGAATAAATTATATGTATTTTTATGTAACTTGCACTGTTTACATCTCAACAATCATATCTCGGTTATATAGTGATCCAACATCCTCTATGCTATTGAAGGTTGAGTTCTACAACATATGACAAGATCTGGTGCCGTCCTCCAACACCTAGAGACTCTGCCTGCTTTGCTGTTTTGGAGATGGAGATGCTGTATCACTAAGAAAGAGCTTCTAAGTTTCGGTTGCCATAAGAAATTTGTAAAGCATTGATGTGTTCTGGCAATTAGAGGACTGAACTAGTTTCTTATTTGTTGAGGATAAATAGATAAATAAATAACTTCAAACATTCCCACCTATCAACTAGCCCCATTCAGAATAGCCCTAGGATAAAGTTCTAAAACAAATATTATTAATAAATGTGTAAATGATTATGTGTAATGATGATGAAAATAAAACATAAAGCCTGTATTTTCTTTGTTCTGTTGTTGTTTTTGTATTTTATTTGACGAATAAGTCAAATAACGAACTTCTTTATTTGCATAAACATAACAACGTATTTATTAAATGTAACTTGATTGATGCATTTGCGAAGTGTGTGTGTGTGTTATAAATTTTACTCTTAAATTCGGGTGGTCTTCAAAGAGAAGCACAGAATAAAAAATGTGTTGATTGTAAGTAATAATGAAAGCTGAAGGTGGTTTCATAGGTAAGCTGGACTCCAGCGCCGGCCAAGCGCGCGCTTTTTCAATTACACAGAGCTATTAACATCGTTTCACACTTTAACACTTATGTCCACGCTTAAACATCTAAATATATGGAAATTAATGCACACAAATTTACGTTACGTACGTACGTACGTACGTTACCATTTGTATGGCTAAATGTATTCTTAAGGAACACAAGGTGTCAACATCTAAAGGTGCTCCTTGGACTCTGCCTACCCCTTCGGGGATTACAGGCGTGATTTATGTATGTATTTAAATTTACGTAAAAAAAAAAAAGAATGTTGGCCAGCGCTGGCGGCCACATTCCTATGTAATGTCCCTGAAGTGAGTGTTGTTGGACAGGGGACAGGGGAAAATTATTTTCCCAATCTATTCTATAAAAATATTTACATGAAATGACATATTGAAATAAAAGAACCAATTATAAACTATTTACAAATGCTAACACCGCATGATGTTATACATTTATATATATATATATATATATATATATATATATATATATATATATATATATATATATATATATATATATATATATATTTAACATAGTTGCTTCATCTGCATGTGAATGTTGGAATAGTATTATTGCTATATAAAATTAAATTTTTACATTATATATAAAAACTATTATTTATTTATTTATATTACTAAAGTGTATTATGTATTTATTGTATGTATGTATTGCATTTATGTTATGACTTTCTATTCATTGATGTAAACCTCAAATTATATCAGTCTAGGGGTGAAGACCTGGTGTCTCGTATGACAGGTTGTCTCAACCTGTTTCGAGGACCAGTCTTCACAGTATAATTTGCTCATCGTTTACACCTATAGAAACTGAAATCTATACATCAGTTATATTGAACTGTGAAGAAAAAATAAAGATTATAATTATTATGTATATTTACTTAACATATTGTATGAGTTTAATTTAAATTCCTCTTTACATATTCACAAATCTAATCTTAAATTCATATAGCAAAAATTTTTTTGTACTAAAATTATTCATAATATTCATGAGTTAATAAAACAAAAATTAAAGAAAAAAATATTCGTAATTCCGCTACCAATTCCAATTTTGAACAGGATTCCAATTCTGAATTTCGAGCCGTCCGCGCCCAGCCGTCAGGCGCGTCGTGAAAGAATTCCAAGTTTAAATTCCCGCTCGTGTGTCCATAATGAGTGGCTGTCAGCTCGCGTGTGGGCGCTCGGCCTAAGTCGAATGCAAACATTTACCCTTCCCTCGGTAATTGTTTAAAATTGAGCCTAACTGTGTGGCCCTTGGAGCTTCGCTTTGTTTAATATCCTCGATAAGTGAAATCATGCGAGTCCGCTTAAGTCTGAAGAGCTTTTAACTTAGATGGTTTGGCTATAAAATAGCCTAGGCAGTTTAGTTGCAGAGGTCAGTGACGTACAGTTGAATTCTATTCCCATAAAGAGTTTTCTTTAAGACGTGCATACATATTTTTGAACTCGACTATACGGTTGGCGGAGTAATTTGTCAAAAATATTTTTTAAATTAATAGAAATTGAACCAGGCCAAATGGTATTTGTACAAGATGGTTTAAATGGAAAATATCAATATTTTTACAATAAATAGAAAGACAGGAAATAGGTACGTGACAAACCGTGACAACATTATAATAAAATCACTGTTTTCAATCCATTATTTTCGTAATCTGATTATTTATGTGATTATTTCACTTGCCATAAAAATGAGGACTTTTCTATTTTCTGATTGCTTGAGATATTTTAAATTAAATTAAAATATCGTCACAACTCAATACAAAAATCTTCTTATACCAGAACGTGGACTATAGTACTAAAAAGTCTTTTTGTATTCTGCTCCACTAACAGACCAACAATCAAAGGGCCAAGCGAACGCCAATGTTCGCGAACAATATGTGTTTCTATTGTGCCTCGTTTCGTGGCCGTTGAGAGGTTTTAACAAAATCAAAAGAACTCCATCAGTTTTGATACCAGGCGAACTATCTTTTAGAACTGGCGATAAGGTGGCTTGTGTCTTATGCCGCCTCTACACATAGGCACAACACGTGGGCAAGCGCGCTGGCCCAGCCACTGGCCTAATGTGTAGAACGGGGGTTGGCGCATTGGCGGTAGGTATTTGAACGTTGGCTGGCGCGCTTGCTAGCTTGCCGCGCGGTGTCTGCAACATCAAAGGACACTTGTCGCAAGCTTGGCGCACCATCCACACATTGGCCAACCAATCCAACTTTGTGTATGAGACCCATATCGAAAGTGTATTTGTAGTATTATAAAATATTCATCATACATTGTCAACAAAATTAGTACTTACCTCTTTCATATTATTTTATATTAATTTTTGAATCCGTCAGCACATTGGCCCGAAGCAAACCATACTGAACGACCTTCCAATGTGTGGATTACTCACAAGCGCGTTGGCAAACGCACCGCCAGCGCGTTGGCGAATTCGCTGGCCTATGTGTAGAGGCGGCTTTAGAGCCATCACAAATAACTGCGTAGAACATACATTCATCAAAGACTATCAAACCCTCCTCAGCATAAGACACAATATTTGTTTGCGTGAATCTTGCAATCTAAAGATATATAATTTGTAAGAGCAAAGCAAACGGTTACGTGCTTACCGCCCACGGGTCTGATAGACGAGTAGATGGACGGGTACTGGGACCCACACATCATTGCTAACTTTCGGACTAGCGAGGAGGAGTCTAGGCACAGATAGATTAAGCAAGTATGACGATTTATATTATATGATTTGGATAACTAAGGGTATTGTATAATACACGTAAATTTTATTAGGTTGTAGAACATATTGATGTAAAGGGAGGATGGAACCCTTGCAGAGTTTCTTGCCTGTATCTTCTCTAGACAAGGCCTTCCGGTAGTGAACAGGCCGAAAAAAAAGTAGTGGTATTGTCAATTTTAGGATACTTATAATTTATTTTGTTTTGACTTGTCAAAAGTGTATTTGATGATACCAATTTGATTAAATGACTTTGAGTTTGAGTTTGAATCAAGCGTGTCAACTTTTAAACGTCTACTATGACGTCACAGTCTTAATTTTGGGACAGGATATCTAAAGTAAGTGATAGATACTGATTTCGCGGATGCCTCTCTGCCAATAATCACACAGAGTATTTTTTTAGTTTTGCTGCCATTCGGATGTGTAGAGGCTAACTAGCAGCGGCCAGCCCCGACGTTTGGTCGGGGTATTCGAACACGCGAACTAAGTGCATTTGCGTCATCGATATGAATGTATATGTGTGGGACTAGGTCTGCTTTTTTATTCTGTTGACGTTGACCTTTGCTATTAGATTCATCTACCTCTAAATTTCAGGTGGTATGAGCCAGTCGGAGTTAAGATTAAATATTGAAACATAGGAGACGTTATATTTTGTCACTATACATTTTATTAAACAGCTTGTGATTATTCATTTATTTCTTTTATACGTTAATCATAATTTTTTCCACATTCTTTACTGATTTAAATAAAGAAAAATACGGAAATATCATCCTAGCAAGGGGTATTCAAATTTTTACCAGATATAATATGTGTTTGTGCGTGTGTGTGGGAAACTCATATAAAGATTTTGTTTCCGTAGACAAGTTAAATTAAAATCACTATCGTTATCGCTTAATCGAAAATGTTTAAGTTTGGAATTAGGTTTGCTAGCTACCGTTCCAACTGTTAGAGAATTAGCCAAATCGGAACGTTAGTCAAAATATCTAAAGCTCTAGTTTCCTTTAAACCAGTGGTCTTCTTTCTAAACTCTTCCCACTTTAAGTGGAGTCGGCACAACCTGTCTTTCTCTTACATTAACCTTTAACGCACGCTAACTTAATAGCCACATCCTTTCTTACCATAATCACACATATTGAATGTGTTCGTCGCTTCTCTCGTTGTGGGTCCTCTGTCTTCTATTACCCATTGATTCACCCTCTTTATTAATTGCTTCTGTGATCTCTTCCTCTCATCCTAAGTCTATCCTAAGGCCTTGAAAACTTCATTTATCAAAAATTTTCTAGTTACGTGATATTCATCCTTCCATCACATAAACATATCCGGATCATACTTATCTATTGCTCATTAATTTGTCAATGACTGGCTCTATATTTTCTAACCTCCTCCAACATATTACCAGTAGACAAACTGCTCCCATTAACAACTCATCAGAGGAAAACGAATGATTAAATGGATTCGAATTAAGTCATATCGAGTGTGTCCTGGTTAATATTCATAGTCCGTAACTACAAGAAGGTAACAGCAGATAACAGCCAACTGGAAGTGGGTCAGCCGGTAACCTGCCGATCGGATTGGTAGTGCTGCGCGATGAGGACCGCGGTGTCGATATCGACAACTTGTTTTTTGTTGGTGTATTTATTACTCAACTACCCAAAACGTGACAATAAAAAATCCATTGTTATGCCTCATATTACGACTCATGGGACAGTGATGTTATAATATGGTGAAAGGGACTAATGCTAAATACAAATTATGGCCTTTAAAAAAATAGAATTATCTAAATCAAACTAACAATGTAAAGAGCTAAGTCAACAAGAAAAACATTAAGCCAAAACTGACAGCATCACAAGAAATTTTATAACATTTCAAAACTATAATGAAATCAAAGACAAATAGCAGAAAAAAATTAAAAAATACATAAATTAAATCACTTTGTGGATAAAATGAAAACGGAAAAGTACAAGACTCGACCGGCGACGTAGTGATGTGATTCCGATATCGAAAGCAAATGAAATAGATGACGCCTAACTTTTTTAAGCGTACACTCGCGGACGCAACTCATTACGAGTACTTTACGTGAACGTAGCAACGTATATTGATAAAAATCAAACAGAAAGACAGAATAACCACGCTTTGCAACAGAAACATGTAAAACCTAGGCAGATGACTCAGTAAAATAATAATAAAAATTGCCTTCTTGTAACTTTTATTTTTAATAAAAATTTAAAATCGATAACTTTATCGCTTGCACAGCACTAGTCCTAGCCAAGCCTCTATCTGGTCGATGAAGCGGTTATTATGCATTGGCGACATCGTTGGCAATTGTTATAATTGTATATGTCAATTGGCAACACTGTCTATTATACGGAAACTGAATTCTATAGAAAGGATGTTATTCCACTGTAATACGAGTACTGCAGTAAAAAGATTCGCGTTGAAAAGATTGGACGGGGCACCACTCGTTCGATAAGCCGCGGGAAACGCGGGTTATATATATATATATATATTACACCTACCTTTTCTTTCATTCTAACTCTGCCCAAAGGTTGCCTGGAAGATATTGCTATTAGCTATAAGGCCACTTGTGTTGCATTGTATTTTTTTCTTGTATATTTCTGTGTTTTATTAGTTGAAATAAAGAATTTTATCTATCTGTATATTTTGAACCCTAGTAAGCTTCCGGACTTAGCATAGATTGACGACCACCGTGGCCAAATATCTTGAATGGACTCAGGTCATCTCTGAGCTCCTAAGATCACAAAGATTGGTCAACCATCATTTGTCCACCCATTGCGAAGGTCGCTTTGTTTTTAATAAAAATAAAGAAATTGAACTACTGCGCCATCGAGCTCAACGCTAGTACATATAAACAGATTATACTGACTTTGGTTAGTCATTGACCAAAAAAATTTTAAGTCCTTAATCTTTAGTGACAAAAAATGTGATATAGAGATTACTAAAATCAATTACTACTCGTAGTTCAGAACGTGGTTAAAAATGAGATCTTAGGATTAACATTCCGGACCCCTAAAACGGACACCCATAATAAAAAACTGAAGTCAACGTAAATCATTATCATAGCGAGGTTCCGTATTTTTGTTTAAATTTAAAATCAGTTCAATTAGCACTTTTGAACTTAATGTAAATGTTTATATATCGGACATGTCAACAGAAAAAAACATTTTCAGAAGAAAAGTTATAAATGACAAAAGAATAATGTTGGTGTACATATCTTCTTCTTCTTTTTCCTGCCCTGTTCCCAATTCTATTTGGGGTCGGCGTAACGTGTCTTCCTCTTCCACTCTCCTCTATTAGTCGTCAAGTCAACACTCACGCCCATCCTCATCAAATCATCATTCACACAATCCATCCATCTTTTCTTTGGTCTTCCTCTCCCCACTCGCCCATCCACTTTCAACTCCAATGTTGGTGCACATATAACATGGAAAAATTATGTAGAATTATTTCAATAAATATCTTTGTTTTCAAGATGTTGAAATTTATATTTTAATACGCATAAAATTCATATTAATTTGATTTACAATGTTAAGGTTACTCATCGTACTGCATTGTTTACGAAATTATTGTTCATCACAAAACTACTGCTGCAATGAACTGCTTTTGCAGTGCTTTTGCCAAGTCTCTGACTACCCTTAGGGGATAATTATCGTGATCATATGTATGTGTATGTACAAAACTACTACAGGCCCTCAATTTAGCAGTCCGCTTCAAAAACACCACTCCGAGCCGCCAAAATATAATTTAAATGGGTTAATTTAGTTCAATGTGTTACACAAATGGTTGCCTTATCGTCCCTACGGATCCCAAATAACAAAACGGCTTACGTGGGGCTACGAATGAAATTCGACACGCATTTTTGATTTATTGGTACAACTCCTACTTCTTGCTTCTTATAAATTGCACTTGGGGGAGATAAGCCCTTTTGTGGATCGTCTTACTAGAGATAAATCATCTTAGCGAGTACGAAACGATATTCGGTGATAGGTAATTAGGTGAAAAATTGTACTAAACAAAACCGATTGGAATAGTAAAGTTGATATTTCATTTATGGATTTTTGAACATGTACACAATTTTCAGAGTAGATGGCTTCTAATTCAAGGGAATAAATTTGTTTTTTTGATCAAAAATGTATACATGTTCATACTCGTGACTGTACTCGGCGTACTTGACGACTATCGTCGTTCCTTATCACTCAACCATAAGGCTATGACGAAAATAAAAGTAAGCACAGTAGTGCAGGAAAAAAATACACATTTTTAACTTTAAATTATTATCGTAATAATTTAAAGTTTTAGAGACCCAATTATTTTCAGTGGTGTTTATTTTTGCTTTATTATTCAACAACATTCAACTTGGCACATGCTCTCCTGCATATTTATCGTTTCTTTCTTTTATTGTGCCGTGTTTTTGTTAATATTATTATATAAATTACGGGTCATGTTGTATGTCCGCGATGGACTCCTAAACTACTTAACCGATTTTAATCAAATTTGTACTCCATGTGCAGTTTGATCCAACTTGAAAGATAGGATAGCTTACATCTCAATTAATGATCGCAATCTCATTTTATTGCTAATTATAATTAATTATACTGCACAGCAACGCGTGGCCGGGTCATTTTATATATATTTATTTTATATTATATATAGCGCTGCATTAGTTTATTCTGATGCAGCATATGCAGAGACCGGGTCCTAATTGACCATTTTTGTGTATTAGTTCTATTGTTTAATTTTTATTGTTTACCGTGTTTTCCTTTGTTTTCTCTTCTTTTTTTGCATGTGTTCGTGGTCAATAAATGCTTGTCTTTATTTCTTTCTATAGCTAACCGCACTCAGGAAACATTAGGAAACAAAGTTTAGGTCACCCATATCAGAATCATAGCGAAAGTTGCTTTGTTTTGAAAAATCGAAATAAGTAATTCTATGCTCTTTCAGTGGTCACGCTTAACTTTATTATTATTAACATAGTTATAAACTATATACATACATACAATCACGCCTGTCATCCCTGAAGGGGTAGGCAGAGTGCAAGGAGCACTGTGTTCCTTAAGATCACATTTAGCTATACAAAAATTGGGTTTGGTCAGATGAAAAATCGTGAAAGAGTAGTAACAAGTGGCTAGCTCATCGCCTATACAATCACAGACCCAGTACCCAATACGCCCTAAGTGGCCTTTTACGACATGCTAGACAAGAAAAGCAGTTGGTACATTATTTTTGTCCCCGTCTGCGTAACAATAGTAAGTTACCCCACAAGGTTATTTAGTTAACACCTCTTGACCACCCAGGCGGAACAGATGCTAGGAATTTTTTATTTAAACAAACGTATGCTCGAATAAGATACTTGTCTGAGGTAGGGTCTATCGGCAAATATTGGGCATCCCTGTACAGTCACGGGCACTAACAAGTATGCAATCTCGTTCAAATATGAACCTTATTGCATCACTATATTAAGAATTCGAGTGTATACATTTTATTGCAGGTGACTGTACACGGCCTTGCCGAGGTGTGCTTCGATGACGTTCCTTGGATGTATTTTTTAATAACTCTGGCACAGTCATGACGGATTTACCAGTTTTCTGGCTACTTCGGAGGCTGACTCTGGTGGTTTAAGCTATTTTTAGGTGGGTTGGTATACAAATTGTATTTGAATACGAGCATTTGTATCTAATTCGATAAACAACAAGCAAATTATAATACCTAGATATAGGCATAGGAGTTGACGTATACAACTTATTATTATTAATGCCTTACGTCGAGTATTTAAAAAAAACCTGTACATCTTTTTCATAAGATTTTCCCAAACGCCTAAGTTAGGTATGCAAGAACCCACGTAGCTCCCCCGAGTATACGATATCCGGGCTAAAGTCGGACCCTTTGCCCTCGCGATCTCAAAGAATATTAAATGCAGAGTGGCCATAATCCTCGAAAATACCTGGAGAATTCAGCCGAAAGTACCTACTAGATACATACTGAACTATTTCAGTTTACATACTTGTAGACAGGTAGAATTTTGATAGGTATACGAAACTTGGTTTGAGAAGTTAATTCAAGTTGAATGGGTGACCAAACTTTGCGGCTTTGAACTACTTTCATTGAGGGATACTGTGAAGTCTAAAGTATGCGTTTAAGACACTGTGCTACGGTAAAAGGTATCGAGAATATAACATTATTTCTATTTTTGTAAGGTATTTATGCGTCATTGGTGATCCGCTTGGTTCGATGGTTCCAGATTCTTGACTGTATAAAAATGCCCCGGGTTCAACTAATAGAACCAAAATGTATATTTCTGTGAAGAACACACTCTACTTATAATTTCTTATATTTATTTATATTTTTAAACATTATTTAGTATACCTCATTGTACACATAGAAAACTTTTCGATTTCATCACAGAATTGTCTGAAACTCAAGCCTTTGGCTTTTGATTCAGCAAGCAAATAATGAATCTTTTGACGTGGTCGTCAAAAGATTCGAGTGGTCGAGTGGCCATCAAGAGGTTCTCCAGTCTTGGATGTTTATATATATTCAGGATATTTATCCATTAAATATCCATTAATTCCATTAACACCATTAATTCAATCCATCCATTCCATTTTTTTTCCATTAATTTCATTTAATTTCCATTTAATATCCGTCATCTAGTGTCTGTAACATAAGCAGCATTAGTTGCTTAAAATGGGGCTAGTTGATAGGTGTGAATATTGAAGATATTTATTTATTTATTTTCCACGTTAGACAAAAACAAAAAAAAAATCAGTGTCAAATTAACAATGAAATAAACACACAAGCAGTTGAAAAGCGAATGTCGAACCCTACAAACCCTGGCTAATTATAATTGATAATTCGCCACATTTTTTGAATTTTTATTAGCCTGAATGTGGAACGAGAGCGGAGCGTGACCGCACATAATTAGAGACTCCGTATCTCGGCACCCACTTTGCATATTTCGTTTGCACAAACACAGGGATATTTGACTGTTAAAATCAAGGATCTGGCAACTTTAGGGGTAAACAAACAGTAGGTCATCCCTAATTAAACATGTGTTAAGAGTGTTTACGGCTGATACGTAATTTGGACTTTGCTTTGTAATAATGATGAGGCTTGTGATTTATTGCTTTTTCAACTTTTACATATGTAAGCAAATATTTGGGTATATAGGGAGAGACTGATATAAGAAAAGGTAAACATATTATTACTTGATATAAATAATCTAACTTAGGAATTTAATTTTTGAATAAAATTTTTAATGTAAGAAGTATAATTAGTAATCAAATCAAATCAAAAATAATTTTATTTCATAGGCCAAGTTCGGCACTTAAAATCGTCAACATTTTACATTATTATGCATTTTACAAATAAATAGTTTATTATAAATTATTTTAAAATTACAGTATTGAATTAAACCATTGTATTAAACTTCATTACCGCGAGCGCTTGTAACAAGTAAGAGTAATGTAAGCTTATAGATTAGAACATGAAAAATATAAAAAAGCTGTGAACAATAAATACTTCATCGTTGATTCTCAAATGACCACCATGAAAAAAATATTTGTTGACAATCTTATACGAGGAATTCTATTCCTCGCATTCATCCTAAGAAGTCGATTGTCACTTCGTGTTTAGTTTGCGCATTAAGCTGATTTCATTTCAGCACTTACAAAGATTAATTCCAAGTCACTACTCGACGAGAAAAGCGCAAATCTTTAACTACAAAAGGCTGGTTGAAGCAAAAAAGCTTGGGTACATCTGAGAAAATACAAGACCCCGATATTCCAAGACGAAAAAAGAGAGAAAGAACAACAAATTGAACTGAATGAACGCTCTAGACATTTTTACCTCTTATTTCTTGAAAAAATGAAGAAATCGAGCAATTCAGCCACCCTGCCAGTCTTAGGCAAGGCTAAACACACTATTTGCTCAGCAAAAAATGAATTTAAGCCCTCTAAAAATTCAAGACAATTTATAATGGTCATCCACTCTCATCGTCAATTCGGTTATTTTGTTGTTTGTCAGCCAAACCGACGGACGGTGAGAAATGAGGTAATATTAAAGCGGCAAGCAAAAACGTAATTTCGAGAAAATGGCCAAGGAAAATACTATTTTATTTCGTTGTTAGAGGACAACAAAGAGCCTTTTAGAAAGATTTTCATTGAACGAGTGAAGGATAAGGAAATGTAAGTGGATTTTGCTGGACTTTATTCTTTTAGACGGAAATCTGCCGGAGGTTTTACATTGATGAGTCCGGATAGTTTCTGTTACGACTGCAAGTGGTTATCAGCGGCAATGGATTTCTCGCCTTGACATTAAATTTTGTCCGCACCTCATCAGAATTAGAAAAAGGGATATTGGGCAATCCAGTTTGAGATGCTGTAATATGTTGCCTTTAGCGGACACGAATTCTTGTGTCGGTCTTTGTTAAAGGGATGTCCTTACGATTAGATAACAGCTTCAGTAAAACGCCTTTCTGGGAAATGGTTGGGAATTCGTGACACAAAACCCTGGACATCAAAAGACGGATTTCATATTTATAGTCCAAAGGGTCGGAATTCTGGATCAGCCATTTATATGACTTAGCGAGTTATTTAAGGAAATTCAAGCTTCCTGAAATGGACGAAGAATTACGGCATTTCTTCTTATTTTCGGAAACTCTTTTCTAGGAAGATTTATGGTGATTCCACAGAGTACATTGTAATGCAGTTTCTATTAAGCAGTGAAAAAAGAGCAGACGTACGGTGATTCGTGAGGTGACAAGGTTGCATCAATAACAGGGTCACTGTAAAGACTAGACTAGGACAAATTTTTCAAAACAAACCTTTGTTTTAAAACTATACAATATTTTTGATGCGTCAATTAAGTGTGATCAGTTTTTCATATTATTTAAACAGTCAGCTGACTTTCACGCCCTCGTCTAATTTTAAAACCCGATTATTTAACATAAGCTGGACCATCTTCACAATACTGGACCATAAAGCCACCGATGCATTAATATGGAAAAAAACCATTAAAATTTAATACAAAACTAAAAGATAAAGTCGTAATGTTATGGCCTCCCTCAGATATGTCTAGCTCAGTGATTTATAATGTTCATAGCATTACTTTTTCAAAAGAACTGTAAAGGAGGGTAGATAAGAAACCCACTAGGCTCACAGAAGCGAGTAAAAAGCACCAATATGAACTTATCTTAATATATTATTTGAAGTTTGATAATATATTTTTGTTATAGGCAGTTTGATAGGTAGTAAAAATGGGAAGTTTTGAAAAGACCAGTGGCTATAAACTTGAGGTCGCGAGTTCAGTTCTGGTGGAGGCAGATGTTTGTGTTGAACATGAATTAAGATTGAGACTTAGAAGTTTACGTAAATATTGATTGTTGCCGATGCTAAGTTAGCAACCTCTTTATGGATATTTATACTTTTTGATGAATATTATTTTTTATACTTTTTAAAGATTTTGTTTTTTGACGTTTTGATTATACTTCAATTTTACACGAAGACGAGAGTTTTTCATTTGCATAATTTCCAATTTTTTCACTTTCTCTTAACTTCATCTTCAAGTCTTTTCATCTTCAACATTGATTTTAAAATTAAAATTAGTTATTGTCAAATGACGATGTTTGATAAAAAAATAACGCTATTTCCGGAAACTTGCTTGCCACTCTTCTTAGAACAAGTTTCGTTGTAGTTCTGCGAACGGATGGTATAGTCTTTTTCTTTCACGACCTTTGTAATTTTTTTTTTAACTTTAGAACTCTAATAAAGAGCACATGTTGCCCCATATGCTTAACCTTTTATTGGTGATGTGACGTGAAATTGACGTGGCTGAAGAAAGGGCTTGTTCCCTGGCGCGGAACTCTTCACTTTATTTTTATATTTAAATACAAAAATGGCGTCTTTTCATCATATTTTATATAAAGTACAAAATTTTATTCAGTTACTCTCCTGTAATTTGATTTGATGTGAAGCGATGGATGTGTGGAGTCACAAGAATGGACAAGATCAGGAATGAATATATTAGAGGATGCTTGGAAGTAGCGCCAGTGACAGAAAAGATTAGGAGTAATAGGTTAGCGTGGTATGGACATGTGATGAGGAGGGATGAATGTCACATGACAAGAAAGCTGAGCATGGATGTGGACGGACCTAGAGTGAGAGTAAGACCAAAGAAGCGATGGATTGAATGCGTGAAGAATGATATGAGAATAAAAGAAGTGGATGCTGAGCTGACGAGTGAAAGAGGAGAATGGAAGAACAAGACATGTTGTGCCGACCCCACCTAGAGTGGGAATAAAAGAAGAAGAAGACTCTCCTGTAATTTGGCCTTATACCGATACGTTAAAATGACGTCACCTCACAATTAGTGTGACTTGATTTTACGTCGCCAATTGAAGGTTAAAGTCCCGAAGTAACATGTTGTGGGTCATTAATTTGCACCGAACACAGTGGGAGGCAACGTTATTCACTATAGACTTTACATAAATTAAGCTTTATTCAAACTCAATGGTATAGTCAACCATAAAATTTCTTTACCACTTTTGACAAAAACTTCCATCCAAATTGAATTCACTAAGACACATTATTAAATGTGCGTATGTGATATTAACATGATTGGTGGACTGTAATTAAATCAGTGCATAGGTTAAGATTGCATCGTACTTAAAACTTTTTTTTTCAAAGCAAGAATTAATGTAATACCGAGTTTCTAAGATTGAACTAGGGAGTTCTTGAACGAGAAGTGCAATATTTTTCAACTTGGCTATCTTTTATAGTAGTTGTTTAATTACTTCGCGTATTTATATTTACCTTACCCTATCTTCCATTGTTCTGATATATAAACAAACGAACAAGCAGCTACCCCAGACAATAACAGTGAATAATTTATTCACTATCTGATGCAGAAATCGAGTGTCACGATGCGAAATTACAACCGATATTACTAGGAGTCCCTCGGGGAGGATTGTTAGCGCCAACTGTTCCAACCGGTCATGATTAATATGACGTGTGGTTTTTGATTTGTTTGTCTTTGATATACTTGAGACGGTCATATAAGTTATGTATGTGGATGATTTCATTTTCTTAGTTTTGGCTTAGGTACTTATAAATAAAAACATGTTTCTAGCTCAATTGATCCAAGATATCGCCGAAACAATTTTAATAAATTGTACTTAAAATTTTAAGACACTTAACATTACCTTCTACGCTATGTAGGGAAAAATAACCTTGTTTACATAAAAACCGTGATCGAATCACGGCCTTCTACATAATAATATAACATACAATCAAACATTAATACACCTTGAAATGTTTACACAAAACAATGATTAACGAAACCATTTTAACTTGTATTGTGAGATCAACATTCACATGGGTTATAAGCCACCCAAGGACAATACTTGGCTGAAACATTGACAATTATTACTCAATAATTGTCATGACTTCACAAAAGTAATTTTTAAGGTATCTTAATTTATTTTTAATGTTACGAAATAACATTGAGCAAATAAATGCAAAGGCATAAAATGACCAACCAACAAGACAAGATAATATGATTAATCATACGTATTATAAAGAATGAAACATTAAAACAATATGACCCATTTAGTACCAATTACGAGGCATAATTACAAGTACGCCAAACGATTATTGGTCCTATTAGCCTCTTTTACAGCGTTCAAGCTGTAATTAAATATGAACGTCCAAAGAAACGTAAAACATTTTTAATTAATTCAGTTATGAAGATAAAGATGGTGATTTTTATGAGCGGAGGTTACCGTCATGCAAATATTCACTTAGCACAGGGAAATGAACTGACTGCTAAAAGAAATTGTTACGAAGTTACTACTTGATATGAAATGAAACTGCTGCATTGCACCAATATTTTTGAAATATTAAATTAAGTATAACATTTTAGCAGCTGGAACGTGTACAATTTTTGAAATCAATAGGTTTATCTCCCCATAATTATGGCGATCTCTACTCTTTGTGACTACTCTACGCCCAAAAATATTGATTTCAAAAACTTTTTTGTAAACTTTGATTCTAAAATAGCAAAACGTTTTTTTATACGACTGGTTCATCAAATAATCTGTAAACAGCTGGATAACAGAAAACCTATTGAAATAATATTTAACAAAGGAATACATTCTGTTAATTTGTAGGGACCAACTAATCAGACAACATTCACTGAAGATAAAAACGTAGTAATACAAGGCTTATCTCACAATATGCAGTAAGATCACCGTAAAACACCTGAAGCCAACCCTACACCGGCATTCAAAGGGCTGGTGTGAAAATAGGCCGTCTAATAGAATGCTCGGCGTGATGGCGACACTATCGCGCCCTAAATCTCATCCACATTACCTGCATCACAAACCACGGCTATATTGTAGGGATAATATCTTTATACTGCCGCCTGGATGTTGTTAGTTTACCTTTCTGAGGTCACTGGCTGTTTCGGATATTGAGGTGAGGTCAGATTTGATGTAAGCAGCTTGTTGGGTGACAGGAGAATTTTGAGCGACAAAATATACCTACGTTGAAATATTATTAATTTCTCCGCTCCTCTGCTAGTAAAATAATGTAAAATATTATTTAGCAACAGTTCCTGCTCTATTAACTGGAATTATGTCACATGTAACGTCTAGAAAGAAATCCAAGTTTTCTCACAATAATATTTACTGCCTTAGAATAGAATCATATTGATATATTATGAAAAGATCATGTTTAAGTTTTATATTTTAAATTTATAATGTAAGTTTATAGAGCGATCAAACAACTTCCATTTGGCCCTTCCTGACACGGCTAAGCAAATCATTGTCTTTTCAGACACAACTCTCAAAAAACCTTTCGCTGTCTGTCAAACACATAAATATCCCTCAACGAGAACAATGTTCGATCTTTAGCCAAGCCGCCATTTTCATAAGTGGATCAAAATAAAGCGATCCTTCAACACATTTATCCCAATACATTTATAAAGTGCACAGCGTTCAAAGAGCTCCAAATCGTCCCTAAAACCCTCAACAATCATTCCACTCGATAAAATTGAGACTTATCCCAAAACACGGCCGGAACCTCTGTCAATCTCCATATCTTCAGACTTCGCTCAATTTATTATGATTTCGAGCTCTCCAGTGGCGAGAGATTGCTTAAATTTATTGCCCTTAAACATTTTTCCTGTTTGTTTTGTTCGCTTTGTTGTGGATTTGACTGATTGATGACGCGGTGGATAGGCGCTTTGACTAAAACATTTGGAGGACCGTTTCTATTTAATATTGGCGATCATCTTTCAAAGGTGAGAACACTTGAAGTTTTCACTACTGAATAATGATTGTTAAAAAGATCTTGAAAGATTTTATTCGAGTCAAAGAATATATCAGACAAAGCAGATGACAAGAATCAAAATTAGATGGGACTTTGCGATGTAAACGGTTTCGCAGCATTATTTATGCAAAGAACTTATTTTGTTTACTAGTCTTACTTAAATTAGCTGTAAACGTTCTCACTAACATAATAAAGACGATTGCCGTTACCTATTTAATAATTAATTGGAAAAGCAATAACATCACCAATGTTTATGCAGCTGCGTTACCAAGAAACTACGCAAAAATATTTATTAAACAGCACATACATGAACTTAATTAAAATCAACGTTCTATTGAATTATTGGAGGACATAATGGATGTTTTTGTGTTGGCACATAGAGAAATGGGTCGTTTGGTCGCGTGATACGAATACACCTAATGGTAGAACGAACAACTTGTTCAGCAAACTCTAGTGATAAAGAAGGTTTTATA
This sequence comes from Parapoynx stratiotata, assembly GCA_910589355.1. Taxonomy (NCBI): domain Eukaryota; kingdom Metazoa; phylum Arthropoda; class Insecta; order Lepidoptera; family Crambidae; genus Parapoynx; species Parapoynx stratiotata. The sequence goes on from OU342470.1 coordinate 16,227,599, forward strand.
TTGTTTGAAACATCGACAACAGCTGCCTGTAATGACGTCACGCGATTTGGTATATGGATGATATTGTTGTGATATGGCTATCTCTTGGAAAAGTTTCAAGGGTCAATCGATACAAAACGTATTAGCAAGAAAAGCCTGCTTCGAAATGGAACATTATCTTAAATCTTTATGAAATTAAATTAAAGTAACCTTTATACACAAAAAAATAAATACTACAGCAAATGACTATACACCACCTCATTGTAAGAAGTAGAAGAGTTAATTTGAGGCAAAAGCTAGCCCAGAAAGAATAGAAGGCCTATCTGCTATGCTTGGTTAACTTCACTGTGTGTGTGTGTGTGTGTGTGTGTGTGTGTGTGTTTGAATTGTGTGTTTCATGAATGAAATATCTATCATCAGTATCATCATGATATCATTTCTTGTCACGACAGTATTCAAGGTATGTTCAATTTCAGTTTTTCTTTTAGAAAACTTAACAGTAAAATCAACAAAGTAGAAAGTTTTCCAACTCTATGTAAGGTCGGCAAAACAAGTAACAGCTGTATCTAACGACGTCACGTGAGAAAGCAATATATCGACTATGAAGACGCCATTTTGTATGCCCCCATTTGACACAAGTGTGTATTTACTTTCATGATTTACGAGCACAGGAGCTGGGTTAAATGAATTAGATTACATTGTTTTGTTTGCGACATTAATTTGATCAAGCGAAAGAATTTTAGGCTTCATAATTCATTTCCTTTCGGAGATACAATGTTTTTGGATAGTAAGGATATACGGAGAGCTATGATATAATTTATTACTGTCTCAGCTACATGACATTATAATTTGTCTAAGGAACGTCTATTATTTTCAACATTTTATGAAATGTAACATTGATATTGACTCATTATGTAAACTGGCTACAAGCACGGTAGGGTAAAGACTTTTTTCCTCTCTGGTCTAGTGGTTCAAACCACCGGGTGTTGATCGGGAGGTCCGGGTTCGATTCCCCATGGAGGCAGAAGTTTTTCTGCTCGGTTTGGTTGGTGGTAGGGCTGCTCAGCCCGCTTGGCTAGCTACCACAGTCTTACCTAAATTTGTCGCCTAATAACAATGTTTTAAGCATTGTTGTGTTCCGGCAATCAGAGGTAAGATAGCCAGTTCCTCAGTTGTTGAGGATTACAGGTGAAGCTCGTTTCCACCTACAGCCTTATCGTCACTTTCCATCAGGTGAGATGAAGGTCAAGAGCTTACCTGTCGTATGTAAAAAAAACAAAAAAAAAAGACTAATTCCAATAGTTTAATTCTTTGGGAGCTACACAATTATTAAAACTAAACATAATTAAATAACATTAAGACATCAATCAGCTTAGTTTCAAATTTTAAATTTTTAATCTTTTTTGTTTTATAATGGATCGATGTCTTCGCAATGCGCGTAGGTATTCAGGCATGAGTTTACCTCTAACCTCTAATGTACCTTATCCTCTGACACCGCTGTATAAATTATAAGCTGCTTGATCTTTTGCATTATTAATAAACGAAGTTTTGAGAACCCCACATCAAAAGGTAGACAACCTCAACCTATATTATCTTGCTCAATATCTGTTTAGACCAAAAAGGTGAAACAGTTGCTAGAGAAAATAGGTAACGCTCTGTGCGAATTATGTAATGGTTAAGAGAAGGGAGAAAATAATGAAGGTTAAGGAAAAGCGGTTACTGTAACGGTAAACAGCTAATTATACCCACTTGGACATTCTAATTACATATTTGACGACCTCCGTGGTCGAGTGGTCTGTGTACGCCGGTCTCAAGGCGTCGCCATCTCGAGAGGTCCTGGGTTCGATCCCCAGTGGAGGCAAGTGTTTGGGTGATGAATTTTCAGACATTTATTCTGAATCTTGGATGTTCATTATATATGTATAATATTATGTACATTCTGAATAATTATGTGTATTTATCTATTAAATATATTTGTCCGTCATCTAGTATCCGTAACACAAGCAGCATTTAGTTGCTTAAAATGGGACTAGTTGATAGGTGGGAATGTCTGAGGATATTTATTTATTTAGTACTAGCTTTTTTGGCGACCTCCGTGGCCGAGTGGTCTTTACGCCGGTATCAAGGCGTCGCCATCTCGAGAGATAGACTCTACTCTCGCATTTATAATATTATTATGGATCAAATTATCTTTTATGACATGACAATATTTAAGATATATTAAGACAGAGAGGTGCTCGGTGGCATAGTAGTTAGTACGCTTTGGCTTTCGATATCGAAAACAAAGCTACTATCGCCATGGTCAGGCTTTGGATGGGTAACCAAAACTTTGTGATCTCAATGTCATAGTACTTTTCTAAGTCATGTGGCGAATGCCATCACCGTCCATGATTAGCTGTACGCTAGTTTAACGCAAACACAATTACTCGTCGCCTCGAATCCATTAAAACGAATACGTCCCGCACAATATAATTATTCTAACGCGCAATTTGCGAAACCGACACCATTAGGTTAAAGTACGAGTAGAATTAATGTCGGGTTAGAGTCACTCGAAAGTTCCATTATCGTTAGGAAACACGATAATACTTAGCTGATGCTGTGTACGCGACACATCTATTGGTAATTAAATTACAGGCGGATCAGGACTTGTGGAGAAGCAATCGCAATGATCTTGAAATCAATGCCAGAAGTCATTTACGTCATTACTAGATGAAGCCAAGCCTTCATCTAGTAATGATGTAAATGACATACATTTTTAATGTAATTGATGGTTTCATTCAATTCGATGATGAGCTCGGTGGCGTATGAGGAGTTCAGTGGTGTAGTGATTAGTATTCGGTTTTCGATATCGCAAACAAAGCTGTCAAGCCTTGGATGGGTGGCCAATGCTTTGTGATCTCAAACTCCTCCATGCTTCGAAATGCACATTAAGCCTTTTGTCCCAGTCGCTATCACAACCATAACTACCAAACCGCATTGGGCCAGCATGGTGGTATTACGGCCCATACTCCTCATGCGTTTCTCCAGGCTAGTGCCCAGCAGTGGGACGCATAGGCTGAGGACCTGGATCAGGACTTACTATGGAGAAGCAGTCACAATGATGTTGAATAAATCATTGCCAGATGGAATCTCGAAGCTTGGACATTAATTTTTAATGTAATGGATGATTTCATTTATGGAAAATGTGTAAACTACAAAATATAACTTAGATTAGGTACTTGTTTTACGTCTAAAACTAATGACGCTGTACATATAGAGTACTCCTTAAACAATAGGATAAAGACGGTATAGGAAACTTTCTGAGTCTCTTGCCTATTCGTCTCAGAACATTTTTAGTACTTTTATTGTGAACAGATGTCGTAGTTTTTATATATAAATAAATAAAATGTTAATAAATAAATGAATTATAAATTATATAAATGTTTTAGAATTTTTTGAATGGAAATGTTTAGAATATTGAGTATTTAATTGCATGCATTTATAAAAGCTATTAAGGATCCAGATAATTTAAGTGTTCTTGTTAACAACATACACTTGTAATTCTTTATTATTTCTGAACGCTTTTGTTAATATTTAGTCAACAATAATATAGGTACTTCTTTTTTATTATAATTTAACAATCTGTCTTGCTTTCAAAATTATAGGCCAAACATATTATTCCAAAAATTTCATTTATATGTAACGCATAATTGTTATAAGGATATAAATTTATGTAAGTATTTACACATTAGGTATTTTGTAAAAAAATGTCATGATTTGTATCTTGTAACTGTGCCAATCAAATAGATAAAATAAATAATTTTACATTATTCTGTTGAACTGAAACGTTATCAATTCTTTTGTAAAAAAGGTAGTGTTGTTGACAGGATGGCTGACAGAAGGCAACTGAAAACTCGAAATTAAAACCTACCCGAAAGTGAAGATAAACCCCAAAAAATACCTTAATACCTACGTATTTCAAGCAACGATAGTTAGAAGCACTCTACACTTACGTCAGCGCTAACTTACCCGAGGGGTGTAGCGAGATGTAATATACGTACAATTGGCGCCCAATGTGGGGCCAGCGACGCGTGAACAGCGCAACGAACACATTACTCGTGTCAGACGAAATTAAAACTTGCAATGCCACGTCTAGATTCATGATTGTGATCTATTAATAAAGGAATATAGATATTATTGTGTCTTGTTTTAGAGAATTATTGTTCTGGAATTAGAAATTTCAAGACAGAGACAAGTCAAAAGTACCGCAAAAGCAGTCCATTGACAAAGTGCTGCACCAAGCAGTGACTGCACTCAGTGTGACAGGTGGTGAGCCCGTAGCCGCTTTAAGCTATTGGAAGGTTGTACAGTTGTTCAATTCATACCCAATAATTTGGATCAATAATCAAATAGGATGAAACAATAAAGAATAAATCGAGCGAGAGAAATCTTTGCCTTAATCTTCGGAGATATAGGCGTGGTATTGTGTTTTTATGTAATATTACATAACATACGCCTCTTTCTTCGAACGGATAGGCAGAGGTGTTAAACACCCACATTTTGTCAGATATGTTTATGTTATATAGTTTTTTTTTTTATTATTATGCTTCATACCAGTTTATTTCATATCAAAGATAGAAATGAATTACGAATTTAACAATACTGTTGGTGGGTAAAAAGTGTTTTTCCTTTTGCGTATGGCCAATATAAATTAGATTATTATCATTTGCAAAAGCAACAAAATGATTTCAAATTTGTAAACGACAGTGACACTGGTTCTTGTTTTAAATGTAATTAAAACAATAAAGAGTTATCTATCTAAAAATATGTTCGTGTTGGGTTTTTGCTTCGAAATCGTAAACAATGTAGAAAAAGGTAATTCGAAACGGTTGTCGACAAAATAATTAATAATTATCTCTGCTCCAAAATTGTGGAATTCAATTGAAACAATCATTCTCATTTTTCTCACAGCAAAATTTTTGTGTGTGTGATTTTTTTACTTTTTAACGCTAAGATCGAAACCACAATTTGGTGACGGAGTGGCTTGGATTCAAGTTGTCGCCATTTCTAAGGTCTAAGGTTCGGGTCCTGGTAGATTCAGATCATGATAAGTGCCGTATATGTATAAATACAATTTTTTTTTATTAGTATCTATAACATATGGACGCAAGCTTACTTTGGACTGGTTGATAGGTTTGGTGTATTATACATTTGTTTTATTAGACAGTGCATAAATGGTAAATCCTAAAGAATATATTTTACAACTGAAACCACTGTAAGGAGTTCTGTCTAATTAAACATTTGCTACTGAGTTTGCTCTGTGGCACACGTACAAGAGTACTATATTAAATTTAAAATAGTTTAAGTCCAAATATCTAGAATTTACAAGGTGAACTCTGGTTGTAACTAGTTTTCGTGTTTCAGACTTAACCGGGGTGAACATTATACTTTTAATTTCGTGGCTTAGCTACGAGTGAGCGTAAATTTTATACAATTCATTAAAACAGTGAAGTTGGGAAGATTTTTTATGTTTTCGGTTTTTCTTTGTTTTTATCTTCAAATTTAGGTAGAAACAGAGTAAGGCTAAAACAAAGGACATCATGATGCCGCTTGGCCGGTCACCGTTTTTCTACTTTTTGTTGTACTAGAACAAACAGAAAAAAATCATCTGTTCTACTGAAATACTAGACCCAATGAACCACATAAAAAAAATCGTAAGTACTGACAGTTTTTAACTACGTTATTAAAAGTTTATTTTGTATGTCAATCCAAAATAAACAAATCATGGTTTAAAAAACATAATAATGAGAGTTTTGGCGGCATTCAACTATGGCGGACGTGATTTTTATTTCGATGATTGTAATATTGTTTCGGAGTGGATATTGCTACGTAAAATCAGTGTAGTTTTGTGTAATAAGTGTCTGTGATGATGTGCAATGTGGAGGATTATCGAAATAAGCGTCAAGTTGTGTGAAAAGTCATGAGTTTTTTATCGTGGTAACCACCTCATCCAAGTAGCATCACAGTGTCTGCCATCGATTTTTTGACGTCAAACTCTCCTAAGATGCATTGAAATGCATTACACTAGCATTTCAATGCAAACTACTGATGAAATAAAATACTGAAGACTTGGCTGTATGGGCTTCGTTCCCTTTGCCTTCCCTACATGGGAGAATTTTACAAAAAAAAAATAATAATATATTGTTTTTCGAAATCGATTTACTGTTAATCCTCCTGACGTAGAAAAATAAATAAAGTATTCCTTGAAATTTATGACCTTTATAATGCGCACAAAAACTCGCAATAAACACCCGAACTATATTTTTACAAAAAATAAAAACACAATAAATTTTTTTTTAAGTGCACCGTGTCTCGTTTACATAAATAATATACAAAATGAGATAATAGCACAAATAAAAATAATAGAAAACTACATCTAAGCTTGCCTTAGCAAATATCAGCGTACCGTACCTGAGAAAATAAAAAAATAGTTGTTAGTATAAAAAGGTAAAATTTTAGAAACCGGTTGCTTATAATGAATGTTGAGAGGTTAGAAGGGAGCATATTGGAGTCCGCTTATATTAATTTTACCCTGTCAGAGATACATAATTTACGATAGGCTTTTTTCACCTTTTTGTGGTTACTTTTTGTTACTCGTAATTTAAAAATTCACAACACAATTACTGAAAACTATTTCAATTCGTGAGAACACATTTAAAAACTATATTCTGCAAACTGCCACACCAGATTTTAAATAGTTTTAAATACGTAACGAAATATTTATAATTTATAACTGATTCAAAATAAAAAACTAAAATATATTTTTTATTTCACTTTTTTGTATATGTGAAGGCAAGGTGAACTAGCTTATGCAGCCTGGCATTAGTAATAAATTCCAAAAACAAAATTTCTGTGACATTTTTGCTTTATGCAATGAATTTAAAAAAGTAGGAGGTTCTTAATGCAACTGTATTTTTTTAACCATACAGTTATTAAAGCGTGTATAACAAAATGCCAATGACAAATCGGTGTTTCCTATTTTAAAGTATTTACAGTTATCGACTTTTCGGCTTCAGCTGACCCTCAAAATGGTATTGACTATTGACTCAAATCAAGTTTAATTTAAATGTTTTTTTTTTCAAAAACAATTAGGTATGGTGCATTTTTACGAAACAACGAAAGGTAGCCTCAAATCCATCGGAGATAGAGGTGTGATAACTACACCAAATTGTGGAAAGTGTGGAAGCTATATGGAGTAGAGAAGGATCGATACACATTTTAGTTTAATTTATTTAAGTTTGTGCCTGCGGAATCGGCCTTATGGTTTCCTTTTGTTTTTGTCCTACATTGCGATGATTTCTCAATTTCAAGCGAATACAAAACCTTATAAGAAATAAGGTTATAAGGAGGTTCTCTGTTTACTCATCTTGCCATTAAATTGACCTCTTGATAAAAAATGTTCCTTAGCGCGAACAAAAAGCTTATTTTTCGTTCGTCAGCATGCAGGCCGATTACTGTCGGATGACTCGCCAATCCTTAATTACCGTTCGTGTATTCGGTAACAATATTTCCGAAGTCGTACACACGAGTAACTGGAGAATTATGTTATTGTTCTGTTAAACTAGATTGGTGCCGTAATTGTTGTTTTATAAGATTCGCCGTAATTGTTGTTTTATAAGAATTAAAAAAATTTTTTTTTTTTTTTTTCGAGCCTCTGAAGGAGGACTCTTTACCTTCCCATGCGGGAGAAGGAGGTGGTGAATCCCTCATTGGATACCCACGGACCGGCCGGGGGTTATGTCGGACTCCTACCGACTAAACACCACCTTGCTTTAGGCCAACTAAGGGCTTCGGTAAAGCATAACCTGATGCGCCCCCCCCCCCCCCCCCAGGAGAGGGAGGGGTAAAAAATAAAAATAAAAAATACCATCGAAATTAATTTATAGCCGGTCACATAATAAATGGATTTGACAACCTCGGTGGAGCTGATTTCAACCACTACCATCTTTAACGTTACGGATTCGAGTCCTGTTAATGCCTATAGCCATGTAGATTATTAGGTATACAATGATATATTTTATGTGATGAATACAATCGATCTTAATCATAGCAGTGATTATATTTGTATGTATTTGTCTGTTAGCTACCTTAGATATCATGAAACAAAATAAGGCTTTCTTTTGCTTGAAAAAAAAACTTATTTTGAGGAATATTTTTTTACAATTATTTGGTCAATTATTTTAATATTTTTATTAAATGCTTAAATTGTGTGTCCTAACATATTTGGCGAAAAGTGGGTGTTAACACCTCTGCCTATCCCTTCGGGGAGAGAGGCGAGAGGAGTTGATATGATATGTGTGATGTTAAATTGTGTATCCCTTAAAAAAAATTTTAGAAACTGGATCTCTCGTCTGCTACCAACCTAACAAAGTTACTCGAACCTTTCAGTTCAGAAACAATCAATATTCAACAACTCAGCCGGCGCGGGCGCTGCATTTAAATAATTGGCTTATTTTTATTCAACCAATTAATGCAATTGTACTACGACGATATTCCTTTTTAAACTTACTAACGAATTTGCAACAAGGAAGTTTTTCATTTTTTGGAATTCGATGAATTAACTTTGTCAGTTCGTTTCGATCGGAACATTTTTATGGATTGAGTAATTAACAGGCTTTATTGGGTGTTCAGTTTTTGTGTTGATTGTTAAGAGAGTAAATTATGTTTAGATTCCCCTGTAACAGGGGCCAGACAGGCGGCGGGAATCGATTTGGCGACCTCTCACGATATTTGTCTCATTCACTTGTAACATCACTTAGTGGAGAAGTGAATATTTTATAATCGATCATCATAACATACAACACAAAAAAAAATTATAAAAAAAAATATTGTATTTAATTTTTTTTTTTAATTATATAAAAAATAAATTTTTCTAGCTGTGCCCGCGACGTCGTTCGCGTGGTTATTAATTTAACGCTGAAAAAAGTTTAGAAATGTTTTTGTGTGTTTGTTGACACTGCATGAATTTTTTACAAAGTGCTCATCATTAAATTCCTTCCTGTTATTAGCAAATTGTTGATTGTTAATAGTTGAACTAAAACCTCTTATTATTAGAATAATGAAAATATCATTTCTTGTCAGTGTCGTCTGATTAATTGTTGTCAGGTGATATATCTCTGTTGTCGTGTCATTATTTTACAATGCCGAGAAACTTTAAAATTCGAAATGAAATGACATTTTGTCGTAATCACATAATACTCGATCGAGCAGATATTAATAACCACGGTTACACCCGCGTGGTACCCGTTCCTATGGGAATATCGGGATGAAAAGTAGCCGATATCCTTTCTCAGGCTCTAGACTATCTGTGTACCAAATTTCAATTGAATGAGCTCAGTAGTTTTGACGTGAAAGAAAGACAGCCAGAGTTACTTTCGCATTTATAATCTTTTAATAAGGAAGTATGGATTGTGTATGTAGTTGGCAAACATCCCACTTATCTATACCTGAATATAGGTGACAAGCTTTTTATTTGAAAATGGCAATAAAATAAAATAAAATTTAGTAAAGTACATTCATTTGCAACGCAATTGTCTCATACAGGCTCAGTGAGCAATTCAAAACATCAACACAATACAATCAATACACGCAAGCCGTCGCTCAGACAAAAACAAAAACATGCACCCAGCTCTTGCATGACGAACGTTACACGCAGTGCACGACCATTCAGTAGTATAAGATAGATACATACATACAATCACACCTGCAATCCCCGAAAGGGTGGGCAGAGTCCAAGGAGTGTGCACCGTGTTCCTGAAGACCATATTTAGCAATACAAAAATTGGGTTTGTTCAGATGAAAAATCGTGAAAAAGTAGTATCAAGTGGCTAGCTCATCGCCTACACAACCACAGACCCATAACCCAATACGCCCTTAGTCGCCTTTTACGACATGCTAGGCAAGAAAAGCAGTTGGTACATTCTTTTTGTGTCCCGGACCAACGTTAGATAGATAGTCGGATAAAATTATTTATTGCAACAAAAAGAAAAATACGAGAACATAGGTGTTTTTAATAAAGAAAAATTATTTATACTTTAGTAGCGTAATTCATACACTACACCACAGGTAAACATTTACACTAATGACACAAATACTGCGCGTGTCCGAAAACCCCGACCAAGCGTCGAGGTTGGCCGCTGCTAATTAGTCGGCGCGAGTCGGAATGTCTGCAAAAACTAAAAAAATGCCTCGTTGTTTGATAAATATTGGCGGAGGGGCATTGGTGGCATTGGTATCTTTAAATCAGTTTGGATCTCCCGTCTGAAAATTACGTCACAGTAGACGTTAAAAGTTGACACGCTTAGTTTCAATACATACATACATATAATCACGACTATTATCCCCTAAGGGTAATCACGACTATTTTCCCCTAAGGGTTAGTCAAAGACTAGGCAAAAGCACCGCAAAAGCAGTCCATTGCCATAGTCCAGACAGCCAGTTCCTCAGTTGTTGAGGATTATATGTGAAGCACGCTTGCACCTTCGGCCTTATCGTCACACCATCAGGTGAGGTGAAGGCCAACGGCTTACTCGTCATAAGTAAAAAAGGAGTAATGTTTTTATGACTTCGTGGCCTCATCATGTCTATTTCTCTGAAAGTAGTCAGGTGTTTTACTTTTTTTCTGTTTTTCTTTTTCTTTTATTGGAAACGCCGTTTCTCCAACTCGCCGCCTCTTCGTCAAGAATTGTTTAATGTCTAAAGAACATACTGTATACCAACTACACTATGCCGAGGGTGCATACCCAATCGGTCAGCAGATACATCTGCCGCGGACACATTTGCAGATTGCGCGATGCAAAATTAATCTGTCGTATTCGGCAGTACCCACACTGGCTGGATTAAATTGGTCTGCTTCATAATCAAGCTTACGTTGCAATTAAAATAAAAGCCTTAACGTTAATTTAACCATAGTCTAAGGCCCATTTGCAGGAAATTTTATTCGAGATTGAAAACTCGATTTTGTAATTTTTTGACATTTCATCCATAGTGAAATTGTGAAAAACTGACAAAAACTAGTTATAAACTAGGTTTAAAATTTCCTGCAAATGGGTCTTAATTATTAATTTTATAATAAATTTAACAAAAATGAAAATCAGAGACAATGTCCATCTGAAATTATAGAATTAAAGGTTTAAAGGGTTTAAAGGTTTTTTAAGGGTCGGCAACGCGCTGGTGATGCCCTCGGTGTTGCAGGCGTCGGTGACCACTGCCCATCTGTGTGGGCCGTATGCTTGTTTGCTACCCTGGTAGTATAAAAAAAAAAAAAAAAAAAATTAAATTGCTCCTGGTGGAGAAATTAAATAATAATTTTTGTTTAGAGGATCCGACACTTGGAGACCTTCTAAGCCTGTTTACATAACTGAAAACTAAAACACGATATGATATAACAATTTATCACAAAAACTGTCAAATTTCTATGAAATTTTTTTGCACTTAGACAGACATACAATAATATAATACACAGAAATTAACCATGTGTTAACACATCAAACAATCCCAATTAAATCGACACATAAAAAGGGGCTTTTTTGCGATTGTAAATTACAATCTTTTAATTAGCGAATGGCGCACGAGTGAAACCGCAATTGACGTCACAGAAACCAATCGCAGACGCATTAACAGATTGAATGCTGCAAAATTAATTAGCCGTGATGGACTGCTATCAGACTGGCCATCATACTTATAAAATGTTAAGAGGTATGTATCAAACAAATTATATAGCTACAGTTAAAAATAAAATTTTGAAAATTACTTTTGAGTCAAACTGTACGTTTCGACCAATTTTATAGATACCTTTTAGTATATGTTTGTATCTTTGTCTATGGGTTTTATGTATTTTTACATGTTTTATCTTTTGTTTTTTACTATCAGGTCCAATAGCAATGAATAAATAAATAACAGTTAAGTTAAAAAAAATATAGAAACAATTATTAACCGTCTTGTCTTTTTGTGTTTATTGATGCCTAATTATTTTAATTATTTGAGGGAAACCACATCAAAAGAACACAAAAACAAGTACAACGCAGTTTCCACAGATTATGTAAAACAGACACAAAATCTGAAATAAAATAAATCCAAAATGAATAATACATAATAAAAACAAGAATTAACATTACCTTCATAAAATTTAAAAAATATCACAAAGTTTTGGTCACCCATCTACATGGCGAAGGTAGCTTTGTTTTCAATCGACAGCCAAAAGTACTAACCACTACGCCACCGAGCTCTTCGAATTACATGTAAATAAATAGAACTTTACCAGTTCATGTAAACTAAAGCATAAAATAAAACTCATAAATCATTATTATTATCTGCAGCACATCAAATACCTCCAAGTATACCAGTAATTTAATTGTACGAGCGAACACGTGCGGGCCAGAGGGACGTTCTGACAATATTGGGTTTATCTATTTTTAATGACAGCTTGAGGGTTAATCATTGGTGCAGATTGTTAGGTGTGCCAGGGCACACAGCCTGTTTGGTATCTTGATGAGGTGCAGACGCTTGCATAAGGGCATAAATACATTTAATTCATTAAAATACAAAAGAGCTGAACCTGATAGAAAAAAACACATAACATATCTTCTAGCCTCTTTCCCCGAAGGGATAGGCAGAGGTGTTAAACACCCGGCTATGTTGGGTAACAGGTGGCGAGCCTGTTGACATGCACCAGGCACAATGTGAGGCAAGCTATATTCACAATGAACTGTACATAAGTTTTCATTCAAACTCAGTGGTACAGGCGGTGGGATCGAACCCGCGTTTCCGGCGGCCTCTTGAACGAGTAGTGTCCCGTCCGTCCTAACTCGGCTACCGCGGCCTTAGAAAGACACAATTAACCATAATTAATTTGGGGGTATTAAAATTTCATTCATTACATCACGATAATGATCTTTCGTTCTTTTATAAAGAATTTCTTTCAGAGTTAGTTTAAATAGAAGAAAATCTGGCAAAAGACCTAATATAAAAAAAGTTTTGACCTCAAGAATCCACTTATCCAAATGTTAGAATATGCAATATACTTTCATGTAAAAAGAAAAGAAAATATTCAGCGTTGTTCAGAGTCTAAGTATGTGTTATGTTAATAAAAATGTGTACACAAGCATGTGTGTTTGTGGAAAAATCCATAAGTGACCACATCAGCAACGTTTCACAAGGGCTAACTCCATTAAAACTTTTATTTCACGGCACATAGCCGGAACGGACAAAGCAACTCTCCCACTTGACCGCGTTTTTCATCAAAAGAATAGTTGTACACTATTTCTTTCCATTCTACTTACTTTCTTGTCGTTTCAAGAGCTTTCTGACCCCTACGTTTTCACCCCTTTCATTTATCACGTCGCTGAAAACAGTAAACATTTTCTCATTCTATTTAGAAAAGTTTTTACTCGAGTCATTTATCTGTTAGGGTATTCAGGGAAATTCGGTTTTGGGATTTTAGGACTTTTTGCAGCTTACGAGTGATTGAGGTAACAGTAATATTTATGAGACGACATTTCGACATCAGGCTTTCTTCGTTCGATGAAGTAAAAGAAATGTTCAACTATTTGCCACACAATATTTTCTTACATAATTATTTCGTTGTCATTAGCGATTGATGTCATCCACAGCTAGCATAGGCTACTTCATGAATCTTATTAATGTTGTCACACTTGTAGCACATGATTAATAGATGATTATTGGGTCTTTGATTTTCTGGCATCACTACGATTAACTAGATAAGATCCTCTTAAGCGATACGATTAGAGAGGTTAAGCTAACCAGTTAGTTTAACATCTTTAATGACGTGATGTATCTCCACCGCCCGGGGCTTCATCAGAACTGGCCAGAAGCCAGGATATGAGGCTATAATTTAGATTGTTTCGTGTATCATTTCAGCATCGAACGCGATAAAATTTTACGGTTATAGCACGCCATATGCTCGCGTTGCGATACCTCGCCGGGTGTGACTTGGTGGGCGTAGGGCTTATAATGAGTAGCGGTAGTTTGTGAATAATGTGAGCTTTAATGTTGAACAAGTTTGGGATATGCATAAAGATACAGGTATTGGTAAGAAAATTCGTAACTGGAAAACTGCAGCATGAAATGTGTATCGATCTCTAAAATATAATCTACGTGATGCTGAAAATTCGGACGTTTCCCCTTCCTTTCACTTTATATAATAACTAGCTTTTGCCCGCGGCTTCGTCTGCGTAGAAAAGTTACTTTGACATAGTGTGATGGTATGTATGTAGCCTATAGCCTTCCTCAATAAATAGGCTATTCAACACTGAAAGATTTTTTCAAATTGGAATAGTAGCCTCAATTGGCGGATTTGAAAATTTACTCCTACTCTATTATTTCTAATAATAGAGTTCACAGTGGCGTAAATTTGTTTTTCATTTTTCTGGGCGCCTCACAGAAAAATGAAAAAAATGAAATTATTTAATTTTTTTTACATTCACCCGCATGGCACTCGTTCCCACGGGAATATCGGGATTAAAGGTAGCCTATGACCTTTCTCAGGCTCTAGGCTATCTGTGTACCAAATCTGTGTTTCTGTGGTTAAATTGATTCAGTAATTTTGACGTGAAAGACAGACAGACAGAGTTACTTTTCCATTTATAATATTAGTAAGGATCAAATTTCTCAATTTCTAGACTAACTTTGTACCAAACTTCGGTTAAATTGGTTCAGTTGTTTTGACGTGAAAGCGAGACAGATAGACAGACAGAGTTACTTTCGCATTTATAATTTTAGTATGGATATCACGGTCGTATAAAATACTGCCTTTTTTACAGTGCACCCGCAAGAAGCTTAAAAACTAATATAAATTGAATAAAGATACCCAAGTATACCGCAAAATAGCATTTAAATAAAAATAAGAACAAGGAATTATATTGACCAAAAGCCCAAACAGGCAATTGCATAGTTTTAAATCTAATGAAAATTCATTCGAATAAAATAATATAATACTGCCACCAAATAAGAGTGAACAAGATGACCATTAGAATCTAACATTTATTGGTTCTAAGACATAGATTTCTTGGGTTGCCAACGAAAAAGTATCGATATTTACATCCTAGATGCGCGATTTTTCAGCCCGTACACATGAAATTTAAGATGACATTCTAATGAAAATAGTTAACTCAGTTCACTATTTCTATACCTCAGACTCACATTGAAATGAAATGCTTTATTTAATCATTTAGGTAACAAGTAGTTACACATAAGACGCGTCAAAAACATTTAAAAATTACCAAACAAATAATACAATTCTACTTATTAACCTCTATATTCTTTCATTAGAGAGAGAAGATACAGGCAAGACACTCTGCAAGGGGTCTAACCTCCCGTTACATAAAATTGTCTTAGAACGTAACGTACAATATACAAATGACAGGCAAGTCAAAATGGAATGAATTAGACGAAGAATTTCAAATTTAATTCAGAATATTTCACTAGAATCTAGTACAAAGCCTTCAACATTTCAATCACAAACGTGATTCTTGAATTTAAACTGAGGCAACTAAAGCTAATATTATTAGAACAAGCAAAAGTACCTCAGGTACGTGGCATGGACCAAACTTCGCCTGAGGAACACAAATATTGAATCAGAGCGAGTTCCTTCCCGCCTGGGACCAATGTTAATTAATTATTAACTCCAACTAAGATTCGAGGTTATTTTTAATGTGATACAGTTGGAAACTTATTCGAAATTGTTGTTCGTTCCAGTTCTGTAGTGTAATGGAAATTGTGCGATGAATAAGACTTAAGAATATGAAAAAAATATCTGATTTATCGAAGTAAAAAATAATTATAAAACTGGTTATCAAAATATCTGAATTGGGAACCCAATAGTGACCAAAAAAATACAGACACATTAAAATAACGCCTGGACTGACACTAACCCAGTTAAAGAACAATTGATTTCCTACTGTGTCCACAAATGTATTACATAATGAGATAATATGGTAATTATAACCTACGGGGTTGGCTGGAATGGTCTGGATGAGAATGGCCGAAAATCTAGAGTAGTGGCGTACATTAGGAGAGACCTATGCCCAGCAGTGGACGAGCATAGGTTGATACATACATACAATCACGCCTGTAATCCCCGAGGGGTTAGGCAGAGTCCAAGGAGCACTGGTGTTCCAAAAATTGGGTTTGGTCAGATGAAAAATCGTGAAACAGTAGTAACAAGTGGCTAGCTCATCGCTCACACAATCACAGACCCAGTACCCAATACGCCTTTTATCGCCTTTTACGACATGCTAGGCAAGAAAAGCAGTTGGTACATTCTTTTTGTGTCCCGGACCAACACGGGACTATATTGATGATGATGACATTAATTCCTTTCGAAGCTTTATTTGATAGGAATAATTACCTGCGTATATGGAAGCTGATGATATTATATGAATAAGCATTCTAAATCAGCCAAAAGTCACAACTTTCTTCAATGTAATTACATTGCATTACATTACATTACATTTTAAGTGAAAAGTTCTTAAACAGAGGAACAAAACATTTTATTTCTGACTTATACCATTACGCATTCGCGTATTAAACAAGTTAAGCAAATTCCTAACCGCAAGATTTGGTTTACGACCGAAATAAATTTCAAATTTCGTTAGACTTCTATGTTTATTTGTCAACACGTATTCCATTTATCATAATTTTGAATCACGTGATTTTGATGATGGATGTCTAAGAACGAATAAGAAATAAAGATCAAGAATTTCTTCGAACGTGTTTTGAAAGATGTATTTAATGTTAAAATAAATCCAGCCAACGTCCTCTTGCTGGGCGCTTATAAGATAGGCGTTGATGGAGAAACACATAAGTATTTTAAGGTTATGGGTAGTAATACTAGGCCATGCTGGATATGTGGATTAGTGAATAAAAGAAACAATGAAGCTTAATGCTGTGAAGTCGAGGTTGCTTATGTAAAATAATAGCTTTGGCTTGTCACTTAATGTATATTTATAACTGGAACTATTTTATACTATTAAATTTGTTAAGAATTATATTGAACAATTGTTAGTTGTTCCAAATAAATAAAATAAAATATTTATAAAAGTTAAATAATACAAATCACTGAACTCAAACTTAAAGAATATTATTAAAGGTTGGGCTTGGTAAATTGGTGATATTTATTATTTAATAATTTATTGTACACAAAATACACAGGATTATTCAAGGAAAAAAATATGATGCAATATGTAGGGCCTATTTCTATAAGAAATTAGATAGATTAGATATATTATAAGTTTCGATAGTTGTATATTTTTAGTGGATATAATGTTGAATTTAATTACAGCACACGATTATATTATAAGGTAGGCGGTAGGCGTTAGGCGTCGAGACAACCGCTCAAGACGAGTCTGATAGGAATGAAAAGTTGAAGAACAAAACAATTATATTTATGGAAACAGATTCTTGCTTAATTTTATACAGAAACAAAGAGAAAATGGCCAGAGAAGAGTCGAAGAAAAAGTCGCTAATACTGATATAGCGCCTCGTTACATTCGTGTATGGTACGGCAAGTGATGAAGATACCTATCCTGGTTTTGTATATACTACTTTTTCAATTTCTTCAATTAATCAACGGAATCTTTATTTTATTTTATTAATGTAATATTTTAGACTACTTGCATTTGTAATGAAAAATGTGGTAAACTGCAGAATATATAACACAGATATTTATTTATTTTTTCTTCAATGACGTTGTAGTTTATGACATTTAAAAAAAAAAGAAAAACAATGTAAAGGGAGGATAGAAACTTGCTGAGTTTCTTGCCTGTTCCGCTCAGAACAAGGCCTCCTGGTAGTTTTGTGAACGGATGGCGTAGTTTATTGCTTTCACGAAAATTTGTAAAATGCTTTTGACGTTCATAAGCATGTGCAAAGACGCATCTAAATTGAATAAACGATATTGAATTTTGAATTTTACAACTTTCCTTCGGGACACGGAGAATCTCGAGATCACTGAATTTTTTCATCGAAACTAAATCGTAGTTGCGAACCACTGCTTCAAAAAGCTCCTCTTGACCTCTTTATGAACTTAAATGATGGAAATTTTGATTAGATTGGAAGTTTTAAAAACTTTCATAAGCCTCCAGTAGTGGAGAGGCACGTGAATAGAAAGCCAGAGAAATTTTATAAATTTCTTATCTTTTCTTTTCTTAACTTTGCCCTTTTCCAACATAATGTTCCTATCACCAACATAATTCATTCCATTCCTTACCAAGCAACATAGTCCTCATCTATATGTAGCATGAACAAAAAGCAATAAATTCTTAAAACTTCGCACCCCACTTCGACACGAATCATTGTACAGTACCATCGGTGAACTCCCAAAATTTTATATGTTACAATTAATCACATATCCGTCGCTGTTATAAAGTTACTCAACAACTTGTGTAAATCATGCCTTACAAGTGCTACAAAACTCCACCGCTTTTTACGTACGATTCAGGATCTGATGAAACTTTTTATTACAGCGTCATAGTTAATTACTGTAGAGTACGGCTTCATGCATGACAAAGAGCATTTTTTGGGCCAGCAAGGTGAGGGTAGCTAGGACAGTATGTCAGTATGCTGCACTAGCTATCTTCACATATGGACACTCCTCTTCTGCTTATCATCAGGTAGTGTGGAGTCATTTGCTGAGCTTTTTATGTAACAAAAAAATTGATTTTGAAATTGGTTTTGAAAACTATTCACCACTCATGAAACTTGAGTGTTTTATCTACAGTCGTGAATGTATCTCTCAGGTGACAGATTGATATCGTACAGTCACCTGCAATAAATAAAACAAAACACACTTGTGTTCTTATTCTGATGGAACAAGGTTTATATTTGAATGGGATTGTATAAACATTAGTGCTCGTGACTGAAACCATATAGGAGTTGCAATCAAATTCAATACCTACTTACAATTGTAATAATTTTGTATTCTAGGCTGTATCCGCGTGCGGCCGCGTGTGTTTGATGACTTCCACGCTCGCATCCCACCGGCTGTCACGTGTAGGGCTTCTTATATGTCCAACTTGACTTTGAGACCCTGGATACAGACCGCGGGTCGCTCCTACGAAAGGACAGGGATGGGTTAAATCGAAGAGTCTAAGTGAGTATTCTCAGAGAGCAGCTGAGCAAGCCGTGTATAAGCCTAGCCAGGGGTAGATACGGTCCGAAAATAGGATTCCTCCTCCACAAAAGAAAGCCATCTGGTAGGCAGTGTACTTGTAAGCGTCAGCAAATAATTAGCAGCAGAAACATTTCACTATTGAATAATGATACCAATGGTGGACAAAACATAGAAAAAAAGGGGTTACTTATTTTATTTAATAGATTTGAATTTGTGTCTACCTTTATTAAAATTTTTATTTAATCCGACAAAAATTTACGTGTGTTTCGTTGCCCAGGCTGTTGTTACGTAAGAAACCCGTAACTGTAACGAAGGGTTGGGTTGTGCCAAGCCTAAATTAAAACGTGAGCTTGACCATAATATCAAGTCCCACTCCACAGACATGGCTTCCACTAAACTAAAATTATGCTACGAATAACAAACTGTATTTATGTTGACGACCTACGTGGTCGAGTGGTCAGTACGCCGGTCTCAAGGCGTCGCCATCTCGAAAGGTCCTGATAGGATAAGGTCCGATCCCCAATGGAGGCAAGTGTTTGGGTGATGAATTTTCAGACATTTGTTCTGTAGTCTTGGATGTTCATTACATATGTGTGATATTATGTACATTCTGAATAATTATCTATTTAATATATTTGTCCGTCATCTGGTATCCGTAACACAAGCAGCATTAGTTGCTTAAAATAGGTCGCCATCTCGAGAGGTTCTCGGTTCGATCCCCGGTGGGGGCGAAAGTCCGAGAGATGAATTTTCAGGCATTTGATCTCCAGTCTTGTATGTTTATATATATTCAGTATATTTATGTATATTTATCTATAAATATATTTATCCGTCATGGTATCCGTAACACAAGCAGCATTAGTTGCTTAAAATGGGGCTAGTTGATACGTGTGAATGTCTGAAGATGTTTATTTATTTATGTTTAATAAATTGAACTCAGTGGCCAGACTTGGAACTGGCCATCTTTGAATACTGGTGGTAACGTTTTTCCTACTTTGCTGCTATTGGTAACTAATGTATTGTTAACATAATCGTGATGCCTGTATTCCAGGCAAATATATCGATACCCATATTTATATTTTCACGTATCAGGTGATAACATACAACTTTAACTTTAACTTTAACATGCAATTGCACAAAACAATACAAATATGCACTAACCGTACTAGTTTTATCCTCCACTATGTCCGCATCACTCTCACAAATATTAGTTCATACAAACTGTCTGATAGGGACATATTGTGAAATATAGCTTTATTTTTGTACAAGACGCCAACATGATGTTTACGAAGGCATTTTGGGGTTGTTATTGTGCCGCCTAATGTATCGTACTACCTTTTTATTATAAGAATAAGAATAAAAATCTGAATAACTCGGAACTGGTTCCCTAGATGAAACCGAAAACACGGTTGAAAAACGCGCGAAAGGTCATCAAGTCAACAGGTACACTACTTCGAATGTGATAGCCCATGTATTGATCTAGACATTATTACATTGAATAAGTGTTTTTTATATATAAAGCCTCCGTCGGAGGCGTGTGGTAGCGGCTAATTAAAAGAATATTGGGTGTGGTAAAATGCGACACCCAATAAGAACTGCACAACCATCCAATAGCTTATAGCGGCGACGGGCTCACCACCTGTCACAAGGAGCACATGTGCAGTCACTGCTTGGTGAAGCGCGGACTATGGCAGTTGACTGCTTTTGCGGTGCTTTTGCCTAGTCTCTGACTAACCCTAAGGGGATAATAGTCGTTAATATATGTATGTATATATAAAGATTTAGGGTGGCTTCATTGCTACACTCTTAAAGATAGATAAAATGAGATCGTAAAGAAGAGAAGAGAATGGAAGAAGATAGGTTGAACAGACCCAGGTCGTTCCTACGGTAGGATACGAATGGGTATTTTATCGGGGAGTATTAGAGGGTAGTGCCGGCTGTTTTGGTGAACGCCCGTCCCCTATAGCCAGAGGTAGGTACGATGATTAAATGGGGTCTTCCTCATCGAAAAATGGATATGGAAGTCAGAAAAAAATACTTTGAAATATTGCGCGCCCTGGAGAGCGCAATATAGCTGATTCTCGGGATCTGAGCCTAATGCAGAGAGTGGAGTCATTCGACGAATAAAATTATGCACTCCTTTAAAGCATCTCCTTTATTGAAACCTGCTACAATTATTATTTACAGTGGCTGTGGGAATATAGTTGTGTTGCAAGTGTGAGTACCAACATAACGCCGGGCCACAATCCTACAATAATACAAATGGAATGTGTAATTTCCAAAACGTCGCCAAAGCAATTACGAGGACTGACAAAGGTAGTGATGTCCATCACAGTGGAGTAAAGTGTGTGTGTATTGTGAATTAATATCCGACGGTGACGGCCGGCGCAGCCGCGTCAGCGTTGAGGTTAACCGGCGCGCGACGGACGACACGTAATATTGTACAGTGGGCCAAGGTATAAGCGGATCCTGAAAATGGTCACATAATATATTTGGATAGGTTACATAAGTAGAATTTCGTAAATCATGATCATCATTATTCAGCCTAGAGACGCCCAATGTTGGCGTCTTCCTCAAGGATCTTCACAAAGACCGGTCCTATGCTGACCTTCCCCTGCGAACAGCGCCAATGGACTGACATGCTCTACATTACATGGAGAAACTTGAGACTCCAGAGTTTTCTCCCAAGATCCAATCATGGCGAAAATTAATAGTAAACATTTAAACCAAAGCCTACAAATCTCTAATCCTTGTTGCCACCGTGCTCTAAAGTTGGGTGATACTACGAAACTAGTGCAAAATTGTAAATGCCTATTCCATTCCCTATTCCTATTCAATCCCCGCTTAAGCTAATAGCTTGCGCCCACCACAACCTAAATGTGAGGGCGTGAGCATATAGCACAATGTATCACCAGATTAATGTGTGCACCAATGATATATGCACGTGCCGCGGCATGGCTCCGCTGTTCCGACCAACTAAGCTCTGCTGTTTCCGAAACAATATAATATAGTTGCACTAATATACTGTTGTGGAAAATACATACAAATATGCAATGGCACAAAAAATGTTAGGGTGTCCAAAAAAAGTGAATGGGTTTATGGAGAGCATGAAACTGCGTGATAGAAGGAGGACGGGAGAGGAAGAAGAAATCTTAATGCGCAGACCCCAAACATAATGGCTAACAGTGCAGAAGAAAAACTAAAATATACATGACAGTATTAATTATTACACTAAAGGCTTTCGACCAGAACAGTTTTTATTTTAGTGTTATCGTTAGGATCAAATCAAATCGTTTATTCTTGATTAATAATACTTACTTTTATGGGATTATATTTTATCATAAAAAACTATGATGTTATAATCGGAACTCTTCTCTTCTTCTTCTTGCCCTTTTCCCACTCTAGGTGGGGTCGGCACAACATTATAATCGGCATTATTATCATTATATCGTCGTTATAATCGGAACTATAAGTGTCTTAACCAGTTTTGTCTTCGCATCATTATTTCCAACAGCAGATTAGATCCATCAATAATAAAAGACAAATTCAAAATTCTTCAACCCCCTAATCGAAATCCCCACAATTTCAAAAGCAATCTGTTTCCTATTACCCTCTCGATAATTGCTACGATAATTGCCTCTGAGGTTATAAAAATGTTAAAAACGTGCGATTCTGTGCCCTTTGCGGCTAGTTATTTATATGCTAATGCTGCCCCGCGGAGCCACGCACGACTTAGACCTGCACCTGTCCAATTATAAGGACAACATTCCCACCCCTTGTGCATTTTCATGGAATTTTCTGCATAGAAATTGAGCTAAATTCCGCCAACATGGAAGATATTCTGCGGGAAATTATTCATAGTAAACTTTGATTCAGTGGGGATTCAAAGATTTATTTCTAAGTTTTAAATTTTTCTCGACGGCATTACAAAAAAGTTTATAGATCCTATATACATTTCTCCCTCTGTAACAGATGTTTAAAATGGATAAATCGAATTGGAGAGTTTTGCATTGACGACTTATTATGTACCAGTCTTTTTTTACTTCAATTTGATTGTAAGTAATATAAAACTCAGCCAACATATCGTAGGGAATCTTAAAACTCAAACTAACAACTAAGGAGAAACAATAGAAAAACTTTGCACTAAACACAAAGCAATAAATAAGACATCCACATAATAAAACTTCATATACTGCTAGCGGTTCCATTGTAACCAAGGCGAACATTGTTGGTATAAGTTTGAAAGTGAATGCCAAAACATTTTCTCGGTAGAACTATCCCGGCATGTCTTAACAATTTCTTGTGTTATCACAAAGCGTTACATTTGAAATCTGCAACGTTTTCTGGGGAAGTTTTACATGCAAAGGTCATCAGTGAAAAAGTTTTTAACAAATTCTCGAAAGCGATGAGTAAAAGCTTTTGGTCTTCTGTGCCTGCTATTGTTTTTAGATACATAAAACTCAAATTCCTTAATTAAATCATTTAGGTCATAAGTAGTTACACTTATGACGCGTCTAAACTTACAAATTTACAAACATAAATTAATTTTAAAATTCTACTTGTTCATCTCTACTTTTTTTTCTTCCTGTTCACAACCGCGAAACCTTGTCTAGAGAAGATACAGGCAAGAAACTCTGTAAGGGTTCCACCCTCCCTTTACATAAAATTGTCTTAAGTTCTAATATACAGACAATTACAGTCAAGTCAAAATGGAATGAGTTAGGTGTCATAAGCTACCATGACAAAATGAAGCACGCTATTGATCTCAGCTAAGACCTCCTGCAGTATGTCGTACTATTTCTTGGACACCGTATATAAATAAATAAATAAATATCCTTAGACATTCACACCTATCAACCAGTCCCATTTTAAGCAACTAAATGCTGCTTGTGTTACGGATACTTGATGACGGATAAATACACATAAGTATTCAGAATATATATAATATTATACATATATACTGAACATCCGAGACTGGAGAACAAATTTCTGAAAATTCATCACCCAAACACTTGCCTCCACTGGGGATCGAACCCAGGACCTCTCGAGATGGCGACGCCTTGAGACCGGCGTACAGACCACTCGACCACGGAGGTCATCGAAATGTATATACATATACTATGAAAATAAATAGTCCTTTAATTGATCCATGTGGGACATCTGTCGATAAAGGTGCACCAGAGGACGCGGTTATATTGCTAAGGGCTGATTCTATGAGCTTTATCGCACTACTTGACATACCATAATGTTTTTATTTACCCTATAGTGTATTATGGTGAACACAAGTGAACACCTTGGGAAAGTCACATAAAATACCCAAAGCATCCTGCCGTTTTTGTATCCAATCTATGTTCGTGCAGTTATTGTTTTAGCCTATCATAGATGCGACCATTTTGCTTTTACTGTAAAACTGTCTCTTAAACCATCATGAAAATATAATAGAAGAAGATAAAGAAAAGATTTAAAAGCTAAAATAAATAAATTTACGATGCTCACAAGATTTTTATAAATTACAAAATATGCTTATAACTTAAAATAAGTGCTAATGCTGGAACGAGAATACGAGTATAGTAAACTTTCGTTAATCTGTAAACAAAGTATTCCATTATCACGTTTACAATTCTTACATTTAGAAGTTTTTGGGGGTCGACAAATGTCCCTAAAACATGGCGGTGCAGCGAAAATTTACGAGTATTGTACCTTAACGCCATTATCCGCGGTGCCATTTACGTTGACGTTTCTACCCTCAGCATTAGTATTCATGGAAGTCAGTCGATCGAGGAAAGAATTCACGAGGATCTATCTTGACGAGGACTTCGGCTTTTATTATAGAATCGGCCGACATGCTACAGAAATTTTTGAATCGTCGAGATTTTGAGCCTCCTAATGTATTAAAATGCGAATCAATTATAGAATGGGTCATCTTATGTGATAAAGTTGTGGTGGAAATAAACAAGTACTTTACATTTCCGAGAAAGTGAAGGTTGTAAATTTTTTTATCTTTTTCTACCTGCAGTTCGTAATGGAACTTGGAAGTTCAATGTTTGCACAAAAACAAAAGCTTACCATACAATTTTTTTGTATTTCTGCGATTCCCCTTGCAGTACTGGCCAAGTTATAAAAATCGCCCTTTCGAGCGATTCCCGTCTTAACGATCGACTCCGGTTTACTCGAGAGCGCCCGAGTGGTCGCCATTTTCGCCCTCCCTTTATTTTTTCTCCAACAACTTAATGGAGTCGTAAAGAATTGCGTGGCATTTCATTATAATGTATTAACTTTATCCGGGAACAATTACGGCTTTTGAGGCTTGTCAACGGAGGTTTTGTCGTGCCACCTCCGAGCGACGGGTTTTTTGGGAATTTGCATTTTAAACTTTACTGCGAACGATGCTTCTTGAATAGTTTAGATGGGTATTGTGTTTTGAGCTTATAAATATTTTTTGGGATCCGGTGATGGCATTTTGCTTTAAAAGGACATTTAAATGGTCAACATCAAATACAAAAACGGTGTTGAAAAGGAAACCTCAAACATGTTTTTAGATCTTAACTTTCGAATAACTTTAAAACGCTGAAATGAAATGGATTGCTGCCACTTCAGCGAACAATTATAGATACAGCAAAAAGTCACATTCATAAAGAGAAGCAATGGATTTTCTCTCTAAGGTCAGACACATACAAATTAAACTGGACCTCAACTAATAGGGTTAAAGTTAATTAATTTAACCTTTTTGCAACCCGCACAAGTTTTATGTTTACCAGACTGTAACCTTAAAAGTTACATGTAGTTTCTTTGTTTTAAATAGAAAGAAAATCTATGGATCATCACTTATTTAAAATTATTTGGAGTCTAATGACACTCACAAAGTGAAAGCTCAATTGACCTTTGCATATCTTAATTAAGAAAGAACACATGTTGTGTCAGAATTAAGCCATCAGCGATCGCATCAGACACGCCGACCTCACGTACATATTATCCAAGAATTTATCCAGTGGAAATCTCATTGTTCGAGCGTTCGTGACTCTAGTCGCGAGTGAGACGAATTCTTATCAAGTTGATTAAGCTCGTCAGGCGATGCAGCGATGAATGTTGGATCCGCTTCTGTTGTGCTTGCACGTCTATGAACGTCTTAGGATTTAGAAGCTTTAATTTGTATTTGCAGTATATTGAGTGTTAAATCCGAATCTAATCAGTCATAGTCTGTCAAACTTTTGGTGTTATCGAAATCTGTTATTAGAAACCAGGACGTCGATTTTATATTGCAAGAAAATGGCATAAAAAAATGATCATTGGTAATGATTTGTAGTTAAGAGTTTTGTCATCTTGTTTTTGTAATGTTGTTATTAACTGAGGACCTCTTTGTCCAAATTAAGTTATATAAGAGCTTATTAGTTTACATCAGTTAAAAACTTATAGAAATGCATAAGTGTCGCGAATTTTTCATTTTCATCCAATGAGCGAGAAATTAATTGTTAATAATATGTTTTTTGAGGAGCTCGGTGGTTACCCTTGGCTGTGGATGGGTGACCAAAATTTTGTGATCTCGAGCTCCTCCGTGCTTCGGAAGGCGCGATTAGTCATTGGTCTCGGTCGCCAATGCGACCGTTTCTACCCACCAACCCGCATTGGGCCAGCGTGATAGTGTTACGGCCCATACTCCTCGTGTATTTCTCCACGAGGAAGGCCTGTGCCCAATAGTGGGACGTTTATAGGCTAAGGGCGAATATTTATTTTCCTAATATTTTTTTCAAATCTATGTTTGACCTGTGTTCGTAGACGTGGAAAATATCTTGCTTTTGCGAGAATGGTTTGAGTAAAAGATTGACGTAGGTTTGCATTTGCCATTGAACGAATGTGAAATGAAAGGCAATAACAGAAATCCTTTTTCGTCTGTTGCATGACATTCAAGATAATAAGTTTTCAGACTGATGCTTCTAGCTGTAATAAAGAAGCCGTTTCTCGAAAACTATGATTGACTGATATTTAAGTAACATCTTTTACATATGAAAAAATTATATGCACATGAAAATTATTTAGAGAGCAATACTCCACAGCAAATGGAATGACACAATCTTTGATATTTTGAAATGCTTCAGAATCACTGGGATGGTAAATGAAAATCGAAAGGTAACTTTGTATATTATTAGCTTTTTCATGAAAAAGATTGGATTCCAATAACAATCCGTTTTCTAATAGACTTATTGGAACGTTTGAAATAAAATAATTTATTGCACACCAAATTTATTTTAGTTATCCCTAGTGGCATACCGGCATGCCAACACAATAGACTCCCGGGTCTTCCGTGGTATTAGCATTGGGCATTGAGTTAAATAAAATAAAATAAAAATCATTTATTTCACATTTGAATCCATATAGTTATTAGTATGTTATTAACAATTTTTCTTATCAAATATGTTAGTAATAGTTAGTTTAAATGATTAACAATATTTCCTTAACAATTGTCCAGTAAATTTTTCTATCCAATGTTTTTGGATAGGACAATCCGGACGAGATATAATTGTCTTTAGAATGCAGTTGCTGCTTCCCCTCATGCGTCGCAGCAGGAAGGCTTTTTTGCGCATAATCGCAAGGAATCCGTCAACCCGCGCGTCTGCGCACATGCCCGATGCACTGCAGAACCGCGGCAGCCGCAATAGCATTCTGAAGGCGTTATTGTTAAACATTGGTAGCGGTAGCCGAGTTGGAATATACGGGGCAATATTCGTTCGAGGAGCCGCAGGATTCGCGGGTTCGATCGCACTTATGTACGGTTCTTTAAGCATATCGCTCGCCTCACATTCTGCCCGGTGCATGGCAACAGGCTTGCCACCTGTTACAATATGACTTATATGGTGAAATGTAAGTGTTAACACTTCTGCCTACCCCTTCGCGGAAAGAGGCGTGATGATATGTTATCTTGTTATTGACATAAGCCGTGATATTAAACAGTATTTTGAGCATTTCTCTTAGTGCATATAACACTACCCATTTTAAATCCTACCAAATAACACACATTCAATCATGCACCTTCGTTAATATGTGTGGTTAAAAATTTTCCTAACAAAAACCAGGTGTTCCGCTTTAGTCGGCGCTCGCTCGCGTCGAATGGAATTTCGTTCAGATGCGGCACGTGTTGGCGAACGCGTGAAACTGTTATTTCAAAGGTTTTCCACGTATAAAGCTTAACCGTCGCGTCCAGACATTTACTGCCAGATCAAATAAAGAATCGATTTGATATTTGATTTACAGTGAGGCTGAGAAGATGGATCCTATATGAGATTGATTGGGAAACGAAATATGTACAGTTAAAATTATCTATTTACAGATATATATACAAACATACATTAAATCACGCCTGTAATCCCCGAAGGGGTAGGCAGAGTCCAAACAGCACTGTGTTCCTTAAGACCACATTTAGCCATACAAAAATTGGGTTTGGTCAGATGAAAAATCGTGAAAGAGTAGTAACAAGAAATTAATACCTGACATAGAAGTAAACAGAAGAAGATAACATTGTAATAGTTACCTCAGATAGAATTGGGAATAGAGGTTTGACTTTGATGTTGGTGTTATCGCTAAGACTTATCGTTCATTGGTAAAATTCATAGTCCTTAAAGTCACAAATACGAGTCACATTAAATCCACCTAACTCTTTGTGTAGGTAACTACTAGTCGCTACTAAAGTCCAAATCTACGCCAGTGACTCCAAACCTACTTAGTCTTTACCGACGCACTTCATATTCGACTTCAAAGAAATACTTAACAGTATCAAATGTAGGACATAAACTGATAAAACTCCGCTCATTAATTACAGCTAAGTCGAGCAGTCGTCGGTTGCATCGAATGCAAATAGTTTGTTCAACCAATCCGCGGGCTCGTGGCTGAAGTTTCTATTTTATGGGCTACTGCAGTCAGGAGAAACTTTTTATTTATTGCTTAGGACATTAATAGGGGTTATTCTGCTGGTCGGGGTAGATTTTGGTTAGTTGAGACAGATGTTATTGATTAATCTCATCACAGATCTTGCTTAATCAATTAATATATTTGCAGCTTACATTAGATGATCTCTAAAAAAAAGTTAACGAAATGCCAATCATACGAAATTTATTATGTCCAGGTGGAATAAGATCCAGCATCTTAACCGATTCCATTCTTCAATTATAATCGTTCAATTATAAATAATGTCCATAAGTTACTTTAGACGCACCCCTGGGTGATCTTTGTTCATAATATTATCAGGCTTTACTAAAGTACTTATACTACTTCAGGGAAGATGTCCTGCATTATTTTAGGACCTTTATTTCTGAAAAAATAACTATAGTTCCGTTAGTAAAAAACAAAAAAATGGGAAAGAGATACAAAAACGGCAAGTGATCACTGCTACTCAGAATTTTTGAAAAAAGCTTCTGTTATTTTGTTGCTTTTCAATGTATCCCACTAGGTATAACTCAAGAATATGGTATTACGCTAGCAGTCGCAATTTCAAGATATGAGTCAGATTCCAGAAAGAAATGAAATCGAACTACCTCTATCGGCCCGGTCCAAGCGATTGTATTCCGACCATAAAACTTAAGCGTTGGTTGAACCCGAATAGTTACAAAAACATCTTCCAGACCAAAAGCTATTGGTTCTTATTACAGAGAAGGGTCTTTAACACCGATGGTAGTAGCGTTTCAAGCAAGTCAATATTCTTGCTTTGAAATAAATAATATGCCAATTTTATTATGCTCCTGATTTTAATGTCCACTTAAATGTAATGTGCGCGTCAAGGCAAAATTTTATAACTAAGGTTTCATATTTTGTCTTTAAAGCTTCCTTTGTCTAATGCGTTTGTAAAAAGGAACCACATTTTTGAGTTTACTAATCAAGTCTGAATATTGGTTTGTAACCAATTGCTGTAATGTTACCCCCTAATAAAGAACCACAGTACAAATCAATCTCAAGCTACCACGATTGCAATAGAAAAATATTTAGACAACAAGCCAGCGTACGCGTGACATGACAACAACAATGCTCGTTATATTTTGCAACTAACTACACACCACGCTATGGCTCCAGAGTGCCCTTTCTGCTACTGAATTACAACCGAGTTAAATGAAAACAAAAATATACCTGCATTTTACAGTAGCTTTGAAACTAAATAATTGTGTGCTCTTCTCTTTAAATTTCTGAATTTAATTTGAATGCTACTCGGGCTGGTGTCCTTAGTGCATGTCTAGTAATAGTAGTAGAGTTTTAAATAGCTCTTGCTTGAAATTTAATCTACATGGAATCATTAGGTTATTTTTACCACTCCCTAAAGTATGAATATGCATTTTTCAAATATGTATATTTCGAAATAATTTCCTTAAGCCGTCATCATCATCGACTTAATACGTGCTTAGTTCAGAACTTCTTTCGTGGAATAAGATATAGGAAGTATGGGCCTTAACTCAATGCTGTTGGATTAATACAGGACAGGACCAAAAAGGAGTATATTCAGTATCAAAATCATAAAGCCACCAAGTTTCTTAATTGATAACACATAACCTTATTTTAATATCTTCAGGAATGATGAATCTCAATCTGGTAAAGGCAGAATGAATTTCTACACTAGATAACAGTACGCTTGTAAGTTAGAATTCAAAATGGCTTCGCAAGGCAATTGACGATAGACTTCAAACCACAGTTCTTCAACACATTGTTACACAGGAATACATGGGGTACCTAGGTTGTTTTAACCACGAAAGAGGACCTCAGAGAATCTGTTGCTAGTTTGTTCACGTGCATTTCGAAGTCCCGCTGTTTCTAATCCGAGTTACATTCAAATAATGTTACAGATTCGAGATAATGCTGGTAGCTGTTTTGGTATTCATGGTACATACGTACCCCTGCGTGGTTATTAAACATGAACTAATTACCGTTTTCTAAAATTGCACGGGAGCGGGAAGTTTACATTTTCATATGTAAACGTTCAGAGATAATTGCAAATTTAAATTATGTTTTCCGTTCAAGCTAAATTGTATTTTTTTTAATTCGAAGAGCTAATATTTTATAACTATTCTATTCTATTCTATACTATTAGCATTATTCATTATTATAGATGCTTCAAACTTATTGTGCAAAGTTGTTGGCTTTAGCAACAGGGCCACAAACATCTCGACCACTGGGCGAGTAGCCTTTTCCCAAAAATTGTGGTCGTTTCCCAGTAGGGTAGACAGAGACTACAGTTCTGCAGATACTGTTAATCTGGCACACACCATAACCATGAAAACCCTTTCCTAAAATAATGTACGACACATTGTACGAAGAGAAAATAGCAGCAGAGTTCATTGACACTAAATCATGCTTTGATTTCCAAAAATTAAGTCATTGCTATGGGTTGAAATTTCATGGGCGTCCAAATCCTTGTATTCTCATGTTCCTGAGCTTTGAAATGCGCATAAAGTTATTGTGACAGTGTGAAGGTCCATAACTTTGTTGTGTCTAAGAGGAAAGTTTGCCTATAGAGGTTATCATCCTCTATAGGCAAACTTTCCTCTTCCAGGTAAATTTATACAAAATGCTCATCTGTTAATTGTAAATGGAAATATTTCAAAGTGTAATTGAAATAAACGAGTTTTATTTTTAAGTGCTTCTATTGTTAGGTCGGCCACGTTCACTATTTCCACGGAAATCTTCCTGGTGCCTCCAATCTCAGCCTTCAGATTATACATTCAAATGGCGCTGCTAGTCGGTATTCTAACGCCGTTTCCCTTCCATTACGTTTTAGGGGAGTTTGCTGCGTTTTGTCAGCTTGGCTTTTACGGAACACTTTAACAATATCCTTTTACTCCTCTAAGATCTAAAGGAAAGGAAAATCTATACATTATGGTAAATTATTTTACACCCTTTCCTTGGCATCAGCTTTAAAGTAGGTTTTTGAAAATCCAATTGTCTAAGCTATGTTATTTAATTTCCTAGACCATAGTAAGAATACTTTACCACAAAAGGTTAAATTGGGCGCTATTTACAATTGATAGAGTGAAACAAAAAATAGGAAAACATGCTTGCAAAAAATTTACTGGGGTCAGCCCAGTAAATTTTTTTTTGTACAAATAAATGACAAAATTACTTCAAAGGAGTTGAAGCATAGTGTAATTTGGTAATAGTTTTTTTATTGTAATTATTATTAGTCCTACATCTGAGCTCAGATCTGCCTATAATATATCACACACCTGAGGGCCTCCACCAATTCTAGATTTATTTATTTTAGACTTATTTTTATGTAATTAGTTTTTCATAATAACTGATTCAGTGCCTGCCTGTGAAACATTTGCAGAGCTTCAAAAGTAGTGATTACGTGACTAACATTTGAAAAACTTTTTCAGCAATATTTTATTTTAAAATTGCGTTTGAATAACGCGAAAGTGGCTTTAAACAACGAGCAACGAATATTTTACAAGTACGAGCTATAAAAATGCAAGTCAAAACTTCTCTAGTAGCAATGAAATTTAAACCTTAGCTGTTTTTATTATAATAAACTGCACAAACTATGGGTCAACTTATAACAGAGCAACTGTGATTCGCTGGAGCAGCGATGGGACTTTATTTAAAATAAGTTTGGATTTAGCATACGAAGTATCACGAATCAAATAGGTTTGTAAATAGGAAAAATAAGAGTGAGAGAGGTTTTCTCAGTGTTTGAAGAAAAGTTATCACACTCGAACTAAATTAAATATAATTAAATGCGTTAACCACGAAAAACTTGATGTACAATTAAATGTTTGTAATTTAGTGAAGTCGTGGAAAGTCGTTGAATATGGGCAACGCCAGATTCTTCTCATGAAAAGCTTTACTCTCGGAATCCGGCCGCTCGTATCGAATACAACCACAGTCAAAGCTCTCTGGTTGTACTTGCTACAAGCGCTTGCGGTAGTGAACCTTAATTAAGAATATACTTTTTATTTAATTATATAAATTTTTAAATTTGTAAAATGTAAAATATTGACGTTTTAAAGTGCCAGTCTATGAAATAAAGTTATTTTGTTTGTACCCAGCAGTGGTCATCT
The DNA here is from genome assembly GCA_910589355.1 of Parapoynx stratiotata. Lineage (NCBI taxonomy): Eukaryota > Metazoa > Arthropoda > Insecta > Lepidoptera > Crambidae > Parapoynx > Parapoynx stratiotata. Next base: position 16,260,773 of record OU342470.1, read on the forward strand.
TACCATTCTTTCTCTTTCAATGCAATTTTCACGTTCGACACGAATTTCAACCTAACTTTGTGCTACACAATTTGCACTTCATTATTTGCCTGCCTAGAATTTATTATTTACATGGCTAGAATAGGAGTCATAAATAGGAACATGTCGAAAATAGAAAATCGAAAGTCGAAAATTAGAAAGTCGATAATCGAAAGTAGAAAGTCTCTCGATGACTCGGTAGGAAATGGAGAATGGAAGATGGGAGACGGGAGATGGGAGAAGGGTGATGGGAGGTGGGAGGTGGGAGATGGAAGGTGGGAGACGGGAACGGGAGATGGGAGATGATAGATAGGAAGTGGGAGATGGCAGATGGTAATGGAAGATTGTACACAGATTGGAGACGGGAGACGGAAGAAGGGATGTGGAGGTGGGAAATGACAAATGGGAGAAGGGAGATGGGAGATTGGAGAAGGTAGATGGGTGTTGGGAATCAACCTTTTTTAATAAGTAGTATTTAGTTTGATTTACCTCTGTTACAATTTACTTTAAAGTTTATACTCTTGTCTATTGTTAGATGAAAAAATATTGTTTTTAGAGTTGTCATGGTGAGCTGTTATAATTATTTTATCTAATGTGAGGAATACAAAAATATTAATATTAACAGAACCTGCTGCCTTTTAATTCCTTACATTATCTGGCGACCGTGTAAAATAATAATGGAAAGCCTCAGAAAACAACGTTCGATCTCACGCAGATTTTATTCTCTTGCGGAACGAGACTTAGAGGACGCTTTCGAGGAAGATTCCGGTAAGGATGTTCATGCTATGTACAAAATTGCCAAACAGAAGGCCGAGGAGTTATTTAGCGTGGACGACCAGATCAAAGAGTTGTGGTTTAGAGACACAGAAGCGAATGAGGAAACTATATTTGCTGACCTCCAAACTGCAGAATCATACAATTCCCGATGGACCATTGTGAGTACTAAATATTGTCGTAACTATGCTGTCGATACTGACGCGATACCCTATGATGCAGCCACAGTAAGGTCGCAATCTCATATGAGTAACGCTGGTTCTGTTAAGTTGTCACAAAGACGTTTCGTATTGCCAAAAATAGAATTACGTAAGTTTGACGGCGATATTAATAATTGGATAGCGTTTTGGGGACAATTTTCGAAAATACATAGCGACCCCGATATCGATGACAGCGACAAATTCCAATATTTAGTTCAAGCGACTGAGCCAGGATCAAAAGCAAGGGAGCTTGTTGAAAGCTTTCCCCCATATGGCAAAAATTATAAAAAGGCTATCGAGCAATTGAAAGATAGATTTGCTAGAGAAGGCCTCCTGATAGAAAACTATATTCGAGGGCTTCAGCAGCTAATCATGACTCGTAATGAAAACATGTCCCTATGTAGTTTATATGACAAACTAGCTACTCATATAGAAGCTCTTGACTCTTTAAATGTGACATGTGACAAATACGCCTTCATGCTTTTACCGATGGTAGAGTCTGCTATCCCGACTGAGACCCTACGACTTTGGGAGAGAACAAGAAGCAGAAAAGAGGATAATCAACTCGCGGCATTTATGGAGTTCTTGAAAAGAGAAGTAGAAGGGGAAGAACGCGTTGCTATGTCGCGCGAATTTGCTGAGAGTAATTCGAGTACCTCGCGTAGAGAACCTACAGCGGCATGCATAGTAGCAAGCGAAAACAAGAAGAATGATAAAGGTCAAAAGGACAGGAACTGTGTATGGTGTGACAAGTCGTCGCATAGTTCGATAGAGTGTTTCAGAATTTCTAAGCTTACTTTAGATGAGAAGAAAGAGCACTTGAAAAAGAATAATGCATGCACTATATGTTTAAGAGTTGGTCACTATGCTAAAAAATGCAGGAGTTTCCCAAAATGTCTTGTTTGTTCGAAAAGACATGCAATACCAATGTGCCCAAGTATCCATAACAAGAGCGCTTGTGAACGTGAAGAACCAAGTTGTAATAGTAGTTCTAGTACTAATGCCCCACAGATAACCCTATGCCAGAAAAATAGCACTACTTTATTGCCAACTATAGCTTTGTATATAAGTTACAATGGTAGGAAAATTTTAACTAGGGCTCTGTTTGACAGCGGCGCACAAAGGTCCTACATTAAATTAGACTTGGTACAATCCATAGGTATGCGCACCACTGACAAAGAAGAAGTCAGTCATTGCTTGTTTGGAGGAACACAAATAAATAAGGGTACGTATTGTGTATATAATTTTGATATCTGTGGTGTAGTTAATAACTTTGTTTTTCCTATGTCAGCTTTAGGTTTAAAGAAGCTCACAGGACCATTGCCCAAGCTACACTGTCCACAAACCATCAATAAGCTTCGTAGTCTTAATATTTGCGTTTCGGACATCGGTAGCGACTTGACTGATGTTGGATTGTTAATCGGAGCCGATGTATTTGGATATTTACTATCAGGGCAAGTTAAACAAGTTGACAGCGGTCTATTCGCAGTTGAAACTAAGCTGGGATGGTGCGTACAAGGCCCTACGTCATCAAATGTTTCATGCAGCACTTCCAACAACATATCGGTCAATTTTAATATCGCGGATTTTTGGGAACTAGATATTTTGGGTATTAGAGCGCCTCGTGATAATTATGCGGAGGAAAATATCACTAATACGTTACAGTTTTTCAGAAATTCCATCACTATTAATAATGAAGGCCGGTATGAGATAGCTCTACCTTGGAAAGAAGGATTTCCGGAGGAATTTGGAGACAATAATAAAATGCTGTCACTGAAACGGCTATGGTCTACTGCAAAGAGGTTAGATAGTTTGAATTATTTAACTAAATATGATCAAGTTTTCAAAGATTGGCTATCAGAAGGCATAATAGAAGAGACTGAGGGAAATGATAGAGGGTTGTACCTACCGCATCACGCGGTGATTAAAGTTTCAAGTTTGACCACTCCCGTACGTCCAGTCTTTGATGCCTCGGCGCGAGACCGTTTCGGAAACTCGCTAAACTCTGCCTTACAGAAAGGTGCTAATTTATTGGAAGACATTCAAAGGTTGTTGATTGACTTCAGGTTGCAAAAAATAGGCATTACAGCAGATATTCGTAAGGCTTTCCTGCAAATTTCTATTCAACCACATGATAGAGATTACTTGCAGTTCCTTTGGTGGCGAGATGTACACGAACGTAAAGAGTTAATTACGTATCGCCATAGACGCGTAGTATTTGGAGTGATTTGCTCTCCCTTTTTGTTAGCTGCGACGATCAACTTTCATCTTGACAAGGTAGAAGATTATCGAAAGCCAATTGCACAAAAGCTTAAAGCATCTTTTTATGTAGATAATTGTGTGACGAGCGCGGGATCAGTTGATGAATGTCAAGAGTTTATTGATGTGTCTAAGCAATTGATGAGTGAAGGAAAATTCGATCTACGAGGTTGGGTAACGGGACCATCAGAAGAAACACAAGTTTTGTCAGTTTTAGGGTTGAAGTGGAACACTAAAGATGATACGTTGTGTTCTAATGTGACATTTACTAACATAAATGCGGATAACTTGACCAAGAGACTATTGCTATCATGCGCTAATAGCATCTTCGATCCAATAGGATTCACGAGCCCAGTTTCACTAGCTCCAAAGTTGTTATTACAGAAGTGTTGGATACTACGGCTAGACTGGGAGGATAAGTTACCAAAAACAATTTTACAAGAATTTCAGCAATGGCTAGATAAAATTGAATTTTTAAATAAATTAGCTTTGCCTCGTTGCTTAACTGTAAATAATATAAAATATTGTAATAATAACTCTCTGCATATATTTTGCGATGCTAGTAAGAACGCGTTCGCAACATGTATATATTTAAGAAGTGAGTTGAATGGAGATGTTCACGTGCAATTAGTTTTAGCAAAAGCACGAGTTGCGCCGGTAAAGGAGTTATCGCTGCCGCGGCTGGAGTTAATGGCTACCGTTATAGGTGTACGATTATATCAACAGGTCAAAGCAGTGCTAGAACAACATAAAATAGACGTAGAATATCATTTTTGGACAGACTCATCAGTTGTGCTCACTTGGATCAAGACGGAAGGAGATTGGCCGGTGTTCGTTAAGAATCGTGTGAAAGAGGTCAGGCAATCAAGTCTAGTGGAGCAGTGGCATCACATTCCGGGCACAATGAATCCTGCAGACCTGCCATCACGAGGCTGCGATGCTTTGCAATTATTAAACTCTCGTTGGTGGGAGGGTCCTCAATGGTTACATAAAGATATGGCGAGTTGGCCTATAGGATTTGAACCCCCAAATATACAGCCTTTGCTAAGTACGCCAAGTATAGGTATCGTTAGTATAGTCGAAGAGAAATTCTCCGATAGATTTGTTTATTTTTCTAATTATAGTAAAATAGTCAGATCCCTCGCTTGGATAAATAGATTTGTACATAACTGTAAATATAAAATTAGTGATAAAAGAATAGGTGATATTTCTTTCGAAGAATATCACAGTGCCGAACAGAAACTTTTTAAGTTGTTGCAAAAGGAGTACTGTTCAGGTGAATATATTAAGCGAAAGTACAATCTAGAGCTATTTATAGATAACAAAGGTTTAATTAGGGTACAAACTCGACTGACCATGCATAGTGTGGAGTCAGATAGCTTCAAGTATCCATTATTGTTATCTGGAGAGCCAAGGATCGTGCAAAGATTAATTAATCATTATCACTGTACTTTACAGCATGCGGGAACAGCAACCGTATTGTGTAACTTGAGAGAGCAGTTTTGGATTCTGAACGCTCGCAAGTGGGTTAAAAGAATTGTTCGCGAATGTCCCGTCTGCCGCAAGTTTCTATCAAAGGCTATAACAACACCGATGGCTCCGCTCCCTGAAGATCGTATAAAGAATGCTAAGGCTTTTGAAGTCACCGGAATAGATCTATGTGGACCGCTTATTCTAAAGGGAGGCAAGAAGACATGGATCGTGTTATTCACTTGCGCTTTATACAGGGGAGTACATTTAGAGCTCGTTGACTCTTTATCGACTGAAGCCTTTCTGATGGCACTTCGCCGATTTATAGCCAGAAGAGGGCGAATTAGTGTAATTTATACCGATAATGGCACAAACTTTGTGGGAGCTTCCAATCTACTCAAGGATGTGAATTGGGCTGATATAGAAGCCTTTTCTACGTGCAGGGGTTTTCAATGGAAGTTCAATGCTCCTAGCAGTCCGTGGTGGGGTGGTTTCTGGGAACGACTTATGCGTATTCTGAAGGATTTACTGCGAAGAATGCTCGGGAAATCCACATTAACCTCGGTAGAGTTACAAACTCTCCTCTGTGACTGTGAGGCAACCATGAATTCCAGACCTTTAACGTACATCGCTGATGATTCTGAATGTTTGCGCCCTCTAACACCAGCTTGTTTCATGCAGGATGTCTCCGAATCTTCGGTTCCTGATCTGGACACGCTAGACGCTGCTAGTATCAACGTGAGATTTCGGTATTTGCAGAAGTTAAGAGACGATTTCAGAGCACGTTTTCGCGTTGAGTATTTAAGCTATCTTGTGCAAAAGAGACAGGTATGTACCAAGTTTACTTTAAAGCCGGGTGACGTTGTTATGCTGGAGACTGACAGTAAGCGACACCTCTGGCCTATGGCCAGAATTTTAGAGACCTTTGTAGGTAAAGATGGGCATGTGCGGACTGCCAAGTTACAAACTGAGCGCGGTTCACTTTTAATAAGGCCTATACATAAACTGTACCCTGTTGAGGTTCAAGACCCATTCCCTTAGCTAGGCTAGTTGGATCTAGTGCATTTTTCTGGCGTGGGAGGATGTTGGGAATCAACCTTTTTTAATAAGTAGTATTTAGTTTGATTTACCTCTGTTACAATTTACTTTAAAGTTTATACTCTTGTCTATTGTTAGATGAAAAAATATTGTTTTTAGAGTTGTCATGGTGAGCTGTTATAATTATTTTATCTAATGTGAGGAATACAAAAATATTAATATTAACAGAACCTGCTGCCTTTTAATTCCTTACAATGGGAGATCGGAGGTGGGAGGTGTGAGACGTGAGTTGAGTATATGGGAGCTGGGAGGTGAGAAATAACTGTAGGGAGATGGATAATTGGAGGAGATCGGTGATGGAAGGTGGGATATGACTGATGGAAGATGGGTAATAGGAGATTTGAGATGGAAGGCGCTTTATGGGAGATGGCAATCTCGACACACATGGGAGACGGGAGATTAGAGATGGGATACTGGAGACGGGATTAAGATAGGGAAAATGATAGCAGATGACAGATAGGATGGGAGATGGGAGACTCAACCCTCGACACAGACGGGAGATGGGGGGAAAAGGGAGGTGCGAGATGACAGATTTGAGATAGGAGATAGGACTTAGACACTTGACACAGATCGTAGATGGGAGATGGGAGAAGGAAGAAGGGTGATGGGAGACGCGACACTCGACACAGATGGGACAAGGGGCGTGGGAGATGGGAGGCAGGACACGGTAGATGGGAGAGGGGAGAGGGGAGGGGTGGAAGTTTAGAGATGGGGTGGGAGATGGGAATTTAAAACTGAAAACCAAAAATATAAAATCCATAGTCGAAAGCCGAAAGCCAATAGTCGAAAGATGATACTCGAAAATCGAGTCTCGACAGTTGACATTCGACACTGGACACTCTTACTCGATTCTCATACTCATATTTCTATTGATTTTTCACTTAACGACTCGGAGACTTGATGCTCGAAGTCATACTCATCTCGTTTTTGTTCTCTTATTATTCATATTTTGTACACAATTTTCTCATACAAATATTTTCACTTTCACACAATTTTCAATCTTTCACTTCTAACACGATTTCTAAAACTGTGTTTAAGATAAAACAAAGGGCTTATGAAGTCTCTTCGTAAGCAAATAGAGTAACATATTTTATCTCTCTAAAACAAACGTTCCTAAAAAAAGGAAACTAAACACAAAACAAGCGGAACTGCAGCAGCGGTACATGACAAGACTCATGGGCTGATAAATATTCCGATACATCTTCCACCGACAGTTCCACCCCACTTGCATTCTGGAACAAGGTATGGCAATCGATAACTAACTTCTTTCCCGACAGCCGATTAGCCTGAAAGTAAACCATAGCCTCAAGCCACAAGGCAACTTTTAGCTTGGAGTCTCAAGCTGGTAGCATTAGCAATGCTTCTGTTTTGTTTGATATTGTTTTCGTAATTGGAACAAATGGCATGGAGATTGTAGTTTATGTTCTGAGTCCGATTTGGTCTACGTGGACGACTTTTTACGAGTTTCTGGGCTAAAAAGTGTCTGCAAACTGTCGTAAATTCTCGCTCATGCTGACTTTTATTCTTCTTTTTTAATCCCAATATCATTGGACACTGTTGCAAATTAGATAATGGTCAGATTGACACTCATCTTTTTATTTAGGGTAGTATATGTTATACTTAGGAGTTTTTTACTTCTTTAAACATTCATTACCATTGGGCCAGCCTGGTGGTGTTACGGCCAATACTCCTCATGTGTTTCTCCGTGTAGTGTATATGTTGGTAACAAACAAAAGCTTTTTTTATTAAATGCAATATAAAACACATCCAATCTCAAGGGATCAATAACTACGAATAATGCGACAAGGGGCGTTGCAACTTCTTGATAAGAAATAACTTTGCCACGTTAACAGAAAATATATTCCAGACGACAATGCCCATAAACGCATTACATGCAAGAGAACAAGTTGCCGGGAACTTTGTAAATTAGAGAAGTTACGACGCTACTGAACTCTAGTTAAAGTTCAAGTTATATTGTGCATTAACCGTTTTTAAGTACACTCGCTGTTTCTTCATGTTTGTTTTATAAATCAGCTGGTTTGAGGATAAGTTAATTCGTTTTACGCAATCATTGTAATGTTGTAGCATTGTTTTAAAATTTTGCTACTTATAACATCAATTAGCTTAACGCTAATTTTGTTTAACTTGAATTTTTTAATATGGTTTTAAAAAACCTAGATTATATTTTTTCATAATTGACGAGCAAATTTCAAGTGCAATTTAACTCTTTCATATTTTTAAACTGTTCTAAACATTCTGAACATGTACCTTTTCCTCGTTAGTAAAAAAGGATAAACGAAATTATAAAATAAATATATTTTAAAGGTAGAGTTTTTCACGATTACTCTAATCTCATAACGAATTTCTAAATACTGAGGCATTTTAATGAGTAGTTATTAAGATTAATAGTAATATATTTATTGATTATTTGCTATTTTTTTTTTAAAGACTAACAATTTATTGTTAGTTCCCACCTAACAATAAATTGTTAGTCAAATAAATCAAGGTAAAATCAAAACAGGTCCCCGATTTGCCACATTGGACCACTTCCTACGCTCCAACCGCAACAGCCTACGATAGTGGCCCAAAAGGGCTCAGTAAATCAGTAATCCACGTCAGACCTCAAGCATTGCAGTCACGTTCATATAACGAACCGATTGACATGACACACCCCACACTGACTTCAGCCAAGCAAGACTTAACTCTACAGCAGAAGTAGAAGACTGAAATTCATTTGCAACTCAGAATGCAGCAGTTAATATTGTTACAGTACACCCTTCATATTGTCAAGTTATAAAAGCTGTACAGGTTGTGTTAGAGGCGTTATTGCGTTTTGTTAATTTTAGAATGGATGTTGTAAAAATATGGCAGACAAGAGGTCTGCCATATTTTTACAACATTTTACAACAACGTTTTTTAACTTCTAAAAATTTTCAGAAAGCTTATTATCCAAATGAGAATTCTTATCACTCGAACTCATGTATTTAGCATATCTACTAGACTAACAAAGGTATCTTATTATACTCGTGTGTTATTCTTACTAGTAGACATTAATACTTATAACAAACAAAAAACCTTATGAAATAATTTGAAGTCTCACAGTTTCGGTCTCGCTCCTCTAAAATAACTGTTATTTTTTATACAAAAAATGTGGCAATTAAACTTACGATCTACCATATACAATACCAGGTGCATGCAATACCGTGGGTACCACTAACCCGTTGCGGTTGCCCTTTCGAATCATTTTAGTTAATATTTGACAAAATTCACGAGATTTGACGAGTGTTTTGTGTAAACAAAGCTATGTAGGATATTCAAAAGCTGCGTCATTATAATGACGATCACGCAACATTCGGACTTGAGTGACAGCACGACAAACTCCCCCAGCGAACACGCGACTCGCCAAAATTGTTTACACATCTACGAACCCTGCGAACGAACATTGAATATGAATATAAATCGAAAATTAATATTTTTTCTTGTTTTTCAGATGCGGGTCAACCGGATGACATAATTAAAATAAATTATTTATTATAAAGTTTTCTCGTAGACGTGTAAAAAAAATTGTATGCAGCAATCAGATACACTCAAAGGGTCCGAAATGCCGAAATGTTTTGTAAATATGAACTGATTAAATCTTGATGTATTAGGTCCTTACCTATGAAATTGGTGTTTTGTAACGACAAATCCAAAGATTATAATATTTGGCATCTATCATTAGGCAAGCTTTACTAATATGTGTAATATCACACACTTCATAAAAATTATTTATCGTTTTTAAGTGAATGCAAATAAAATGATGTATTCGCGAGGCACTTAAAAAGAGTTGTCTCCGTGTCCAATTTTAACACAATAAACTTACAACAAATCAAAAGAGCTCAAAAATATAGTCTATTTTTAGACGAGGTAATTATTTTTTAGGAATACTCTGAATCTTAATAGTTACAGACAAAATACTAAGAGAGAAAAAAAACACCAATTTCATAAGTAAGAACCCAATATTTCACCTTTTAGCTTCTATACTGAACAGTATAAAATTGAACTTCATTAAAGCTTAATAATTAAATTTTTGATAGGTATTGCACATAGAAAAAAGGCTTAAATAAGAAAATAAGGTAAATCTGTACAAATAGGTTAGGTACACTTCATTTTCCCCCACCTGGCGCAAACCCCGACCTAGTGTCCGACTAGGTCGGGGGGCCCTGGAAACGGCTTGGAGAATTGTCTCGGCAGTCGCCGGGTCGCTCCCACGAAAGGACAGGAACGGGTATATCGGGGAGTTTTAGTGGATAGTGCCAATATGTCAGGTGAGTCCCACACTCTCCTACCGGCTAGCCACCGGTAGGTACAATCCGAGAATGGAATCCTCCTCGTCAAAAAAAGGCAGACTTTTTTGTTTAGTCTGGATCGTACACTTCTTTTAGTTACTAACTTACCGGCTTACTAACTAACTAACTAACTAATTTACTGTTCAAACAAAAAGGCAGCATCAAATAAATTATTAATAAGTCCACATCTCCATTAGAAGTCCCCCCACCTCGCCCGCAGCAATTACAGCGAACAACGAACTACTGTCCACATGTTGTCCTCTATTCATTAACCGGCGTATCGCACATCTAAAATACAACATGGCCAATTAAAGTTGACCCCGGCGTTCCACTGCCGCACTCTTAATCAGAGACCAGATACACGGTTAATTAATGTGATCCTGCCTTTATTATACTGCAAAATGCAAGCTAGGGTTGTTAGCTGTTTTGGAGGTTTTGAGAAGTTTGTCTGAAGGGGAAAAGTCAAGTTGCTTTAGGCGTGACTGGTATCTGGATGGGTGGTTTCGAAGCATCATTTAATCAAAGCGTTGTATCACACCTTTATCAGCTGTGAAAAGGTAGGCAGAGGTGTTAAAACACAATTTTTCGCCTGGTATGTTTAGCACGTAATAGGAATGAACCCTGTCACCATTAGGTCGCAAAAATTAAAGGCGTTAATGGTCCTGTAATATATTTTTGAGTCATACATACATATAATCTCGACTATAATCCCCTAAGGGTTAGTCAGAGACTAGGCAAAAGCACCGCAAGAGCAGTCCAATGCCACAGTCCGCGCTTCACTAAGCAGTGACTGCACTCAGCGTGACAGGTGGTGAGCCCGTCGCCGCTATAAGCAATTGGATGGTTGTGCAGTTCTAAGTCCATTAGTTTGAGTCAACCTGTCTAATATTAGATAGTACGAGTATGTATTAAAGTTCCCAAAAGAAAATGCATAGGATTGAATGAAAAGTTGCGCTTAATTTTCGTGCGTAAAATTCAAAATATCTTTGCTTTTTCTGTATATTGGGTCCTTACCTATGAAATTGGTGTTTTTATTCTGTCATAGCAATGTGTCTGTAACTATTAAGTTTCAGAACATTTTTATAAAATAATTGCCTCTTCTAAAAATAGACCATATATTTGAGCTCGTATTACTTAATTTGATAATTCTTTGTAAGTTTAATTGTGTTAAAATTAGACACAAAGACAATTATTCTTAACTGCCTCCCGAATACATCATTTGATTTGCATTAACATAAAAACGATGAATATTTTTTATCAAGCGTGTTTACACACATATTGCTAAAGCTTGTCTAATGATACATGCCAAATATTATTATCTCTGGATTTGTCGTTGTGAAGAAAACTGATAAAATGATAGTATGTAAAATGCAGACATCCCCAAAATCTCCATAAAAAACACCAATTTCATAGGTAAGGACCTAATATTTGCCGTGTTTCTTTTACTTTTACTATTTTCAGTAATATATCTAATTATGAGTTGGTACGGACGGGGCACTACTCGTTCAAGAGGCCGCGGGAAACGCGGGTTCGATCCCACCGCCTGTACCACTGAGTTTAAATAAAACTTATGTACAGTTTATTGTGGATATCGCTTGTCTCACATTGTGCCCGGTGCATGGCAACTGCTTATCCCTTCGGGAAAAGAGGCATGATGATATATTAGGTCCTTACCTATGAAATTGGTGTTTTGTATGGAGATTTTGGGGAATTCTGCATTTTCCATACTAATATTTTATCAGTTTTCTTCACAACGACAAATCCAGAGATAATAATATTTGGCATGTATCATTAGACAAGCTTTAGTAATATGTGTAATATCACACTTCATAAAAATTATACATCGTTTTTAAGTGAATGCAAATAAAATGATGTATTCAGGAGGCACTTAAAAAGAGTTGTTTCCGTGTCCAATTTTAACACAATTAAACTTACAACAAATTATCAAAACAAATCAAAAGAGCTCAAAAATATAGTTTATTTTTAGACGAGGTAATTATTTTTTAGGAATACTCTGAATCTTAATAGTTACAGACAAAATACTAAGACAGAATAAAAACACCAATTTCATAGGTAAGGACCCAATATTTATGTATGTATTTATCAGCGAGTACCGAAATGCATCTAGGGGCATCATTCAAAGGTGAGTGTTTTCATTGTAAGTTTATATTTATGTCACGTACCACATGTAAGTTATGTGGCGAAGAAAGAATGTCTAGATGACAGACTAAACAGAAGATTGGAAAACGTATAGTTATCTCAGGTACTAGATACATTCATATTCTTTACCAGTATGTTGGCAACAAAACTGCTCACTTGATTTTATGTATATTTCATGTGATACCAGTTATGAATGGCGACCAGACTTCAGTGCACATAACACTGTCATTTTTTAAATGAAATGAAATGCTTTATTTAATCATTTAGGTAACAGTTAGTTACACTTTCGTCCTCAGCCTATATACGTCTCACTACTAGGACAGGCCTTCCTCATGGAGAAACACACGAGGAGTAAGGGCCGTAACACCACCATGCTGGCCCAATGTTGGAGGGTTGAAACGGTCACAATAGCGACTGGGACCAACGGCTTAACGTGCCTTCCGAAGCACGGAGGAGCTCGAGATCCACGGCCTGACCATGGCGAAGGTAGCTTTACTTTCGATCGAAGCCAAAGCGTGCTAACCACTACGCCACCGAGCTCCTCACGCCACCTAGTTCCTCAGTTACACTTATGACGCGTCAGAAACATTAGAAAATTAACAAACAAATTATACAATTCTACTTATTCAACTCAAAATTTTTTTCTTCCTGTTCACTACCGGAAGGCCTTGTCAAGAGAAGATACAGGCAAGAAACTCTGCAAAGGTTCTATCCTCCCTTTGCGTAAAAATTGTTTTACGTTCAACAATATACAAATTACTGGCAAGACAAAATGGAATGAATGAGAAAATGTTATAAGGTACCATGACAAAATGACTCGTGAAAAAGAATGAGTTCCAGAAAATTTGAAAGTTAGAAAAAAGCTTCATGCAGCTACTCGTAATGACATCCTCCATATATTAAATAAAAGTTTTTAATGCATAGTTCTGACTGTTACAATAAAAGAAAATAACAAAATAGATCGCACAAAATACTTAATAATTCATTGCCAGACCTGGTTATCATCAGAATAATTTTGGACATAGCCTTTAATATTATAATAGTTAAGAACCTGATTTGCAACCCTAACGATTTACATCCTATGACATAAGATTGCAGTATCGACTGGCTTAGCTTCGTGTGCCAAAAAAACAACCCCTTGTACACAAAATGGGCCATATAATTGTTGCAACAATGTAGCTTTGACGACACGTTACTAAGGGTCAGTTTTTTGAACCGCAGTCAGGTTGACCAGTAGGTTAAAATATAGACCCATGGCGAAAATGTATGATGGCGTCATATGGCAGCTTGTCCAATAGTCGAATTTTCAAATGTAACTAAAGTTATATAATCATTTATTTATTTATTTAATAGTTTATTGTACACAACAATTAAACAGAAACAACACATAAATAAAATAGAAAGTACAAAGGGTGTGGCTTATTCCTAAAGAAATCTCTACCAGCCCCCCTGCGATAGGAGACAGTATGGCATGAAACATAATTGTCGAGTGTACACTATAAATACATTAAATACTATATATACTTAACATATTATATTAATATATAATATATATACCTATATAAAATTCAATACATAATCTACATAAATACAATATATACATACAATAAATATATGAACACAAAAGAACCATTGATAGTTTAGTATTTAATACAGTAGCAGGGTCAGGCAAAGGTAAGATAGAATTCTTTGACTTTTTTCTTAAACAAAGGAAGAGAAGGGATGTCCCTTATCGCTGACGGTAAGGCAATCATAGACAATATAACCATAACACGGTGCTTGGATTAGTAATAGGCGGCTGGCGGCACAGCTGATGTATATTGCGTTGAATTTTCATCGCAAACTTAACAATTTGTCAAGCTGACGTCACACATTTTGACGTTTCCGTTGACGCTATTGGTCTAGAATTTAACTATTGTGGTTACTTTGACTACGGATCAAAAGACTCACCGTAAGTAGTGTGTGGTTGGTACGTATATTTTTTTAAAGTTTAATCTATCATCATTTAACTACCTCCGAATGTAGCTCCACGTATGACAGTCATTTCAATCAATCCTTTATTGCTTTTCTACAATATGTTTAGCTGTTTTTATATAATTTCATGGTACATTATGGACCCTATCGGGCACAGAAAATAAGGATTTCTGGCGGATATAAATTAATTCACCGCTGATTTCTGCGCACATAAATTTCCCACTAGAGTTTTAGTGGGTAGGATCATTCGGAGTACTGTTTGAACGGAGGAGCCCCACATAACCTTAGGGGGGCTGCTCATCTCTCTAGACTAGATACGTAATGATGAACTGTCCAACCATCCAATAGCTTATAGCGGCGACGGGCTCACCACCTGTCACGCTGAGTGTAGTCACTGCTTGGTGAAGCGCGGACTATGGCAATGGATTGCTTTTGCGGTGCTTTTGCTTAGTCTCTTACTAATAATAGTCGTGTTTATATGTATGTATGTATTAGGGCTAAGGTACTGGCAAGGTCACTCTTATGTGCCTGTAGGTGTGGACTGATTCTCGCTTCATCTATAGACCTCATCTCTGTCAGATTCCCTCAGAACTCGGTCCAATATCACAGCATCACTTTAATAATTTAACGATTCAATTCACAATTAGGTGCGTACCGAACGACTGAATTAATGATCAAGGCTTCAGCTAATTTCGTCATCGCGAATTCAGAAAGGGAATAACAAAAAGACAGCAATTTGTGCGCGAAATTAAATTTTAAAGTGGAACGGATCTGTCCGCTACTGATTAAGGGTTATCGCTAACTATACTGGCGGTCGCGGCTTTTTTACGACGGTTGTTTTATGAGCAATCTTTTACTCCCTGAGTTCTTATTATTATAAAAAAGTATAAATAACTGTATTGTCCAAATGTTTATCTTTTAGTTTAACCAACTTCAAAAAAAGGAGGTTCTCAGTTTGACATGTATGTATGTATGTACGAGTTCTCGCGATCGCTTGATCCGATTTTGATGCGGTTTCTACAAAAGTATTTATTACTAACTTCAATTTTATTGACAGTCTACTATAAAATCTTGAGACATCTCGAACAAGAGATATTAATGTATTTAATTTTAATGAAATAATATTCCTTCATAAAAAACGGCAATCGTGCAAGATCAAGGTCAAAAGAATTAAACAATAAACACACAATTTCATTAAAAATATATTTAACCTTAAACTTGATGCGTGGCAAAAATACTTATGTCGGTTGTGTATTGTTCTATCTTTGCCTATCCTTTGGGGGTGCCGGTGTGGTCATTTTCGTCACACGAATGTAAATTTGATCTCTCCGAATTTGAAAGAATAAAAGCGAATCAGCAGCCGACGAACGCCGCGTTCGCCCGCCAGACAAGCGACCGGCCTAAACGGATGTAGTACGAAACACGAAATCCGCCGAAAAATAAATGAGCTCTCTTCCGCTTACTTAATTTATGCCCGGGGTCTGTTTGGATGTATTAAAATTAATTTTTCGCGTTCATACCCCGCCGTGGTTATTTGTTAACGGTGTTTCTGTTTTGTGAGGTTTGTGATGTTTGAGTTAGGGCCGGTAGACACGCTCTATGTAATTTAAATGTCATTAAATCCTTCCACCCTCAATTAAGAACTATTATATTTGTTAAATTCACGTGGAAAATCTTCAAAAGTTTCTATAGCGCGAGTTATCGAGTTCTTTCAAGCATATTTGGTATTGTTTAAAGCTACAGCGTTCTTGAAATAAGTAATTCAAATTCAAGTTCTAGATCATCATATTTATTTAAGACGTTTTCTAAAGGCTTAAATTGTAATATCTATTCTGTAAAAAAAGTAGCCAAGTCTCGATGGAGCTGCTTATCTATAAAAAGTAATGAAATCTAGACATAGTCGTGCCAAGTCTAAGGTTCCTTACTGCGATTTCTTTATTATTATAGTTAATGCCGTTGAACATTCTTTATACGTTAGTGGCTTTATCAAGCCTACAATTGACTGATTGATTTTCTATATACTACATAATGTACGTCGCGTGTAGTCCCGGTGTTATAACTTTTATATACAATGCAACGCGAAAGTTCAAAATCTTATACAATTGACTGGTTATTGAATCAACGTTTTCCAAATGGCTTTTTTCCATCGTCAATGGGTAGCGGTTCTGGCGACAGATTGGTGCAATGGTGTCATGGAGCACCTGGTTTTGTACCCTTGTGTACCCTTCAACGGCCAAGTCACACAACATTAACTATAATAATAAATAAATTGCAGTAAGGAACCTTAGACTTGGCACGACCTTGTCTTTGCAATAAAAACCTTGACCAGCAGCGTATGGTACGTGTCCAAGTCCATGATTAAAAAAACAATTGTCACCCTATTTAAGTTTACCTTGGCCTTTTGTCATCAAGCGGTTTCCTATATTCCAACATTTAGCAGTACCTTGCTAACACAACATTTAATGGTTTTGCAGACATGTTAAATAGCTTGCAATTTTTACTTCCTGTCTTTTGTAAATAGTAAATACACACATTGTAAATAGCTGCGTTGTCTTGGATAGTAAAGAAAGGAAGGCTTTGTTGGTAGAAAGGTTAAGGTTACAATTCAAAACCTGTACTTAGTTCGACCAAACACTTTATTGAATAGTAAAATTTTGTTGCATTCATTTATGAACTTTGGTTCAAGGTCATAAGAATAAGTTTAACATTTGTACTTTGTTGTTAGGCACGGATTTGCATTCCACATCAGTTTCAAAAAGTCTCGCTCTGAAAATTTATTTCTATTTTCGGTATTATTATGTTACACATTAAGCATGTTTTCCCGAAGCAGTAGATCGAAATTTTTAACACTCATCACCATCATCAGCCTTTATCACTAGGATTTCCCAAATTTGCCGCATTTCACCCTGTGTTCGATCGAATACTAAAAGAAAATAAAGAATTGATTTTAGTGTTTCCTAACCCGCACGTAATTCATAGGTTTCGATAACATCCATATTTCGCCAGATATTATTATGTTTATTACATCGAGTGGTTAGGGGGTAGTTTACCGATCTCTACTACATTTCACAAGCCATCTAGAACTAGTAAACAGATTTCTCCACGATGTTTTCCATTACCATAAAGTAAGTGATATTCAGGCCAATCGGCTATCCGTTCGATTTTACTGTGTGACTTTTGTTAATTCTTGAGGGTGGCTCTGCCACGAGTTGGTGGGTAGGTATGGGCAATAACTTTTTACCTCCTGTTGCTATATTCCTGGTTAAGGAGTATACTTCGCGTAACAGACATCGAGGTGCCTGTAGGAGCTACAAAGGGATTCGTACAAGTATAATTTCTATTCAAGTATAATTTGTTGAAAAAAATTTAATACCTTGAAAACAACAATGAATTTGTAGCTGCATAGGTATTTATCACTTAGACTTGGACTAGATTGCAGTAAAGCGTTCACTAGTCAAAGTTAAAACGAAAATTCTATCAAAATATACCTACCAATTTAGTTCAACATTTCTACCTCGACTAACCTTCGCGTAATTCATTGGTTTCGTTCGCCACATCAGCAAAACAACTCGCAAAACGTTTCGGAACATTCATTAGCGCAGGTCGTTATGGCGCAGTATTTTGACGTTAGCAAAATATAATACGTCCCATTAATCCAATGGATGGCCACGTGGCGTCGCGAATGCTTACACACCCGTCGAACCTGTGAAATATGGCCTCCGACCCTTGTGGGCTAGCGGCACACTGCAAGCGAGGCTTCAGATGTATTTGTAGAGGCTACATCATAGCGCTGCACTAACGAATAAGTAACTGAGAAATGATAAGGGTATCATCAAAAAGTACGACATTAACTCACAATTGAATTCAATCATGAATAGACTGTAATAGATTGCTCATTATTCTAATGTCCTGAATACATGCATATTTTATAACATAATTGAAAATTATATCACAATTAGAGTCACAGTTTTAAATATACCTAGCTGTACGGAAGATCTTCCCTTATCACTGATACAGCGTGCCTTCTGTATCGTGTCGTGTTGGTTACTCGTCCAGAAATCAATCAAAAATTATCTAGATAGTATCTTACAGCAATGCACAAAGGCAAAGGCCATTTAATATGAAAAAAGAGCTACAACACCAATAAGGTCACTACCTACAGATTGGTGAATATAAACAGTTGCATCAACAATTGTTCAACAATATGGACTTTACTGTAATGTGTATTATTTTACTGTAATTAAAAAAAGAATTGCTAGTGTAACGAAAAAATCGATAAGACCTGTAACACATCACATAAAGTATCGAATCGCATCTCCCTGTAACGAGAGCTTTACTGTGGTCGATATGACCCGACCGGCATATTAAGCTGGCCTCATACATTGCGATAGAAAGAGGGTTAACGCTTGTTTAGCAGTTTATTCAACAATCGTAATGACTTCTTGTTGTATATTTGTATTCAACTCGACGCTCGCGAACATGTATTGCTACAAGCAGTTTGGGGCTCATACATTATTGACATTGGTTAAGAAAACAGTAGGTTGGCGAAGTTATTCCAATGATATGCGTTTAAGCGTACAATGTAGGAGCAGAAGGCGCTGCAGGGGCATGCGGGATTCCACAGTGTACTGCAAGTACCAACTAACCCTAATCTTAACCTACTAATCTTACATCTTATCGGGGATCAAAGGGATACCAGTGGTAAGACATCAAGTCCCCGGCGATGTCAGCCTAATAACAGTTCGGCCACGAGCACGAGCGGCGGGCGGGAGCGGCAGGCGATTTCGCATTTCATTACTTGCTCAAAAGATAACACAACAAAAACAAATCATCACGCTTCTTTTCCCGAAGAAGTACGCAGAGGTGTTAAACACCCACATTTCGCCAGATATAGGTCTCCATGTAACAGGTGGCTCAAAAGACATTTGACGCCAATGCCCGTCCGTAGCGAGCGAGAAATCCTGCCGCTTCGTCCGCCTCTCGTACTTGTGGCCGAGCCGTTAGGTCCTATAGCTTCATTGATGAGGAACACAGGGTAAGAACACAGGCACGCTTCCTCAAGCTTTAAGTGAGTAGTAGCATAGTTGTTTTATCGAATCAGCTCACCGGGAAAAGTTCTGGTCATACGCCAGCCTCGCTTCTACCCGCCCCTCTTTGTCATGTTCACCGAGTACTTTCTTCCAGCCACCTTTTATCAAACTGACCCCGAGCATGCCTAACGAAATACGATACAATATTACAACTATGACAGCAATAACTGAGTTCACCACCACTCATAGACGAGGTCGCTAGTTCAATCCCTGCTTAGAACACTGAGTTTGTATAAAACTTTAGTGCAATTTATTATGAATATTGTTTTGTAGGAAGAGCTCGGTGGCGTAGTGGTTTGTACTCTTTGGCTTTCGATCAAAAACGAAGCTACCTTAGCCATGGTCAGGCCGTGGATGGGTCACCAAAACTTTTGTGATCTCGAGCTACTCCGTGCTTTGGAAGCACGTTAACCCGTTAGTCCTTGTCGCTATTGCGACCCTTTCTATCCACCCCCCCCCGCATTGGGCCAGCGTGGTGGTGTTACAGCCCATACTCCTCGTGTGTTTCTCCATGAGGAAGGCCCAGCAGTGGGGGGATGTATATAGGCTGATGACGATTGATATCAGCAGCTCCACCTATGAGTTTGGCGTACGGTGTAGGAACGACTCTCTTACAGCCACAGAAAAAATAGCCCTGTAAAAGTATGTACATGGTAATATTCTTAAACAAAGTTCATTTAATTTCCACATCGCTACTAAAACTGGTTTTTACGATATTCCCATAACATTTTTCAACTCTTGAATACTTCCTGTAATAATATAAGCCAGCAAACAAAGAGTGTAACTAGAAAATTACCGTGTCGCAGCGCGGAAGCCGTGCGATTTATTGCGTTTACAATCGCTGCCATTGTACGACCGACCTAACGCTTGGGAATTTGATCTGTAACTCGTAGATTTAAAGCTCAATATAGATACGCGATTCCCTTTTGGCCAAAAAAATATATTTTATTCGTACCGAAAGCCGGAAAGCGCTCATCCCGTTCCGGTGTCGATGCGTCGGATGGTAGATGTTTTATCGCAGATAAATTGGGACTGTCAAATTAGACAAACTTTAATAGTTATAGTTGGAGGTCTGATGTTTGAGGCCAGATGTTGCGTTGCTGTTATGTTGTCACTGTAGTCATCTCTTGCTGCTCTGCCATAAAAATAAATATATGATTAGTTATTTAAAAAAAGTGGCTCATGAGTTTCTTGCCGGGTTCTTCTCATGAAAAGCCTCGGAATCCGGCCGCTTGTATCGATTACAATCACAGTCAAAGCGCTGTGGTTGTACTTGCTACAAGCGCTCGCGGTCATGAACATTAATATTATACTCCTAATGATTATTATTTATATTGTAAAATAATTATGTAAAATTTTTACGATTAAGTGCCACGTTTGGCCTATGAAATAAAGTTATTTTTGACGTTTGACGTTGATGTTATCGTTGTTTTTATATTAACAGTAGACGGGATGACAATGTGTATGATGAGTTGATCTTTCCTCGTGGTCTGACCAAGAATGGGTAACATTTTTGTCATTTTTTTTTTAACTAGTCCAATTTAAGCAACTAATGCTGATTGTGTTACGGATAGATGACGGATAAATATTTTGAATAGATAAACATATAAATATGCGCAGATTTTATATAATCCATATATAAACATCCAAGACTGGAGAACAATTTGCACCGGGGATCGAACCCAGAATCCCTCGAGATAGCGACGCCTTGAGACCGTACAGACCACTCGACCACGGAGGTCGTCATATTGCGTAAACTAGAGATTCAGGTTCAAAATCACCTTTTAGGAGACCCTCGGAAACAGTTTTAGACTGTTCGTCATATCAGATTCGCAAGATAGGACTCAAGGGATCTAAGATTTCGTCAATTAATATCATATTTCATTTTAGGCTTTTATAGAAACGTCTAACTTCTAACCGCCTCTCTGGTCTAGTGGTTCGCACCACTTCTAAGCCCGCCTAGCTAGCTACTACCGTCTTACCTACAATTGTCGCCATAATAACAATGTTTTAAGCATTGTTGTGTTCCGGCAATCAGAGGTAAGATAGCCAGTTCCTCAGTTATTGAGGATTACAGGTGAAGCGATCGCTCATCCAAAAGAATAATGACATAATTACCAAAAAGTCGAAAATGAGTTTTTGATGCCATAACTTCATGTTTTGCACGTTTTATCTACGGTAAAAACGACAGAATTGTTGTTCCATTAGTTTCCGACAGAGAGATTCACTGCCGTCATGGTGTTGGCCTATACTTCGAAAGGATACGCGGAAACATCGACAAAGTTCATAAAATGTAGACTGATTTATAAAAATGAAACCAAAATTGAATATAATGTTGTTTAAATTCATGATTTATTCCCATATCCAAACCTAGTTTAATGTCATAATTGTATTATTTGTTGTATAAAATGTCATAAATGTACGTCTGGTTTGTTTTATTTCGTTTTTTCAAATAGTTATCTTGAGTTTTCTCGCAAACTTTTAATGTAATATTGTTGGTAGTAAAGTAACACAACGTAACTATTAAAATATATCAATAGAATGATTGGAAATACACAATATTTTCGATGTCCAACTTTTAGAACGCTCTCCTGAAAAATCGCAAAAACGTAATTACGTCAATATTCTTTTGGATGAGCGAGATGAAGGTCAGCTTACTTGTCATATGTAAAAAAAAATGATATGTGGAGTAATACTCGTTAATATACTTGGCTTTGTCTCGAGCAACGCCTTTCTAAACAGCTCACTAATGGCTCCACCACCTTCCATACTTTAACACAACTCCTTACCCTCATTGTGCCAAATTGGCGTGCACTGTGACGAATCTTTAATTCGTTTCCTCCCCAAATTGTTTTTCCGAGTGAGTGCACCGAAATAACAATTGGTCGGGACAGTGATCACCCCTCGTTCTGACGATACCACTATGCAGATAGCAGGGGCTGGTTACTTCGTTGGGTTCTGATAGATTAATATATTAGGTCCTTACCTATGAAATTGGTGTTTTGTATGGAGATTTTGGGGAATTCTGCATTTTCCATACTAAAATTTCAAGTTTCTTCACAGTTTCTTCACAATTTTCAGTTTTCTTCACAACGACAAATCCAATGATAATAATATTTGGCATCTATCATTAGACAAGCTTTAGTAATATGTGGAATATCACACTTCATAAAAATTATTTATCGTTTATAAGTGAATGCAAATAAAATGATGTATTCGGGAGGCACTTAAAAAGAGTTGTCTCCGTGTCCAATTTTAACACAATTAAACTTACAACAAATTATCAAAACAATTCAAAAGAGCTCAAAAATATAGTCTATTTTAGATGAGGTAATTATTTTTTAGGAATACTCTGAATCTTAATAGTTACAGACAAAATACCAAGAGAGAAAAAAAACACCAATTTCATAGGTAAGGACCCAATAGTAATAATATGTAAATGTGAATTTTAGATCAAGAAAAGAGTTAATAATTATACCACTGTTACAATTTACTCAATAATAATATGCTTAGATTGAATAATAGATTTCACAGAAAATTTCAATTTATTTGAGCTATTGACACTATTGTTATTTCTTACATTTTACAACATCGCTGGTCTTCCTACGTTTGCTTACTTAATAAATATTCCTGGATTGCCTCAGCATCGCTTCGTCGTCGTCATCAGCCCCACGTCCCACTGCTGGGACAGGCCTTCCTGATGGAGAAACACATGAGGAGTATGGGCCGAAATACCACCACGCTGGCCCAATGCGGGTTGGTGGGTAGAAACGGTCACAAATGCGACCGGGACCAACGGCTTAACGTGCCTTCCGAAGCACGGAGGAGCTCGAGATCACAAAGTCTTGGTCACCCATCCACGGCCTGACCATGGCGAAGGTAGCTTTGTTTTCGATCGAAACCAAAGCGCACTGACCACTACGCCACCGAGCTCCTAGCATCGCTTAAGCGACATATATTTTAGTTTGGATTATCGTAATTATTAAAATTTTATGTTTAATATTTTCCTTTCATCTGTATATGTGTAGGCCAATAACATTTGCCATTATACTTCGTTACCTTCACACTTCATAAGTAAGAGTGAGAAGGAAATCATCAAAGCAATTCCATGAAACACCTTTTTTCTTTCTTAGTAAAAAACCAACCCTTAAACGCTACGAGAAATTACTCCAATCCACATAATAAAGTAATCGAGTGCTCTCCACCGAGGTGCCAGTTAGCGCCTCGGGGGGTTAATTTCCTTTGCGTGCAGGCAAAGGGGTCTGACGGATCCCTTAGGTATACCCTTAGGTGCTTTTCTTTGGTCATTTGGAGGTTGAATGTTTCGTTTTATAAGAAGTTGTACTGTTATTTTCTTTATTGTCCTGAAATGTTCCTAATTTATTATTTTACCTTTTTTGAATTATATTACACCGTTTCGTTTTATAGATTTAACACGGCGGGTGAAGTCTAATTGTCTACATTATGTATCAAAATATATTATTATAAATTCTAGACAAAGTTAATGTAAAGAGAAGATAATTGGTTTCTGTGTTTCTTACCCATTCTTCTCAGGACAGTGCCTCCTAGAAGTCTTGCCAATGAATGATGTACCTTCTTGACGTTCACAAAGTGTATAATAATGATATACCTAAGTGAATAACTAAGTTTTGACTGAATTAGACTTACACAGAAGGCTATTTTTATTAGCTGAAAAGAACAAAACCTTTCAAAATGTTCTCCCATAACAAAAGATAATTCAATTTATATTGAAACTATCAATACATAACGCCCATCTTTTGCCTACTATCTTAATCCGAGTAATTTGCTTAGCTAACTTGTTATTATTCCGTTCGAAATTTTGTCATAAAATAAAAGTCTTTATTTTATATTCAAATTATTACCACAGTAGAATGTGAAAGAATGTGTGTTCTATATTTACAGCTTCCGAACTCCAAAATACGCCCAGCTTATATTATTTCCACGTGAACCAACTTTTTGTAATCTAAATTTTATTATAATTAACTTTTGGAAAACTATATAAGTTATTTTAGACTAGGTACTAGTATATTGGTATCAATACTGTAACCGATTGGAACAATACCATCAATTTTTAATGTTTTGTGAACCTCGATGGTCGAGTGGTTTTAGTGTTGAATCCTGGTAAGAAGAGTGTTTGTGTGATTCATACAATATTATAAAATATTATGCATGTGGTTAATTATATTTCAAGATCGAAGTAATGGAAGAAGATGCAAATAACTAACCAAAGAAACATGTCGTGAGGACCGATCGCTGCTGATGACTCTGATGTTGATGCTCTGGAATGGCGTACGCCCAGCTATGGTCCTAAAAACTGGTGAAGATAAGCCGTTTGACGTACATACAAACTAAGCGAATTGACCAATGTTCTTGAAAGTGGTAGCGGCTCATTAAAAGAATACTACGAGTACCAACCTATTATCTTCGATTGGGTATCATAAAAGGCGACTTATGGACTTAGAACTGCACAACCATCCATTATCTTATAGCGGCGACGGGCTCAGTAACTGTCACGCTGAGTACATTTGCAGTCACTGCTTGGTGAAGCGCGGACTATAGCAGTGGGCTGCTTTTGCGATGCCTTTGCCTATTGTGACTAACCCTTAGGGGATAATAGTCGTTACTATAGGTATGTATGTATGTATGTAAATATCATAAACGTACGATTACACATACACACAATCACGCCTGCAATCCCCGTAGGGGTAGGCAGAGACCAAGGAACACTGTGTTCCTTAAGACCACATTTAGCCATACAAAAATTGGGTTTGGTCAGACGAAAAATCGTGAAAGAGTAGTAACAAGTGGCTAGCTCATCGCCTACACAATCACAGACCCAGTACCCAATATGCCCTTAGTCGCAACGTAACCTAACATATGATTTATGTGTTTATATAAAAAATCATTGTTTGTGTACACATAAATACAAAACATAAGTAACTGATCGTACTATGCTTAATGCGTTAATGTTAGATCTAATGTATCGCATAAAGAAACAAGATTTAACTAAAACGCTTGTACTTACCCTAATGTCGTGTAGTTAGTATAATGCTTAGGGTTGCTGCTTAGAAAAAAATACCGTTGATGTTTGCTTTTAGTGGCCGAAATAAAAGGTTACATTCTGATAATTTACTATGTGCTTTAGCTAGCCCTCATTTACTCCAGAAATGAACCTGGACTTAAAAAACATATTATTCTTACGTGATTGTGTCTGGTGCATGACAAGAGGCTCGCCATTTGTTACAAGGGGACCTAACATACTATCTGGCAAAATGTAGGTGTAAACAGCTCTGCCTACCCCTTTGGGGAAAGAGGCTTGGGATATGTTACGTTGTGTTGAAGATAAAATAAAACTGAAAACTTCCAGACGTAAGCAATGTAAAAAAAAGTTCAAAAACACCAAATAGGTCATGCAAAATGTCGCCCTCGCACTGTACTTTTCTATTTGGATAGGTTATTAGACATGAAAACTACCTATAACGGTAAACAGCTGTTCACCACGTAACTGTTACAACCACTGGTACTGGTATAAGAAAACAAAGTCCCGGCGAAGCTAATTATGAAAGCGGTAACCATCAAAATTGTCATAAAGCCTACAAACACGCGACACAAAGCGAGTGTGGCGGTGTTGCTGAACATCAAGGACGCAGGGTTGGCACATTACAAGATTTTGAGGTACAAACTAGAAAGTCTACCGCTGGACATCAGAGCTGCCTCCACTTAGCTGCCTTCAAATCGAGGGTTCGGAAACACTTTTTGAAACCGTGTTATGTGTTATCTTATCTTACATAACATAATCATCAACGCAGGCATATATTTACATACATATAATCACGACTATTATCCCCAAGGGTTAGTCGGGTGGTGAGCCCGTCGCCGCTATAAGCTGTGGTGCAGTTCTAAGTCCATTAGTCGCCTTTTACGATATCATTCTTTTAATGAGCCGCTACCACACGGCTATATATTTACGGTTTTACGGCATATATTTTATTGTAATATTAATATTTTGCATATGTCGAAGAGTCCCGAGCAATGCTGTTTTTAAAAATGGTGACGTCAGCAGTGCTGACGTCACATTCTTCCTCATGGTAGTTATCCACTTGGGGCTGGTTGTCCATAGTAACAGTGAAACTCAAAGTAAGTTTTACTAATTTATTTTACAGAACTCAGAGATCCGAACAGTACGACGGCTCGAGTAACAATGAATCATAGCTCGTTCCGTCGGCCCTATTTATACCAATCGTGACGGGTTTTCGAGACAACAACGAGTGCGCACGTGCAACCGCACAGCTGTTGTTTACAAGTTTTAATTGTTCATTACTTAAACTAAACTAAACGTTCAAAATAACAATAATTACGTAATTTTGACAATTCTTTAGAATTAATTAGACAAATAATAAGTATTTGCGCCGATACGGCCATTCTGACAGGTGGTGCGCGCTCTGCACCACCTGTATAACAATCTTCATTAATCAGCTTTCACGGCGTCCATCATCTTAATGACTGTTGGTGATGGAATTGAGTATTCTCGACGGTTCTTATGTTTGTTGTTAAACTGAAACAATTGAAATATATTCTGAGTTTGGTATCCGTATGCAACCGCGTTGTTGTGGTCATGTTAACTTTTTATTTTAAATCTGATCCTGTAAATATTAACTTTGATGTTTTCATGCATTCTATAATTCTCGAAGATATTAAAAGATTATCGTTCTCGAAGTTTTTGTTTCTCGAAGATTATGTTTCTCGAAGATTTTGTTTCTCGAAGATTTTATGTTTCTCGAAGAGTTTATATTTCTCGAAGACTATTGGAAGTTGGAAGTTTCCCTTGCTGTTGTGTACATAGGTTCTAAGGAATCCAAGAGTAAGGAAGATAAACGTATTTCTCGACGACTCGATGACTCGTTATAAAAAATATCAAACGTAATGGTGTGATACTTATACAGTTTTTAATGGCAATAACTTGTAAAATGTTTTATACTCACATGTTTTAGTCAGCTAGTTGTTGTTCCTCATTTTGATCTTGTGCCTGTTGTTGACATGGTTCAGAACGTGATGTGCGTGGTACGGGTTCTATGGCTGTCTCGCGTGTTGGAGATTGCTCGGTTTCCGCCGATACGGTTACTTGATCGCCAGGTTGTGGTGCGCGACGAAGCTGGTCGTGAGCAACCTTTCGTGGTCTTCCTCTGCCAACAACACGCTTGACGAGGTACCGGTCATTTTCTAGCACCCTGCAAATCTCAAAAGGTTCACTATATTTGGGATCTAAAGAAGTTTGGTTGCGAGGGTTGTTCTTAATGAGAACATATTCTCCTCTTTGAAAAGGATGTATCTTGGCTTTTCGTGAATTAAAGCGTTGCCTGTCGTGTTCTGCAGTTTGCGACATCTTCTGCAGAGCCAGATTGGTTAGAGCTTCTATATCCACAGTGTGTTCATCAATATCAACCAGACTTAATAATTCTGGAGGTACACAATGTTTTTTCTGTGTAATAAGCGTAAGAGGTGCGATTCCTGTAACGCGATGAGCAGTACAATTCATGGCTAATTGCAGTTCATCAAGTACTGTATGCCATTGTTCTGTTTCGTAATTCTTTATCATAACTAGAGCATTTTTGAGCGTTGCCATCATCCGTTCTACTTGACCGTTGGCTCTGCTAACTCCTGGTGCGATGGCGTGGATATTTATGCCAAATCGGTCACAATAAATTTTGAATTCACCTAAGAACTCTCTTCCTCCATCAACCACTATTTGAACCGGTGGGCCAAAAAGGTGTATGTGGCGTTTTAAGGCACCCAGTGTACTATGCTGGCTCTTGTCAGTGGCATAGTAAAACAAGGAGTATTTTGTGAAGGCGTCTATTGTTACTATAACGTATTGCTGATCACTAGGAGCGCCTAGTTTACCAGTTATATCCATGTGTACTACTTGAAAAGCTGTTGATGGTTTCTGTATAGGATGCATTTGGACTTGAGTAGCCCCTGAATTTCCTTTTGATGTCTTGCATATGACACAATTGTCTACGAATTTGCGAACAATGGTGCTCATTTTATCAAACCAATAGGTTTCTTTAATCTTCTGCAAAGTCTTCTCCCAGCCAATATGTTTGAGGGCTGCGTGGTACGAATTTATTATACTCCATTGGAATGCTTTTGGTACAACAGAACAAGTTTGTTGTCCAAATATCGGGTCCTGTATGATTCTTTTCAGCAAGTCATTATCCAAGATGTATCCGTCCATTGAGTTATTATCTCTAATTGAATCCATTATTGGTCGTAGTACTTGATCTCTTCTTTGTTCTACTTTCAGCCACTCCAAATCTCTTGTCATGATGTTGACAACTGATTCGGTAGGATTTCTACTAAAGAAATCTGCGTGTTGCAGTCGTTCCCCTTTGCGGTATTCAATTTCAAAATCAAAATTTTGTAGGAACGCCCACCAACGGTGAATTCTCGGAAGTAGGTCCTTTTTGTGTTTGGATGCCTTAAGGGCGTTGCAGTCTGTTATCACTTTAAATTTGCGTCCATATAGGTATTGACGGAAGTGTTTGATAGCTCGCACGACTGCCAAAGTCTCTAACTCATACGAGTGATATCGGCTTTCTGCGTCGGTCGTCCTCATACTCATAAATGCCACTGCATGTTGGCGCCCTTCAATAATTTGTACTAATACTGATCCAAAACCCAGGCTGCTTGCATCAGTGTATAACAGTATTGGTGCTTCTTCTTGAAAGATCGTCAGTACTGGGGCTGATATCAAGATTTGAATGATGTCATCTCGCGCTTTTTCATGACGTTCGTTCCAATCCCATTTAGCCCCTTGTTTGGTGAGCTCATATAATGGCACCATTATGCGTGAAAAATCCGGGATAAACCGTCTAAAGTATCCTGCTAGCCCATTAAATTGTCTTACCTGTTTGGGTGTTTTTGGTACTGGAGCTTTCACTAGGGCTTCAACTTTCTTTGGACTTGGTCGAACTTGCCCGTTTGAAATAACATTGCCTAGGTATTCAATTGACTGTTTAAAGAAACTGCATTTATCAGCATTGATTGAAAACCCGGCATTCTGTAACGCTATAAATATGCGTTCAATCTTCGATAAACCTTCAGAAAAATCCGCACATTTGCAGAGGACGTCATCCACATAAACTTGAGCGGTATCATTCAAGAGTGATGATAGTGCCTTGTTGATACATCTTTGATAGACTGAACAGGCGTTACTCAGTCCAAATGGCATAGTGAGATATTCATATAATCCGTCTGGTGTAACGAATGCCGTCTTTTCAATTGATGATTCCGATATAGGTATTTGGTGGAACCCAGCTGCCATATCTAAACTGGTGTAGTATTTTCCATTCGCCAACTGGTCAATCTGGTCAGAGATTAGAGGCAGTGGATAATGATCCCGTAAAGTATTTGTGTTCAATTCTCTAAAATCCACACATAGACGATCATCACCGTTCTTCTTTTTTACCAAGATGATGGGGCTTGAAAATGGCGACTTGCTCTCACGGATGATGTTATGCTCTAAGAGTTCTTGAATTATCTTGCGAACTTTCTCCCTTTCCACTGGACTTAGGCGATAAGGTCTTCTTTCTACATATTTGTTTTGGTCCTTCAGTCGGATTTCCAATTCACCAGTGTTTACTCGTGTGATTGGGTATCCACGAATAAAAAGATGTTCATATTTGTTCAACAATGAGCGTAATTGGGATACTTCATTATCATTGGTGAGGTCACAATCTAGTTTTTCGAAAACTGGATTGTTTTTACTCACCTGACAGATGGATGGTTGTCGAACAAGTTTAGTTCCAGTTGTCGTTATTGTCATACATAGATTTGTGTTGTTAATCAAGTTCATCCCAACTAGCATGTCTGTAGACATTTCGTAATCAGGGAGTATATAAAACTGCAACTCAACTACGATGTCATCTATTGTACAAATGGTGGCTAATGTTATTAATGACACAATCGGGAATCTTCCAATCCCTCTTAAGCAGTTCACCACTTGCTTTCTTTGTCCTGGTAAGGCATTAGCTACCGTTTCTCGCATGATTGAGCATTCAGCACCGCTATCAAAAACTGCTTTAATGGTCTTGCTTCCTATTGTCACCTTGATGGGTGCTAGTTTATGTCCTTCTATGTTATTTATGTTCGTAGTGATTGTGCGTTCTCGTCGAAAACATGTTTCGTACGTATGGCCTGGTTTCTTGCAAAATGTACAAGTAGGTATATTTGTTTGCTTTTGATCCATACGTTTTGATTCTTCAGATTTCATACCCGTAGTTCGTGGTTTGTAGCGGCAATCATTAGATGTGTGATTGGTCTTTTTGCAGAAACGGCAATACAATGATGACGGAGTTGCTTCTGAAAATCTTGCACGTTTATTTGGCACTACAGAACTTGAACCTGGGTGGGATCGTTTGGTTCGTATTGAGGATGCAACTGAAATTAGTTCTGGAACTGTAGTAGCCCTTGCATTAAGAAGTTCAATACGTAGCCGTTAATCATCCAATTACTGCTTCTACTGCATCTTCATTTCCCAGCTTATCTTTGGTAACTCTCCTCCACAATACCCATGCACGTGACAGAAATTCAGCTATATCCTTCGATGAATCGTAGGTATGCTCTCTGAAACGGATAATGTCTCGTGAGTATCTGTTTTCGGGTTCAAACGTGGTGATGAGGTTGTTTCGGAGTTCTTCCCATGAAGATGTTGTAACCATCCAGTCGTCCACCCACATCTTAGCTCTTCCTTTCAAAAGACCTCCAACTTTCATACGTACGTCAAAGTCGCTCAGGTTGTATGTTTCAATTGCTTTGCTTATATGTTGACACCATTCTCGAATCCCAACGTTCAAGTCTGGGTCAAACGATGGTAGGTAAATGTCATTGATCTTCACTTTTGGTTCGATAGGCTTGCATAAACGCTCCGACATTTGCTGCATCATATTCATCATGTGCGTGAAGAACTCAGGTGGTACCCCACCCATAAGTGTACTGGGCGCAGGTGTAACAAGTGTTGAGGTAGCACTACGAATCCCTTCGTATCCCACTTCTGATGTCGAAGAGTCCCGAGCAATGCTGTTTTTAAAAATGGTGACGTCAGCAGTGCTGACGTCACATTCTTCCTCATGGTAGTTATCCACTTGGGGCTGGTTGTCCATAGTAACAGTGAAACTCAAAGTAAGTTTTACTAATTTATTTTACAGAACTCAGAGATCCGAACAGTACGACGGCTCGAGTAACAATGAATCATAGCTCGTTCCGTCGGCCCTATTTATACCAATCGTGACGGGTTTTCGAGACAACAACGAGTGCGCACGTGCAACCGCACAGCTGTTGTTTACAAGTTTTAATTGTTCATTACTTAAACTAAACTAAACGTTCAAAATAACAATAATTACGTAATTTTGACAATTCTTTAGAATTAATTAGACAAATAATAAGTATTTGCGCCGATACATATATTATTAAATTATTTATGCTAGTGACGTTGGGTAAATTTAATGATGCCGGCACGAACTTTCTGTTGAGCCTAATGGTTGACTGGTAAAAAGCGATGTTAGTCGTAAAGTCCGCCAAATGTGCATTCCTATTGTAGTGGACATTAAAGTTTAAATAAATAAATAAAGTCAAAATATCTGAAGGTGTCATATTTTTTATATGAATTCAAATAAATCGGATAAATAGACATTTTTTTAAAATATGTATGAAATTAAATAAATATATGAAAATAAATAGTATATTAAGGAACACAAGGTGAAAGAAGAGAAGCTTCTCCTTGTGCCTTAGCTAGCTTTGCATGTGGACCAGATTATATTGTGATTCTAGCCACTAATCTATTTCTCTTAGTTGAAAATAAAATGCTTTAAATATGTCGATACTTTCTGACCAAATATACACCTATTTCATTACATCATGAAGCGGACGAAGCGTATCGTCCGCATATCAGCCGACTGACAGCCCTGCGTAGGCCAACCGCAGACGAACATTCCCATTGACTCCGCGGTTTTGTCATTATGCCAATGCTAATATTTGGTCGTGGCCCGTTCGTTACATAGCAATACAGACTGGATTACCATCAAGCATTTGAATTTCTAAAATGGATGGTTTGTTGTCTATGTCAAGCGATATTGTGAAGG
This sequence comes from Parapoynx stratiotata, assembly GCA_910589355.1. NCBI lineage: Eukaryota > Metazoa > Arthropoda > Insecta > Lepidoptera > Crambidae > Parapoynx > Parapoynx stratiotata. Next base: position 16,293,304 of record OU342470.1, read on the forward strand.
TGACATAAACATTGACGGAAGGGTGTGAAAAAATTTTAATGAGCCGACTGACTTAGGCTTTCGATCATAATAATATTCTATTACTTTTCCTTTGTTCGAAAAGAAAAATCTTATCTTGTTCGTACACATTTTCTTGGCATAAAACATAAGCTGTCAGTAGCTTACGGCTTAGAATTTCTGTGTCAGACACAATAAAAATGTTATTTCAGTTTAAATTTTAACTTATGTACAAAATATATACTTAAAACTGAGCATTTTCTCCATTCGTCACACGTACCCAGCATCGTAAGCACGTTCCGTATGGGAGTAACTTTTATTTCTCCATTAGTAACTGTGGCTTCGCAATATACTTGTATTATTTCGTTCTGTGGCCATACAAGGTAGGAAAATATGAGTTTGAAAATGGATTCCGAAAAATAAAAAAGGTCATAATAATAATAATAGTTTATATACATGAAACACGGTAGAACCCGGTACATAAAATGATGGTGATATAATAAAATTAAATAGCTCTACATGTTTCGCCAAATCTATGACTTGTTAAAGTAATAAATTAATTTATTAATGACAGCAGCATATAAGCAGCAGCAAATAGGTACAATAATTAATAACATCTTTACAAACAAGCTCATTTACATAATAAAAGTTCTTTTCAAGGAGCCACTCATGTAATTTCCTATAAAATAGTTGAGTATTTAGATCTAGATAGATCTAGATATTTAATACATTTGGAACCTTATTTAATTTTATTACACATATTTAGACAATTTCTCATGTATAAAGTGGTTCTAGGCGCTAGGCGCTGGTTCTAGGCTCCTTTAAGCACAAATCTGTTTGGGTTTCTTGAACAACGAGGGTAAATGTCACTTGCCCTTTGAAATAGTCTAAGATTGTTCGACAACCTCCGTGGTCGAGTGGTCTGTTCGCCGGTCTCAAGGCGTCGCCATCTCGAGAGGGTCTAACAGGCATTTGTTCTCCAGTCTTGGATGTTTATATATGTATATTATATTCTGAATATTTATATGTATTTATCTATTAAATATATTTGTCCGTCATCTGGTATCCATAACACAGGCATTAGTTGTTTAGTATGGGCCAGTTGATAGGTGTGAATGTCTGAAGATATTTATTTATTTATTTTATTTATTGTTTCTAACAAATTTTCAGGTTTCGAAAGTGTAGAAGCTTGGTAATATCAACAATTCATTAATTTTCATTCAGTTGAATTCAGCATAAACACACACAAAGTGCACATACATACAATCACCCCCAATTTGGGGATTGCAGCTCCACCTTTGCTACCCTACGACATCTTTCGTTCCCTATACTTTTATCACAAACCTCCTAGTTAAGGAAATATATTATTTTATTGTAATATTGTAAAGCGTTGGTTTCAGTAATCTTTTACCTCGTATTGCTGAGACTTCCTAGTGGTTAAATCGTTATTGTATGGGTCAATTGATAAAATTTTTTAATGTTAAGGGTTTACTATAGAAGAGTGATACCCCCCGGTATTGGAAACGTTTATAATCTATTAGATAACTCCTTTAAGTAAGAGGTAAGTGTGTCGTCCTCAGCCAATATAAGTCCCACTGCTGGGCACATGCCTACCTCATGGAGAAATGCATGAGGAGTATGGGCCGTACACTACCACGCTGCCTAAGGCGGGTTGGTGGGTAGAAAAGGTTGCAAGCGACCGGGACTAATAGCTGAACGTGACTTCCGAAGCAGGGCGAAGTTCAAGATTAGAATGCTTCGGTAACCCATCCAAGGCCTGACCATGGCGAAGGTGGCTTTGTTTTCGATATCGAAAGCCTAACCACTAACCACTGCGCCGCCGAGCTATTCAAGGAGCACCACTGCACCACCACCACCTCCACTATGTTAGCAAATAAAGAATTATACATACATACTTATAGTCATACTTTTTCCCACAGGGGTAGGCAGGGATTACATCCTTCCACTTGACCCCTGCATTTTTTTTTCGCTTTATCAACTCTCATTACAGTTCTCATACATGCTCGGTGATTTCGGGTACTTTTGACCTGGCCCTTCTCTAGAACGTCTTTAATTTGGTCGAGAAACGTTCGCCTAGGCCTGCCTTGTCCCATATTTCCACTCACGCCCGATTCATATATCCCTTTAGTCAATCTATTTTCATCCATACTTTCCAAATCATCTTAGCATTAGAGAAGAAAAGAGAAAGAAAGAAAGAATTATTATTGTATAATATCCTCTAGACAATTTAAGGAGTCAATAAGCTGTCGAATTTAACCAAGTCCTTACATAGACTTACTCCTTACCGAACTTATTGGCGTTCGAAGCTATGATTGATGAAAAATACTTTGAATTACTTTCAAGTAAAATGAGCAAATTGAAAATTGCGCGAGAGGCTGTCAATCAGTAATAGATGGACGCTTTCCTTAATTATGAATGACGAATGATGCTAAAGAAATATTTAGTTTTACAGGTTTGCTATGAAGCTTCACCAAATTACGCTTTTTTAAGAAAATTTGAAACCTCAATTATTTATTTCAAGCTTTAGAAAGAAAGAAAATAATTTATTTCTGATACAGAGTCGACTTTAGTGTTAAGCTTAACTTAACACACACCAACACACACACACACCCACATACACTTCTAATTCTTCTAAACACAAGAAGTGCCTACTCGTAGTGTTACATACGATCTCTTTGTACTTTATATATTTGTTTTTTATTCCTTATGTCTATATTTTTATTTGTCATTGTCAATTAGATATTGAAAAAGTTGACTGGTTTTTTATTTAGTAAAATACTTAAATAATACATAAACCACGCAGTCGATTACATGGTCCTTCTCACCATTAGAACAAGCGATTTACAGTTCTTTTCAGCGGTTTCGTTTCAGCTAAATGGTAAAGACACGGGCACAGTTACGGCAAGCTCACAGTATGTCTCATATACCAACAACTAGCACGGAAGCAATGGAACAAGCACAGGTACAGGCACCACATTCAATTTTAAATTCAAGGGCACAGTCGATCGCTTCACATGCGAGCCGCTCATCTGCGACAGTGGTTGCGAGGAAACTCGCAGCAGAGGCGCAACATACTCGCCACCTCGCACAGTTGGAAATTTCGGAACTTGAGGCAAAGCTCCAAGCTAAACGGCTAGAGTTAGAGCGCAAAGCCGCCGAGGTAGAACACCAGGCAGAGCTAGCCGCTATCGTGGCCGACAGCAGCTCAAGATGTTCTCGTGCGAGCGTAGAACAATGGTTACAGAGCACTTCTCATGTTCATCATAACATTGATATGCACTCTCCTAAAGCTGTCTCATCCAACATAGATGGACGCCAGGTAGGGTCTAACAAGTTCGATCTTTTATGTTCCCAGGATTATCCACATAGTAAAATTGACGTCGCTGTTTTACCGAATATTGCAGTACCGAGTCCTAATAAGTCATTTCAGCCCATGATTAGCGGAAACGACGGGGCCACTGCCAATGATATTCCCACGAAGGACAGTTCAATCGGTGTCACTCAGTTTGCCAAAGTCCTGGAGAACCTTAATAAAACTAACTGCTCTAAAGTATTAATTAAACTTCCAGTTTTTGATGGCAAATCTTCATTAGAATGGTTAATGTTTAAGCGAGCCTTTCAAGATAGTGAAGGTAAGTTTACTGATGCTGAAAACCTAGCTCGATTAAATCAAGTCTTAAAAGGTACAGCCCGAGAGTCTGTGGCTATGCTGTTAGTACTCTCCCGTAAAGCTAGCGACGTTATCGATGCTCTTGAGCGGCGATTTGGTCGACCGGAGCAGATCGTCTTGCAGGAAGTGAACGCGGTCAGATCTTTACCTAAACTTGGAACTGAGGTGAAGGATCTGCACGTATTTGCTACACGTGTGCGTAACTGCGTAGAAGTTGCAAAATTACTGGAACACTGCGACTATTTGCGCTCTCCAGAACTATTTGTAGCTCTACTGAGTAAACTCTCTCCACTGTTACGCACACGGTGGTTGGATTTCGCAGCTAGTTGCGAATGTACAGGCCAGTCTAGGGTAGAGACCCTCTCACATTTCCTAAACCGCGAGGTAGATCTAATGATGAAGTTCGGCGCGGCTGCTGAAGCACCATCGTTTTCGCATCATAGGACTCATACGATTTCGGAATCGAACCCAGGATCGAATGACAAGTTTTTAGGAAAAAGCCACTCTGTAAGTCATAAAAACATTTGTTTACTTTGCCATCAAAATCATTCTTTGACGGATTGTCAAAAATTTAAGTCTTTGACAGTCGATGACAGATGGCGTTTCATCAAAGACAACAAAGTTTGTCATCGATGTCTTAAAAAAGATCCGCATAGTTTTAAGTTTTGCAACCGTATTAAGGCCAGGTGCACCATTGAGAATTGCACTCGGAAACATCATGCATTACTCCACAATGACAATTTTGCAACTTTAGCTTGCGTGAGCGAGGAGGTTACTCCTACACCTAGTACATCTAGTAGCAGCACTGACCAGGTACTGTTAGCGGTCAATAACGCTTCTAATGATCCCTCACTGCGTCCGTTATTAAAAATCATACCTGTCACGGTTTCCGGACCTATAGGTAGTATAGATACGTATGCTCTTTTGGACGATGGATCAACAGCAACTTTTATAGATTCATCCATCGCTAAACAGATAGGAGCTGATGGACCGACGGGTCACTTACATTTAGACTGTGTAGGAGGGTTATCAAAAAACAGTATTATTCAGTATATTAACTTCCAAATTAAGGGCAAATTCTCATCGCAACGCTTTACCATTCGCAACGCTAGGTCAATTGACAACTTAGGCCTTTTAAGTCAGTCGGCGTCTCGCGATAACCTACGCGCCTATCCTCATTTAGCAGATCTTGTGGACGTGCTCAGTTACGGCGACGTTAAACCTACAATAATAAAAGGTATCGATAACTGGCACCTTATTATTGCGTCCGAGGTGCGGAAAGGTACGAGATCGCAACCAGTTGCTATTCGAACACCCTTAGGTTGGGTTGTTTATGGGTTTTCAAATAGCAAGACCAGCTTGGTTGAACAAATAGAATCTTATCACGCAACCGTCAGTGAGCATGTCGATCCCAGATACCAACTCGAATTACTCATTAAAGAGCAATATAATTTAGACGCTATTGGTATTACTAAACACGAATTGAGAACATCGGATGATCGACGCGCTCTGTCTATTTTAGATAATTTAACCAAACGTTTACCAAGCGGGCGCTTCGAGGTCGGTCTCCTCTGGAAAGCTGACAAACTCGAGGTCCCCAGCAGCTATCCATTGGCATTTTCACGGTTTAAAAATCTCGAGTTGAAGATGTCAAAGGATGTTGAATACGCCAAACGTTACCGGTCGAACATTCATGATATGCTTAATAAGGGGTATGCGGAGGAGTGTACAAACCAAACTCCGAAGTCAGTCTGTTGGTACCTTCCGCATTTCGGCGTAGTAAATCCCAATAAGCCAGCCAAACTCCGTGTTGTTCACGACGCCGCTGCTAAAGTTCAAGGCGTTTCCTTGAACTCATTGCTCCTTCCTGGTCCTGATTTCTTACAACCTTTGCTCGGGATTTTGATGCGTTTTAGGGAAGGTAGAATAGCTCTAACCGCGGACATCAAAGAGATGTTCCCTCTGGTGAAAATTAGGGACAATTTTCTCTGGCGCGATCACCCTAAGGATCCTATAAAAATTTTTCGAATGTCCTCTATGATGTTCGGGGCTTGCTCTAGTCCGTCGTCAGCTATTTATGTAGTGAATAAAAATGCATCAGAATTCCGAGGAGAGTTTCCTGAAGCCGTACACGCAATAACTACTGATACCTACATGGATGACTACATAGGTAGTACAAATGCATCCGCAGAAGAAGCTTCCCGTTTGGCAACGGACATTGTAGAGATCCATAAGCGCGGAGGTTTCGAAATGCGCGGCTGGATTTGTAATGAACCAAGGGCTCTAAGTCAGCTGCCAAAAGAGTTGTTATCTGACCTCTCAGTCCCAAATGTAGATTTAGGTAGTTTACAATCTTCCGTTGTTACTCGTACTTTAGGATTAATTTGGCATCCATCATCCGATACCATCGCTTTTAATTCAGGGCTTAAAAATCATACACCTACTCATTTCTCTAAACGCGAAGTTTTAGCTCAGGTCATGCGAATATACGATCCGTTAGGTATTTTAGCACCCATTGTAGTGAGGGGTCGGATCTTGTTTCAAAATTTATGGCGCAAGAACCTAGATTGGGACGCAAAGTTATCAGTAGAGGATCAGATCGTTTGGTCACAATGGTTTGAGTCTCTCAAGTCAATTTCAGACTTAAAAATTCCACGGTGCTATAATTTAAGTGATTACGGCGACTTGGAGCTCCACGTGTTTTGCGATGCAAGTGAACTTGCACATGCCGCAGTAGCCTATTGGAGGTTTATTAACCCGAATGGAGACGTTAAGCTGGCGCTCATTGCAAGTAAGACACGAGTAGCTCCGCTGAAGCCCGCTTCGATTCCTCGCATGGAATTACAAAGTGCACTGATAGCTTCTCGTCTTGCCTCTCGGATTTGTGAAGCTCACCGCCTAAAACCTACAAAACGGATTTTTTGGACTGACTCTATGGTAGTGTTGGGTTGGCTCCGTAATGATGCCCGTAACTTTAAACCCTTCGTTGCGCATAGAGTTGGTGAAATCATAGAGACCACAAATTTATTAGAATGGCGCTGGGTACCGACTGACCTTAACCCGGCAGATGAGGCCACAAGAGGAAAGTCCATTATTGAGGCACGCTGGTTATAAGGGCCTAACTTTCTTTTGTCAGCCCCCTGTGAGTGGCCGACAGAGCCCAATACTACAACTCAAACGGGTCAGGGTCAGGAAGAACTGAAGCCATGTCATCGTCATTATCCTTCGAACATTGTAGATTCCATTAATTTGATCAACCATCATCAGGAACCTTTACCAGTGATAGTAGACATAGCTCATTTTAGTTCGTGGATTAGACTGGTGAGGGCAACTGCTAGACTCCATCAATTCATCGCTGCTATTTTCAAGAATCGGGGTCATGTGTTTCAAAATTTCTGGGTTAGGGATATTTGCGACCGTTCTAATGTACCGAACGGTGATGCGCCGTCAACTGCCATCTCTGCCACTGCTCCTGCGCCATTGGATTATGAGGATATAGCCCGCGCAGAACGGCACATTTTGGGATGGAGCCAGCTCAAAACCTTTGGTGAAGAACTCAAAACGCTGAGACTCAACCAGTCAGTTTCCAAGAAAAGCCGCATTATAGCCCTATCACCGGTTCTGAACAATGGCTTAATTGTACTCGTTGGAAGGACTTCTGCCGTTTCCGAAAGTCGACCAATAATCCTGGATGGAAAGCATGAAGTGACGCGCCTTCTAATCCGCCACTACCATACAAAATTCGCCCATGCTAACACAGAGACTGTAATTAACGAGCTCCGTCAGGATTATTGGATACTCGGGCTGAGGAATTCTGTACGGTTCGTGGTTCACAGATGTCAGTTATGCAAGCTCTTGAAGGCTCGTACTCTCCAGCCACCTATGGGAGATCTACCTAACGCAAGATTGGCACATCATCAGCGTCCTTTCTCCTTTATTGGGCTGGATTATTTTGGACCGTTCACCGTCGCAGTGGGGCGTAGACGAGAGAAACGTTGGGTTGCTTTGTTCACTTGTATGGTCACTAGAGCCGTCCACTTGGAAGTCGTCACCAACTTGTCTGCAGATTCTGCAATTATGTGTTTACGACGGTTCATCGCCCGGCGAGGTACACCCTGTCAGATATTCTCCGACAATGGAACATCATTTGTGGGAGCAAATCGAGAGATTCGGAAATTGTACGACGCCTCAGTACCCCAATTTGCAGCCAACGAAAGGATTAAGTGGTCTTTCATCCCTCCGTCAGCCCCCTTTATGGGCGGGGCTTGGGAAAGGCTAGTTAAATCAGTGAAGACGGCCTTGAAAGTTATTATGAGAGAGTCTGCACCACGCGAGGAAGTCCTGGTAACATTGTTATTAGAAGCTGAGGCAATTGTCAACGCTCGTCCACTCACCCACGTCTCTCCAGATGCTGATTACCCAGAAGCTCTCACGCCTTTCCATTTCCTGATCGGGAGTTCTTCCACTCGCCAGTTTCCAACCCTCACTGATGACGCTTCGATTACCAGGAGCAGTTGGCGTAAGGCAGTTCGTCTTGCCGATCATTTTTGGCGGCGCTGGGTTACAGAGTATTTGCCCACGTTAGCTCCGCGTCGTGTCCAGGGAACAGATGAATCAATTAAGATTGGGGATCCTGTATTAATTGCTGACGGTAATTTACCTAGGGGAACGTGGCCGCGAGGAGTTATTCAGTCTCTGTTCCCTGGCCGTGATGGCGTGATCCGTGTAGTAGAGGTTAGGACTCAGTCTGGAACATTGAGACGCCTCGAAAATTCAACCTTGACGAAGATTGCTTGATTTGCAATCGAAACCGTCCGAACCACAACCCCTGTGCATATGGAGTCTAGTCGTAGTTATTTTCCGCATGGATACTGCAACTGTTACCGCAGAATACAAATTATAATACCGCATTAGCAGTCAATTCGGTGAAGGAACTCCACAGGCCGGTGTGTAGGCCCTCCAGCTTGTAGAACAAAAAACGGGATATTTTATAAAAAAAAATAATAACGTACTGTCACAACTATCAATCAGCATACATTTAGCAATAAACACTTACGTTTGGATTACGGATAAACTTTCTTGATAATTATAACATAAATATTCAAATACGGATATAAACATTTATATAACAATATTATACTAAATAAACATTTAAAAATTATTAATATATAACATGAAATAAACAAAAGTTTTTATCTTTAGAAAAATATTTGTCTCTACCGGTATTCGAATCCAGGTCCCCATAGATGGCGACACCGGAAAATCTGTGTACAAACTACTCGAAAAATAAACAACAAAGTAAATGCAGGGTAGGAACATAATATTTGTAAAATTACTGATTTCGATATTTATTAACATTTTTGTGACGACTTAACGCCTTTAATATCTCCGAAGTTGTATCCAGAAGTGTTTACACCTACAATTTTACCTGATACAAGTTCCTTTAAAGAGAACTATGGCAATCCTTTCCAATGCCTTAAGAACTATTCAGAAGTCCCAAAACTATACTAAGACATACTCACCCCACATCACTCGAAGTAATTTCACGAAAACCCGCTTTTAAAATAAATTATTCATTGCGACGAAACGCCCGAAGGCCCGTATTCATTTCATTTCGGAATCTGAATTTGTACTTTTCCCTAACGCTTTTTTTACATCAACTCACCTTTAATTTTTAATAAGGATCCCGATTAAAACAGTAAAGTGCAGAAACTTAAGCTTAGACCTTAACTCTTGGAGTTAGGAATCATTTTTACAAGTATACGGGATATAGGGATAATATTCGATCGACAGTACATCCAGTTCGGGAAAATTATTGGATTCAGGAAGCGGAAACATTGGAGACTTTTCTATTTTTAGTTGATGTAGGTACCTAAAATATGGGATGTGACATCACAAAATAATGGTATACGTGCGTTAGACATATATTATTATCTATCTATGTAAGAAAAACTGAGAAATAAGAAGAATCATTATAGGGTCGAAAATAAAATAAATGTTTGAATTTCGAAATTAATGTTTGAAAAATAAATTGAACCGACTAATGAAAACTATTATGTTCCGAATTGATAAATATGAAAATGTATAATTATTATATGAATATAAAAAACATACCCCTTTGGTCCTGTGTACCTACAAGAAAAGAAATGGAATTTAGTTTAATTCGTACAATATTCCTGATTTTAGAATTTTTCATGCGTGATAATGTTTTGAAATTTGCTTACAAACATAAAAAACGCAAGAATTATACCAGTTTAAATGAAAAAATTAATTAAAAAGTAAATTTCGGTGGCAAAAAGAAACCTCTCCGGCGGGGAATCGAACCCCGGTCTCCCGCGTGACAGGCGGGGATACTGACCACTATACTACCGAAGACTTGTACGATGGATGCGAAATACGTTGTCTTAAGCGTCTCAGAACCCATTCAATTATAACGAACGTGCAACGCGCATCTCTACAACTTTGATATGATGGTGATTTGATAACGAAATCAAAAAGTATTGTTTAAATTCATTACAAATATTATTATTATTTAAAAATGGGCAAACTAGTTTAATTGGTTTAAAATATTGCAAGAAATAATTAACTAATAGCATTTTAGTAGTGAATCAAACAAGAGAGAATACGTAAAAAGACATTAATTTCGATAAGATACAGTAAGCAACAAAGATATTTACACTTAAGTACTTTGTCAAACTAACTTTCTATAAGGACATAATCGTGACAACGGTAAAATGGTACGGCGTTTTTGACTTAATATTATTATAAAATTTTTCATTATGTTAGTACATTATTTTATTATACTCTTTATTGCAATTTAAAAACAAATACATAAAACAGGTTTTTAACATATGTTTGCAAGGGCGGACATATCCCTAACAGAGATCTCTGCCTGTCAACCCATGAAAGTAACTTAAGAAAATAGATTATAGGGGATACAAATAAATAAATAAATAATAATAATAAAGAAGACAATATTGAAAAACTTTAATATTAAACATACCTACATAATAATAATCCTACTTAAATACACATATAAAAACAAATACTTAAATAATTACACAAATATATACATATTAATAATATATACCTTTAAATATATACAAGATATCTAGATGACAAAATTCTGATTAAGCGGTAGTTTGAGTATTTTTTGAGGTTTTGAAGGAGTGTATAGAAGGACTGTGCTGAATAGAGGCTGGAAGACAGTTCCACGTTTGAGCAGCGCGGAACGTGAAAGAGTGTCGAAGAAAAGTGGAGTTACATTTCGGAAGGTCAAGCATCTTAGTGACACATTGACGTTTTTGACGTTTTTATTGGGTATTTAAATATGATTCACCAGATATTTTTTTATTGTACTAGCTTTAGTTAGAGCTAGAAAAAGCGGAGCGCTATTTACTACGCTCACACTTTATCGGCTTGTTTTAATAATGAAAATATATATAATATGCTTTTTTATGTTTGGTTTCTTGAAATGGTTTAATTTTATAGTTTACTTGGTATGATTTTATTATAAATTATACTTAATAAGTGTATTAATTGAAGATATAGTGATACGAGTATAATGATTGTTTCCTTGTTGTTTTATTATTTAGTTTACTATGTACCATTGAAATCTTTAAATTATCTACAATGTATGTTATGTGATCTATAAATGTATTATATAGGTACGAAATTGTGTACCTTTTTATAGGTACCATCTATAAGGTCTAAAATATAACCGATGAATTAACAGCATAAATGCTATTAAAATATTAGTAACGGCTTTAATTTAGTATAATGGTGTTTTTTTCTAAATTTTTACATTTTTCCCAGCTGCGTAGGTATTAGATCCCAGAACCTCAGAAGTATCCATAATTTAAACCGGTATAAGCCACGAAAGTTGCGTTTTTGTTATTTCCATTTATTAGTAACATCGAGTATCTATTTAGATACCTAGTACAAGACAAGATAAACAAAGATTTTCAGTAAGTCCGTCGATACCGTTAACATTAGTTGCAGCCAGAGGCATAAAGATAAGAAAGCGCTCGGTAGCTTGTGAATTAAATCGATAAACTTTGCTAATATTACACAGATAAGAGGTTCTGTTCCAAAAGTTACAGTGGTTACTTTCCTTTTAATTATTATCAAGATAAATTTGTATCTATGAAGAAAATTTTTGTATCTAAATATAATCTTAGTTTTATTTTACTTACCTTCATCTACCAACGGATCATACTCCTAGATAGGATCAGAAGCGATAGGGCTGTATGCCGGTCTCAAGGCGTCAAGGGTAAAATTTCAGGCATTTGTTCTCCAGTCTTGAATGTTTATTTATATTCAGGATATTTATATGTATTTATCTAATAAATAAATTTATCCGTCATCTAGTCTCCGTAACTGAAGTAGCATTAGTTGTTTAAAATGGGGCTAGTTGATAGGTGTGAAAGTTTAAAGATATTTATTTATATGCTTAGCTTTGTACATATCGTAGCGTCACGCGAGTTGCCTTTTCGTATGAATGGAGCATAGAATTACAAATGTATAAATTAAAAATTATAAAAAAAAAAACAAATTATAAGCTTAGAATATGTAAAGTTTTATAAAACTATCATTGTATGCAGTCCACTAGTGGAAAGGGTTTGTGTGGGTTCGAACTTGGTTTACTCACATTTAAATATGAGCAAATCACTGCGACTTTTCTAGTTTCCAGTAAATATAAAATTTTACAGTTGGAAGTACCTTTATTTGTTTTCTTAAAACCTCCTGAACTGTCATAGATAGACCATTTTTTAACTCAAACAGTGTAATCGTTTAATCAGAAACGAATTTCAATGACAGTTAATAAAATGAAAATTAAAAAAGCCAGTAATGGTCTTCATTTCGACTCCATCAAACTTAATAGTCAATCGAATGAATGACCAATTGAATGAGATATTCAATAACCATCAGAAGCGAGATCAGATGAACACAAAATTTAATGGTACCATCGTTAACGTCTTCAGATGACAATCAATGAGGCTTTATAAAATGGATGGTCCGAGTCCCCATTATGATGATGAGATGGTTATGGAAATAGTTACAAGCGTTGATAGCCTAAATAGGTTGCTATTAATTAAATTTGAGTGTCGTTAAAAGTATTTAGCCAGTAGTCACAATCAGCTAGGGTTGTATACGTCCCGCTGCTGGGCTCATGCCTTCCTTCGTGGAGACACTCGCGGTAATGAAAATTAATTAGTTTTTTCCTACTCAATTTGTATGATATGTACAATTTTAAGTTCCAAACTTGGCCAATGAAATAAAGATGGATATCGACTTGTTTACTCAAAGCAAGAACAAATTTAAGGCTCATGCGACAGACATTCTTAAAGCGATATTTGTGAATGTGATTTGTGCTGGGATAATTAATTGAATTTAGTTTTGGCCAATCAGTCATGTTAAGATAGAACCTGTTATTAGCCTTTCTAATTAAAGTATTAGATTATAAACTATGTAACTGATACGTAGTTAGTTTTCTAAATAAGATAAAATAAGATATTTTTAATTTTATTTTTAACACACAAGGAGTATGGACCGTGAATTCATTACGCTCACCAATGCGGATATGTAGATACAAACGCTTACAGTAGTGACCGGACCAGCGAATTAACGCGCGTTCCGAAGTTCTCAGGAACTCGAAAATCTCGAGATGACAAAAATTTGGTGACCCATTCAAGGACTGACCATGGCGAAAGTAGCTTTTGTTTTAATAACGAAAGAAAAAGAGTACGAACAATAACACCACAGCTAACTGGGGAATACGGAACTGCTAGTAAGATTTGCGATTAATTGTTGCCTATACCATTTACAAGTCCTACAGACTACTATGTATAGACTGACAAATTTTCTCAATAATGTTGGCTGTAGTGCTTTGACATGTCTACGTGGTAAGGTTTTCCAAGCGACGTTCCTAACAGCTCCAAAGATTTAGTACTAGCAATATGGCTACTAGGAACATTTATTGGCATCTCAATATCTTCAACGTTCAACGCACCTCGAGGCTCCACAAGATTAGTTTCAAGGTCAGCTGATCATCCACCCTTATTCTGGTAGACAATTACGCCTGTATTACAAGCCGGTCAAATATTACCATTGACGGGCAAAGTGGGTACACAGACCTTTCCATCAGATGGTGTGAAGTCGATTTTTGCAAAAACAAATACTGATTTTACATATTTCCCGATTTGTTAAAAGGAACAGAAACATTTTAGTTTTAGAAAAACACGAGTGTAACGTGAATAAGAAAATTTTATATAAATCGCACGTAGTTTAAGTTTGTCATGATATAATGTTTTTCCATCCATCTTCCATCGAAGAAAATAATCTTCTTTCGTTCTTTTCATTTAGGTGTATTTTTCTTGAGCCGTGAGCCGTGTGATAGCGGCTCATTAAAAGAATACTACGAACACAGCTCTTCCCTTGCGTGTCGTAAAAGGCGACTAATGGACTTAGACGGGCTCACCACCTGTCACGCTGGTGACAGTCACTGCTTGGTGAAGCGCGGACTATGACAATGGAATACTTTTGCGGTGCTTTTGCCTAGTCTCAGACTAACCCTTAGGGGATAATAGCCGTGATTATGTGTATGTATGTGTATATTTCTTGTCACAGCGGCTTTATCGCTGCCTCCTAACCGCAGGTTTTAGTCCAGAATACTCCCTTTTTCTTGTATCTGATAGGAAGCCGAGATAATTTACCCCAAACGTGACTTATCAAGGCAGTTACTGTAGCCGTCGGCTGAATTTACTTTTGTAATTAAAAGCACATTTACAAGGCCAAGGGGAAAAGATACTTAGTAAATTTCTTTCCATTCACTCTAATTAGCCATAGATTTACGATTAGTTTTTGTGGCCACAAACAGAGAGGATAAGCCAGTAATTTTTATTAACCAGTACACGTTTACTACCCTACGATCTCCAAAAGCGTATCGTGCTTTTTCCAGTCTTAGTTATCGTAATTGATAGGCCAAGAAGAAAGTGGGCAATAGAAAAAAGCTAGCCTAGCCTCCACCGTCTTGATGGCCTGCAAAGTGACTTTTCAAGCTAATTTTCTAGAGATGCATTTTGTGGGTAGGTACAACACTCAGTCTTTGAACGTGTCAAAGTTTACAAATGAGACAATAGAAAAATCTATTGTTTACGAACACCAGCGTTCGTTTGCACCTCAACAGGTTAAAATAAATGTGAAAATGCACAAGGCTTACCAACACCAGGTGAGATGTAGTTATTTTTGTCCACAAAACGTTCTGGGATAATAAAGGTCCCAGTGATTTTCTACCCTTTTTGGTCCTTCGTGTTTGACTTTTTTCACTGAAATTTCAAGCCATTCATGATAAAATCCTGTAAATTGGGTCCGTAATTTTATCCGCTGTATTGGTGCGGTTTAATTAACAATTCCCTGAAATACAACGTCGCCATTACTTATTAGTTGACAGCCTGTGACGCAGCCTGATAGTAAATTTTGTGGAGCTTGTAGCGAAATTATAGTGGAACAATGTCCCAATCAAACTTTGTCTAAATAAATGTTGCAAATTGTACAAAAAAGTACTTTTTTCTTGGCGGGAGTACCATGCGTATGACGGTGAGTGTATTAAAGGACATTTCTGGTTAAAAAAAAATCACAAAATGGCCCTGCTATGTGAAGATGGCTAGGTCTGCTCTATTATCTTTGGCCTTAAATGGATTCTTCTTAGCTTGCCATCAGATGGTGTCATTTGCTGTGCTTCTTATAAAAAGGAGTTGGCTAAACAAACGTTTTATCGCATAATGATATATACAGCTATATGACTGACTAACGTAACGTCAGAATAAACTGGAATCAACAATCTCATGTCAGCTCTGGCACAACCGTTGCTGGGCATAGCCTTTGTGAAAAGTTCCGTAACATTAAAAAAAATCTTATTTTCATTTTGTATAACAAGCCTATAAGAGCGCTTTATCTCAACGATTGCAGAACATAAAATTTAATTCGGGAGACTGAAATCCCGAATTAAATATGCCTGTGCCATATGCTGCCGCCGTGTATCAAACTCATGCGAACGCAATGTGGCTGGATTTGTAACACCTACTGAATAATGGCTTTCGGGCGACAAATGGGGCACGTATACCAGTTATGCTTAGTTTGAATATTTAGGCATACACTATTATAATTTACTGAGTGTAATGTGGTTAGACAGAGAATGTAGTGGGAAAATCATGGACAACTCATGACCATGTTGAGAGAAAAGCTGAAAGAACCCACGAACCAGATATAGTTAATAGGTATAGAGCAAATGTCAATTATAAACTACAAGAAGGAAAGAATAAGAATATCTTAAAAAAACGGGCATTATCGTCCAAAAGCAAATAACTTCCTAGCATTACCATTATAAATTATAAATCACCTCATATGTTTATTTATAGTAGATTTTGAAACATTACACAAATTTTAAGCAAAAATATCAGAAGCAATTCTATTGCTTAAATTCTAGAATTCAGTTTTTAAAAAACCCAGAGTAATGTACCTAAGTCTTAACGATTCCTGAAAACTTAAGCCCACTGAGCCCCTTTTGGAGCCGGCGCTATTGCAGTAAAAAGTGCTGTAATAATAAATATCAATTTATTCGACGATAAACGCGCCGTTGTATCTAAGGATCCGGAAAATCGGAGAGTACCTAACAATGTACAGGTATTACGCTTAAATATTGCAAATGGTTGGAAAGAAATGTGCCTATAAAGTAACGTAATGTATACTGTGCTTGTTATAAGCGGCGTAACAGACGTTTTCTGCAAAAAAGTTTGAACTTTCATCAATATACTAGTGTAGTCACAGATACACATTTCTATGTAAATGTATATCTGTGAGCAAGTATAACGATATATAATTAAACCAAGCGTACCAACTTTTGAACGTCTGCTGTGACGTCACAGCCGTACTTTTGAGCCGGGAGATCCAAACTAATTGAAAAATACCGATGCGCCTCCGCCAATGATCACACAACGAGGCATTTTATTGTAGTTTTAGCAGCCATTCGGACGCGCGCTGGCCAGTTAACAGCGGCCACTAAAGCCCGTCAAAACGTCGGGTTTCCAACGCGCGCAGTACATGCATTTGCGTCATCTATGTTAATGTACATCTGTGAGTGTGGGTAATAAAAGAGAGATAGTACGTAGGGTTAACATCCATGCGAGTGTTGAGCACCCGACTGGCAACACTCCACCTTACGGAAGATTCTCCTTTGCTGGCTGCAACCAGACACATTTTTTCTATTATGGGCCGTAACACCACCATGCTGATTATGGATCAACGGTTTGGTGGGTAGAAATCGTTGCAATAGAGACGAGACTATGCCTTATCGTACCTTTTAGAACACACCTTGATACAGATAATTAACAAACTACTTGTAACAACGATTAATAAGATAATAAATATTATTGTCGGTTAGTAGAATGCAAATAAATAGCATTTAAATTTTTATTTCCATTTAATTCTGCAGTAAAGCCAATTGCTTTAATGACCCATTCAATGATTGCCTGATTTTTCCTATAATACAGCGCGTTTTATTGTATTGTGGATTCAGATCATCATTGCACATTCATTATTTCCAATGAAAATTAAACATTAAGCACTGGATGGTAATACTGAAAAGAATTTCGAGAGTGGAAACACTGCAGATAAAAGTAGACACATTATAAAATTTAATTTTTTATCGTAGTATCAAGTGGTTTTTGGTTTAAGCTTGATTGATCAGCTTCATACACTGGATAGAAAGTGACAGACCCTTGGAATCAGGACTAGAGACACCTTGGGGACTTTATAACTTCTTGAAAAATTATTTAATATCTAAAAACTTGCAAAACCTTACTAGATGGCAAAGGATACAAATTTTGCTGTTTTTGAGATATGTTTTATGTGAGCATGATATAAATAGAAGTGTACTTTGATCCTGAAACTAATAACTTGTTGATTAAATTACTTGCTACATGTTATGAAGCGTGCCAATTTTGGAATTTATGCCTTGAGGGTAATAGACTTACACAAAATCATGTTAACTGACAGAGCCCTGTTAAACGATAGCCTGACAAAGGCTTGTTGGGGTTCAAACTAAAAATTTACTCAAACGATAGGAAAACTATCATAGGTACTGAAACTATGTATTATACATATTTTTGTGGTTTAATTCTCATTTATTTATTTATTTATTTTATTTAACAATTTTGATTTTTCATTCCACGTTTAGTGTGCAAAACACGCAAAACTTAATAAGTATTCAATTATTATTACTCTACTCAATGAAGCACTAGAACTTAGCAATTTATCAGTCAATATTATTAAGGAAATCGTAGTCATTGTCTTGGTAGAAAAAAATTTTGTTGCTCAAATTTCAAGAGTTGGTACGTACTTACTTCGGACGATAAAAATCTAATTTCAAGGTCTCGTGAGTGGTCAAATTTTCATAACGAAAGAATGTTTCAAACAAGCTTTGATCATTATTATTTTATAATGACGAGCTTTTTCGCTTGCTTACCTGTGTAATCTATAATATATAAATCAAAGGTGACTGACTGACATAGTGATCTATCAACGCACTGCTTTTGGGCAGTGCGTTGCACTGGACGGATCGGGCTGAAATTTGGCATGCATAAAGCTACTATGACGTAGGCATCCCCTAAGAAAGGATTTTGATAAATTCCATCCCTAAAATAGGGGATGAAAGTTACCTAATTAATAATAATACTTCATAACGCAAGCGAAGCCGCGGGTAAAAGCTAGTTAAATATTAGGTCCTTACCTATGAAATTGGTGTTTTGTATGGAGATTTTGAGGAATTCTGCATTTTCCATACTAACATTTTATCAGTTTTTTACACAACGACAAATCCAGAGATATTTGGCATAACGCCATTTGGCATGTAGCATTAGTCAAGCTTTAGTAATATGTGTAATATCACACTTGATAAAAATTATAAAATGATGTATTCGGGAGGCACTTAAAAGGAGTTGTCTCCGTGTCCAATTTTAACACAATTAAACTTACAACAAATTATCAAAACAAATCAAAAGAGCTCAAAAATATAGTCTATTTTTAGACGAGGTAATTATTTTTTAGGAATACTCTGAATCTTAATAGTTATAGACAAAATACTAAAACAGATAAAAACACTCAACATGAAAACAATTTCATAGGTAAGGACCCAATATAATATATATATAGAATTATCTACAATACGACTATAACAATGGTACCTAGGTAGTAAGATAATTGGAACTTGTTTTCCACTACTCAAAGATATACCTACAATGAGACACCGCTGAAACAAGTAAATTACAGACGCAGGTCGAGTTGAACTCCACAAAACATTTTTTGCTATTAAACTAGCAAACTTCAAGCTGTCCAATTTAAAGTTTCCCAGCAATGTGACTAAATCCTAACCAGTGAGTATCACTCCAATTTGTAGCGGACTTTCTGCCTAGTCTCACTTAAATTGATATTTACGGTAACCTGGAGTCCAACCAATTTTCAGTGAAAATTGTCGAGATAAAATATATTATAAGAACGTATGTTTCGATTAGAAACTAACATTGAAACGTATAGAAATACTTATATTTTGATTCAAATGTTTCAGGTGTTGGCCAGCAGTGGACTAATAAAGCTGATGACGTAGTTAAAAATATCATGTCAGCTACAATGAGGGGTGATATGCCTTTTTTTTTTTTTTTTTTTTTACTTAAACTTTGGATGTCCATTATAACAAAAAAAAATATATTTGTCAATGAAAAGGGGTTTAAAATTTTTATTTTATATTAAGCAGCAGCAAATATTCTATCAGAAATTCCAATTTTCAACGCTCCGTAATTCGTAATCTGGTGATAAAATTATAAGTTCATTACAAATATGGTCCTTCTAGCAGGATAGCTAGCAGTAAAGTTCATAATTCCAGCATCAGAAAGGATAATTAGAAGCCTGTAAGTTACAATCAATATCAACATTATAAAGAAGTAAAACCTCACCGTCAGCTTCCAAGCTACCTACCGTTACGTAATGCCGGTACCTACGCCTATAAATAAGCATCTTCTATAGTCCCAATAAATTATGCGGTCACACTGGGCCAATCCGATGGGAGCCAATTAGTCGTGGTCCCGGATATTTATTTGCGGCGATCAGAACAAGTGGCACCCGACACGTACGGCTGGACTTTTTATACCGAACTCTTAAGTTTCGGAAATTTATACAATTACCAAGTCGATCTATGTTTGCGCTAGTAGGGTATAATTGGATCTTTCCAAGAGAAATGCATAATTCGTAATTATTTTCTGCTTATTTTTTATACATGATAGATTAGAAATATTAGGTCCTTACCTATGAAATTGGTGTTTTGTATGGAGATTTTGGGGATGTCTGCATTTTACATACTAACATTTTATCAGTTTTCTTCACAACGACAAATCCAGTGATAATAATATTTGGCATGTAGCATTAGACAAGCTTTAGCAATATGTGTGTGAACACGCTTGATAAAAAATATTCATCGTTTTTATGTTAATGCAAATCAAATGATGTATTTGGGAGGCAGTTAAAAATATTTGTCTTTGTGTCTAATTTTAACACAATTAAACTTACAAAAATTATCAAATTAAATAAGACGAGCTCAAATATATGGTCTATTTTTAGAAGAGGCAATTATTTTATAAGAATTTTCTGAAACTTAATAATTACGGACAAATAGCTAAGACAGAATAAAAATACCAGTTTCATAGGTAAGGATCCAATATTATTATTTTTATCATTTAAAGTGATGTTGATTATTTTTGCCACTCTAAAGTGTAAACTTTTAACTTTTAGTTTTTTGAACTGTTTCGTAATGTCGTCAATTTACTTTGGATTCTCAATCACTTATTTTTCACAGTTTAAGCATTCATTCAAAACACAATTGCTTTAAAAGTTAGAGCTTCCACCACCTACCCCGAATTAAATAATGTATCCGCTAGAAAATCTCGATAGTTTTTAGCAAAGCCTCGGAGGGAGGCGACTGTCGCCATAAATCGTCCGTATTCACTCCCAATTTGTACAGCTAAACCATATAAATGTGCTGTGGATTGGCTCGGTCTACCTTTGATAGTGTCTGCGCGAGTGAATTTTTAAGATAGTACGAGGAAGTTAGTGGGCTGCTCGTACCAATTCTGAAAATACACTTTGCATCGACTTGTATAGGGCACATTTTGAATTGCCATCTCCTTACATATTTTATTGCCTGATTTTATTCAGCCTTGCCTGCATCTGCTTATATGCTGTAGGCCTGCTTGCATGCTGCATGTATTTTACTTGTTGGAGGATTACTCGCATGTTGTTTGTCTGATGCATGCCAGTCTACATACTGCGTATGTTTGGACCTTGCGATATTACTTGTATACTTTGCCTAATTCCTGTCAGTATAGTCGATATTTGTGGCTGTTCAAATACACTCTCTTTTGTTGAAGAGGTTTCATACAGGCCAAGATGAATGGCTGATTCTGCTCTACTACCCTCTTCACGTCTAACCTCTATTTTTACTTATAATTCTCATGAGCCAGACAGGTGGTCTGGTCTACTTTCAAATAAAATAAGGCATAGGTGAATAAGTCATGTGAATAATTTCTGAGAAAAAATAATAATGTAGAAATAAAATCCAAGTAACGAAGGATCGGGCGATCGGAGCGCCATAATGTGTTCGGCTTAATTCGCAATAATGACTTTCGTATTCGCTCACGTGTGGACGAGAGGCACATAAAGCGGCGCCATTTAATCCCATTCTTTATATGATTGCGTTTAGAAGCCATTTTGAGAATATCTGGTAACGGCCCGTACGGAAATAGCTTCAGGAATTAATTCTGAAGTAATATGTATTTTTTTTCATTCTCCTCTTCGTTTTCTAGAACCTCGGCTCGTTGTAAAGATGTGAAGGACCAGATTTACAGAAGACAGGGAAAGATGCAGGATGTCACACTGAGGGTGCCTGATGCTGTTTAAACTTTTTAACATATTCCGTATAATGAGCATCAGCTATTCAGTGAAATTAAATTTGTCATTATACAATTTCCTGGGTGTGTAGTACACATCAGTCTGTCGCAACTTCATACAAAAAAAATGATATATGAAACGGGGGTGAATTTTAATGGCGACTATATCTGACTCATTCTATTCTTCAACCTTTCTCATTCTTTTATGAAAAGTCAGTGTCAAGTCATTCATCTGTCAGCGTAATGGTCGTAAAGTAATTAATCAACTTATTATTTATTTGTGTTGTAGTTGTTACAAATTGGCTTCTGAAAGCGTGTTTCATAAACTTCTGTAAAAGTGAATCATAATTTACACCTGAAGTTTAAAAAATGTGAAATTTGTGGTTTAAAATCCGCACGAATAAACTACACAAAGCGGTTTTTTATTGCTCGCTTTTCCCTGGAGGAGCATTGGTATGATGAGCATGAGTATGTACTTTTTAAGATGCATTTGGATGTAATATTATTAATTTAATTCAAAACAACAACCTCTACAAAATAGAGGTGTTTTGATCACATGAAAAAACGATATCGATACTTTTAATTTTAGTTGTAAAGAATGGGTGAAGATGACAGGAAAAGAAGATCTAGCGTATATACCCGTTGCGAAACTCCACCAGTTAACAAAATATCGGGAAAATATGAAAACAAAGGTACGCTGAATCAAGAAAAGTCGAGATGAGAAAACAGAGTAAAGAGTTACAAGGTTAGTTATAAACTTTAGCAAAGTATTGGTAATTTTACATAATAACTTGTTCATTCTATGTTATCAAAGCAATAGCTACTTAACAATATGATTTAAATAAATAAATAAAAAAAGTTTCATTACAGATGCTTCGACATTATTTCTGTTAAAGATGAATCGAAACAAGTTGAGGCGAAAAAAGAGTTAAGGCTTTGCAAGGTTAATGAACATCTTAAATAAAATATTTATTATTGGTAATTAATACAGTTATTAAATCTTATAAATTTATTACAATTCAGTTGTAAGGAAGCCTGATTCTAAAAGTTGTAACATGCAGTTAAGTCCTAGAAAAAAGCAACTTATTCAAAAAATAACAAAATACAAACATAGGTTAAAAACAGTGCAACAGAAACTAAAAACATTTGACAATATTAACTCTAAGGCACTGAAAACCATGTTATTGTCTTCTGTTAGACTGTTGAACCGATGGCATTAAAATGACTTTCATAAATGTGCAAATTGTACCTAAATGATTAAAGAAATTTTGACATTATTTTATGACTCTTTTATAAAATATCAAAGTGAACGCATACTCCGTTTTTTTAATAAGAAGTACTGCCCATAGAATATATTTAGCCTTGATAATTTATTGACTAAAATGTAATTGCTTGATTCAGTACTTTAAAGTTAAAAAACGAGGTATATTGTATCAATATAAAATTTAAAATTATTGTTTTATATAAAATAAAGCGCAGGTCGATGCGTTCGTCGATATCGATAAAATTTTGAATAGCTGGTGGCACATTTCTATTTTTCTCTTTAGGTTGGCAGAACTCTGCTTAACATTTCTTAGGTTGCCTACTTTTACGTAACCCCGTTTTGACATTTCTTTGGATTAATTTCTCTCGCTGGAAGTCGCGTCTCTTCTTACGTAGTTATTGTATACTCTTTGCTACACATTAAAACATAAATACTACACTTTAAATATGATATTTTGACAGGACCTCTGCGCCTCTGACGTATTTGGCAAGCGGTCACGTGACAAATGACAAAGACAATTACTTTCTTTTCGTTTTTTTAATTCTACACGTAGGTTGGATATGAAATTTGAACCGTAAAGCCAGCTAGTTCCGTTTCTAGATGTGTATGACACATAATAGGCAAAGAAATCGTCAATATTTTTTTAAACGCACTTTGCCAGAAACGGGCGCAACGAGCCATTCCAATGTAACATATTATTATTAAAATCAGTGATAATATTGATGTATCTAACTGCAGGAGGAACCGTAATCGTTCTGACAGTACTTTTCTCATCCATCGCGAGCTTACTAATGTCAAATACTTAGGTGATGCTAACTTAAGCATCAATTTATTGAAAACACCTACAATTTAAGTCTTAGCTGTAGCGAGTACAACGTATATAGGGCCGAGTATTCAGTTTATAGTGCGTTGTTTCAAGTGTTTCTCCTAAATTAAATCTAGCTGGTTTAACAGTTATGCTCAAAGTTTGACTGTAAGAGCTATTCCGAAAACATTCATTAGTCAACTTGTGTTATGAAGCTATTATGCAGATACAGTTGTTAATTTGATGAACTGAATAACGATCTACCTTCTATTGTTTTACTATAACTATTAGTTGATGGTGGATATCCAGACGAAACTACAATCATTGTACATAAAAAAAATATACGAATCGTCATAATTTTAAAGCATAGTTACTTCTTCCAACGACGTATAAAAATGCACGACAAAAAGAAATGAAAAAGTATTAAAATGGTCAATGTTATGTATCAGTCTTCTGTAACTGTTGGTCTAACAAGCAAAACAAATTAAAAAAAACCTGTTGATAAATTCGTAGTTTAGAAATAATTTGATTCAGGGTGAAGCATTCCTGTCAGCCATAGCACTAGTTATTAACTCAATCATGAGTGTTTTTCAAAGTCAGTGCTTTCAACCTCACTCTGCTCTACTTGTTATTTTTTAAACCACAGCAAATGACCCAACACTACCTGATAGAAAGCAGTAGATATGGCCTATATAGGCTCCAGAATGCAGCTGGCACAATAAGATGCCTTTATTTTTTTTAGAACATGGAGAGTTAGGTAATACCCTTACCGTAGTGTTAATTTTCAATTTTGTCGTTTTTTGTTTGATGACTTTTGGTGTGTCCCCTTTATTTTAACATAATTTGAATTGGCTACATTTTTTAACAGTATATTTATTTATTTTAAGCCTTTGTGAACAAACAGCAACAGTATCAACTGCCCATGTCACGTGATGACCATCTTTTGTAGGATATATGTATTACGTCATTTTGATTGTGTGTGGGTACATAACGTAACAAAGTTTAAAACGAATTATTTTTTAAAAACATCATCAAAAGCGCTTAGCCTCGAAAAGTCGGGATAGTTTATTTGACAAATGAAAAGTCAGTCCATGTCAAATTATTTATTCCTGAGATTTGCAAAATTTTAATATTTTCATTTTTACACTACATTTTAGTTTCAAAATAAAAAATCCCGACATGCCAATCAAAGAAAAAAGATTGTGGCTCTGGCAAATAGGAAGAGTTGCGAAAAATGTATGCACGTTTTCAAATCCACAAAAGGTATTTGTAATATGTTAGAACAACAAATGATATAATATAATATGATACTTGTGTTACATATCATATATGTGAAGAGTTTGGTTATTAACTGAAAAATTCGAAATTTAGTTCAGAATGTTGCTGTTTACCAGTCAACAAATGACAGTATGCAGAAGATAAAAGTTAGGCAGTAGGTATGGTTAATATGCTTGTACAGTCGAGTACAAAAAATTTATACACAATTTAGAGGTAAAAATCTTTATAACGGCACGGCCACGACTACCGAGCGGCGAGCGGCGCGGTCGGCGTTTTTCCTTTTCATTGCTCGCTTGCGAGTCGCGGACGCAAGTGACGAATGTACTCGTATTGAGTGAGAAATGAAAAGAGAAAACGACTGCCACTGCCGCTCGCCGCTAGTAGTCGTGACCAGGCCGTACGAGTCATACTGTCAAAATGCGTTACACATTTTTGAAGTTGACTTAACTTCAAAGTTTACGAAGACATCGTCCCATTCCACCTACATATCCGCAGCACCACTACGGTAATCCAATACTTCACCCAGATTGTTAAAAGCTCCCGATTTAATAGTTGTATCGGATAGATCGGACGCGTATTGCGACATAATCCAACTTCGCAGCTAATTAAGTGTTCCGAATACGGGACCCTTATCACACAAGTTTGAACATTACACTACTGGCAAACCCTTCGCGCGGGCTGATGGAACAATTAGTAGTTCAAGTGTTAAGACCGGCCACGCTATTGTCAACTTTAAATTGAATAGCTTAGAACTGTAATGGTGTATTAGGTAATGAGGGTACACGAGGTTATATAAAAGTTTGTTTTATTTATCATAACAATACTTTTACTGTATCAATGCAAGGGTAGTAGGTAAATGGGTTTTCCAACCAAATGTCGGATATGATAAAATCCCTAATGGTTAACAATTAAAATTCATAATAAGCGAGAGTTACGAATATATTAAAAAGACAAAAGACACATTAAATGACAGACCAGATACAGAGGAATGCACTGCCGGCTTTAGTTTGTGGCATATAACTCTCACAGTCATTCAAAGTAAAGTTAAATAATCAACCATTAGAAAAGCTTGGTCATTGTAAGTCTCATAGCTCAGCTATGGGTTGGGTTTTGGTCCAGAGCAATTGTAACCCCGTAAGCTAATAGTCCCTGAACAGGTCGGTTGGCGCTGGGTATGGTTTGGAGACGTAGACAATAAAGTGGGTATTTTCAATGAGGAACTGAGCAAGTCTCAAATACGTTTGCGGCCTAACCAACGGTAGTACGTCTGTAAACAGGATACCTCTTTAATCAATCTTCATGGGAACAAAGTCATGGACAATGCCCGAAAGAGCACGCATTGAAATATTAATGTGCACGACGCGTATCGAGTATTATACAATAACATTTAAATCAATAAATCAATTAGTCTTATCTATCTATCTATCAGCCAATTGTCGTCCACTGCTGGACATAGGCCTCCCTCAATGATCGCCACACCTCGCGGTCCTGCGCCGCCTGCATCCAGCGACTTCCTGCGACCTTCGTCAGATCGTGGGTCCACCTTGTTGGGGGCCTACCTACGTTGCGCCTCCCAATACGTGGTCGCCACTCGAGAACCTTTCCGCCCTAACGGCCGTCAGTTCTACGAACAATGTGCACTGCCCACCGCCACTTAAGGTCCGCAATTCTGTGGGCTATGTCGGTGACCTTGGTTCTCCTAAGAATCTCCTCATTTCTGATTCGATCACGCAGAGAAACTCCAAGCATAGCCCTCTCCATTGCCCTTTGAGTGACCTTGAGCCTTCTTATTAGGCCCATTGTAAGCGGCCACGTCTCAAAATAGTCTTGGTTAGTATAAATAACCCAAAAAGCAATACAAATATCTACGCAGTAATTAACACCGCTAGAAAAATTTCAGGCTATACTCAAATTCCTCATATTGCGTAATTAAGAGTATAAGCGAGGGCTACGACATCTAGATCCAGCGACGGAATTAAATTGAACCGGGATGTGAACGAAGAAAGTGATACGAAGAAACTTAGGGACTTAACACTATTACTTTCTTGTGGGCCTCAAAGACCGTTTGTCAATTTTTTTACAGGAAAAAAATAGTATTGACGGACCTTATCACCGCTGGGTAGTCGGTAGGTTTTTGTGGAACTCGCTCTGTCAGTATTCTCGCTGAGAATAGTCACTTCAGCTCTACGGTGTACTTTTAGCCCTATTTATCTCTGGAGCGACTCAGGTTCTGCCGAAGCGATTCTCCGATTCAATCCCAAATCCTCCTAACCAAAAAGGGCCTAAATTGCCATGAGGGGTTTCATTGACTTTGATTAATCGGTATAAATATTGTTAAAAATAACTTTATGACTTTATTAAACTTGATTGAAACTTTGTAACACAAATTTTTACATAATTATTTAAATTATAATCTAAACATAGGACTAAGCAAAACAATTGAGCCTGAACTAGGTGACCCTGTTTTTCTGGCAATATTACATACTAGGCAATTTTGAGGTCACGTACTTATAATGAAAGTAAAAGTAATCACTTACATGCTAACTAATATTACAAAAGTATTTATTTATATTGGGTATATTTTGATATTATTGTAATGTTTTTTGACTAAAACTAAACACTCTACTTCAGCACCAATATTAATTCTTCAGTATCCTCGTAGTTCATATTTTAAGGACATTCTTGACAACTTTTTTGCAGGTAAAAAGATTTTAAGGGTTAAGAGGGTTAAGATTTTAAGGGTTTTTAAGGGTTAGGAGCGGACCTTGGAACATATAAAACTTATGGATACCTTAATATTATTGAAGTATTAGATACGTTTACCAAAGTACTCTGATATTAAAAAACATTGCAAAATAAATTATGCTGTTATCTATATGCCCAGTTTTAGACTTTTTGAAAACAAACAAGCGACTCATTTGATTACGATTACAAACTCACTGTTAGCGTTCACAAATGTACAAATTTTAATTAGAATACTAAGAAGAGTAAATAGAGTTTTTCTTGTTTTTCCCAGTCCCATAATAACAATTAAAATATATTTACTGATCAGTACTAAATAAAAATTTACCGGAAAAGAAAGAGGAGTGAGAAAAATAAGTGCCAACCCATTTTAACTTTTTACGAATAAAAAATTTTAGCAAGGGTCAATAAAACCCCATCAGATATGCAAAGTGTTAACTTGAGCGAGGATTTAAATTTTTCATCAAAGCGTCTAATTAGCTTTATAATTAAACTCGGAGATTGCGTTCTCTTTCATTTGCAGCCCAACTTTAACATATTAATTTCTTACGCATCCAATTGAAATTGAAATTAATCTTTGTTATATCCCACTCAAGGATACTTGCGAATTTAATATGATTAATTCTAGACTTTGAGAAATGGATGGAGCAAAATCTCTTCATGATAAATAAATATTTTGGGAAGAAAATGAAAAACTACATTATTAAAAATAAGTCGAGCAATCCTTTAGGTAACGTAAATCATGATATACTTAAACATTTAAGAGGGAAAGCATTGGAAAGCCGAGAAAATGTTAAAATTGGGAAAAGTTATTATACAAGTCTGACGGCTGACACTAACACCAATTTATTACTTCTTCGTTACAATACAACCATACCTAAATTTGAAGCAAACAACGTTATTACCAAGGAAATAAAACTTAGAATGCTACTACGACTAGAATAATTACAACCGTAGCCGATCGCAAATTCACGAAATCGTTTCTATCCCAAAAAATGTCTTCGACAAAGCCTTTTCTAACAGAATGGAGGGGGGCCCCTCAAAATAAGCATTGTTAAATCTTCCTCGAGTCCCTCAACTTTTTGCCATTAAGTACAATTTAAGTATAGAACTTAAATGAAGCGGGGAAGTTGACCGGCAAAGATCACGGCGCGTTTGAGACAATGATTTTAACTTAGAATTTCTTCAGGGTATCTTCAAGTTATATTTTAAGTAGAAACTCTTTTTATGGGCGGTTTTATAGACGCACATTAACCGTTAGCTATGGAGTACGCACACTTAGGTATTGTCTTGGGTAGAGCAGAAAATAATTTCGTAATTGTTTCCTTCGTTTGCACAGTTTGTAAACTACTTAATGGACATTGTCACCAGCCTATTAACGTTCTACTGCTGGGCGCAGGCTTTTCAACAGGAAGAAAAACATCAGAAGTACACGTAACACCTACACGCTCGGCCAATGCGGTTTTGTGGGTAGATATAATTGCAATAACGACTGACACTAACGTACTCTCCAATGCACAGAGGAACTCGAGATCATAAAGTTTTGGTGAACTGTCAAAGGGTGAAAGTATCTTGTAAATAGGCGATAGTCGTCACTCGCAAATAAGAGTACCTGTAAAAAAAATACAAATAAATATCCTCAGACATTCACGCCTATCGACTAGTCCCATTTTAAGCAACTAAATGCTGCTTGTGTTACGGATACTAGATGACGGACTAATATATTTAATAGATAAATACACATAATTATTCAGAATATACATAATAAAATGATATAGTATATATTTTATATATGTGTATAATATATTAGGTAATTTATATGTAGTAGTTTATATATGCACTTTATATATGTAAGTATATTACGAGTACACCTACCTTTTCATTCATTCTATCTCTGCCCAAAGGTTGGCTGGAAGATATTGCTATTAGCTATAAGGCCGCCTGTGTTGCTTTGTATTTTTTTCTATATTTCTGTGTTTTTATTAGTTGCAATAAAGAATTTTATCTATCTATCTATCTATTATGCATATATAATGAACATCCAAGACTGGAGAACAAATGTCTGAAAATTCATCACCCAAACACTTGCCTCCACTGGGATCGAATCCCAGGACCTATGGCCTTGAGACCAGCGTACAGACCACTCGGCCACAGAGGTCGTCAAAAGTAAAGATAAAAAATATTTCACGGTAAAATTACTCCATACGAGAAAAAAACACAAAGTCGGGAGTTTGTTTCAACAGAATCAAATCAAATTCTTGAACTAAATATACTAAAGCTAAACTAAAATCTAACACCTAACATTGAATGTATTCGAAGACCAGCTATTAGATTTAGTGGGATGAGAACAACGACATCTTCATGACAATAAGGACATTGGAAATCTAAATAAAGGTTACACACTGCCCTATAGAACAGACAACTGAGCATCGGTTGCGTTTATTTACGACAAGATAGACTCTAATTTGTGTCATTTTATGATTGGTATTTTTTTAAATAGCCAGACATATTTTAGATTTCTATACGTAATATAGTATGTATGTTTATGTATGTTCATTGTTTCAAGTGCTCATATATTCTACCTGATTATAATGCTAAAAATCTATGTTCATAATATCTATGTTCACCCACTTGATTGTACTAGCCTAACATTTATAAAAAACACGAATTGTAAAAAATGTGAAAAAAAGAGCAACTCTCCAGTTTCTGGCTCGCTCTTCTGGGGGATGTCTGCGTTCCGAGCGAGTATTTATTCATAAATTGACGTTTTTAAGTGTTTGTTTATCAAGCCTATAAAATAAAGATATTTTTGATTTGATTGATTTAATTTATCAACATTATATTGCCAATAATTGAACACATCATGCTAGAATCTGTTATTATGAATATACTGCTGCAATTTATAACGATTCATGATGGTATAGAATAAATGAATTTGAATTCGTATCCCCAAAAAGGGTGTTGACACTCGACATAATTTTGATCCCGCCGCCTAGCGTACGTCGGTTTCAACACGGAATTGACACGAAAGGAGAATGGGGAAATGGGAACCACTCTTTGAGTTTTAAATCACTCAACGTTTTTAAACCGTGTGATATTAGGTTTAAAATTTGTAATAAGGTTGTTTATTTTCAAGCAAAAATATTGACTTCAAAGTTGGGAATAATGATAAAAACATGTAACATTGCGGCTTCGCGCCCGTATCGATACTATTATTGCCTGCATATCTAAAACTGAACGCTCGGCGACACGTCATGTAATATTTTTTCCTTTTTTTTTCTTTTTCCCTCCCTTTTTTAGAAATATCTTCACAAACACACATTTTCTATTCATTTTATATACAAGAAAAACACTATGGTGTGTAGGTACCTATAATTGTCTGAATATAAAAATTGATCAACTCCTGCCGGCGTCGCTTTCGCACCAATACTCACACACGCAATATTGTTGCATGCATTCCTAAGGCGCTATAAAACTGACAACCTAAGCCCCCCCTTCCCACCCATTGCTTATCTAGTTATCTAAGGAATATTATTAGAATATTATATTTGAATAAAAGTACCTACAGCTTCATAAAAACGATATTGTCCACTGCTTAGTAGCTCTTTTTTATTTTTAAGGTTTGAATGTTGCTAAATCTTAAAAATATTTTAAGGTTAGGTTTATGTTTTGTCAACTTTTTATCCCTAGCTTTTCAGTATATCTTGCCATTACATATTTTGTTAGGTTTAATTAGAGTATCAAGACTAGGGAATTCTTTCCATGAAACGTCAAGTTTTTGTATGGAACTGAAAACATATAGGATTCTGCCATTCTTTTTATTTTCCGTCATGGAGTCGTTTTTGACATATACATTATAATTTTGTATGCCTTTCTATACACCAGTCGTCTAGTACCACGTAAATTTCTTACTTTAAAAGAAGATATTAAGTTTTTTGACAAATTTGCTAGCTAAACGGAGTGACACTGTGTCAGCCACAATGATGAATGTTGCCCAACAATTCTTCAGGCGTACACGGCGTTAAATTATAATTTGTGTCGCGATGCTGCCCCATGACAGATTTATGTCGCGGACGCCTCCCCGTGTCGCATTGCATAAAGTTGTCCGGTGTACTTGTATTTTGTATTAATTCCTGATAATAAGTCGGTTTAGTTGATGTGCTGACTGTATTCTAAGTTTAATTGCTAACATGTCGTAAATTTTAGTTATTTGCTACAAAATTATTCTGGTGAAGTCGTCGACAGCGCGTTTAAGAATGGATTTGAATTTCAATAATGGTTTATGGAGATATTCGTCTTAGTGCATAGTGAAGCATACAATTTGAAATACATTTAAAATGTTAGTGAAAGAGAAAATGTAAGAGATCAATTTTGTGATCTTGTGAGTAGATCGGTCAAGAAGGAAGGACGAGAAAATCCTTTTTACATAAAATATCAATTAAAATGTCTTCAACCTTGTGGCTTAAATACTTTATAGAAATATGATTTTTTTTTTAATTTAGGGAAAGGCAAAGATAAGCCTTAGTATTATGATATTCACCACATTTCAACGCCACGATTTTTCGCATTGCTAAAAATGCCTGAAACATGAAGATTCATTGCTTACTTATTATCTCCACATATTATTATAATAAAACTGTAGAGGTTAAATGGCTGAACATAGAAAAAAATTTTTGAAATCAAGCTAGGGGGATGAAAAAGGAAGGAAAATACCAAAAAATGATTTTTATTGTTTTGTTTATCTGTCTGTTTGTCCGGGCTATTCTCCAAAATAGCTCTACCTATTTCCATGAAATTTTGCATGGTGATACCTTATATCCCCAGTCAACATCTTAGATACTATTTATTCCGGAAATTTTAAATTTTCCCGTGGGATAGTTAAAAAACCAGAAATCTAGCAACAGCTAGTGTAATATATTATGTTATCAAAGCGCTTTTCGTTCCATATAGTAAATATCATAGAGTCTGTAAG
Source organism: Parapoynx stratiotata (assembly GCA_910589355.1). Lineage (NCBI taxonomy): Eukaryota > Metazoa > Arthropoda > Insecta > Lepidoptera > Crambidae > Parapoynx > Parapoynx stratiotata. Next base: position 16,326,046 of record OU342470.1, read on the forward strand.
CAAGATAAACATGCGTTGACCAGACTTATACAACAGGCATGACGCATGAATCATCCATCGCCCCGCTCATCCATATTTTAGGAACCGCTGGGACACTCACGACAACACGACATGACTGCATTAGAGCATCAACATCGAAATCAGTTACTGTTAAATCACAAAATTTCCGTAGAAACTATACAATTATTCCAACCAACTAACCAACCAATTTTTATTTCAAGGTTTCGGGAATCATACTTTGCTCGTACATCCAGAGCATGGAATTCTCTACCGGCACACGTGTTCCCTCCTTCGTACAGCATGGGTTCCTTCAAAAGAGGCTTGTGAGCCAGCAAGGTTGAGGTCGCTAAGCCTGCTTCCTTTGGTGCTGACCGAGCATCCTTCGCAAATGGACTTATCTACTGCTTACCATCAGGTGGTGTTAAGTCATTTGCTGGGCTGATTATAAAAAAAATAAAATAAAAAAAAACCCGTGCCAACGAGCGTGGTGGCGTTATGGCCCATCCACCTCATGTGTTTCTTCATGAGGAGGATGACGAGGGCGATAAAATTGTAACATTTTATTATATTCTTAATAGTGTTCAACTGAGATTTGTCGGCCTTTCCATCTGTGGAGTGTATTTATTAATTTATTTCAACTCCTTGGCATTCACCGCGAACACCGGTGCTCGCAAACAATAGACGTTTCTACTGTGTCTGGTTTTCTGGACATTGACAGGTTAAAAGCAAATTGAGAGTCTATACGTGCTGGTAGGTATAGCGAAATAAAAAAGGGGTTTATCCAGCTCCACGTTGCTAACGAACGAAATGAAATCCATGTAGTATGTAGCTTACAAACAAAAATCTACCTAGTTTCTGAATAATTTTGGCTTCTGTTGCTCTTATAAAGACCTCCTATATATAATATGTGTACAGGATGGAATTTTGTAATGCCATCTGAAGGGAAAGTACTCTTAATACTGTAGATAGAAAATTTTACTCAAAGGAAACATTCCTTTATTTTTGAAAAGAAAGAAAACTGCATTCAAAGATTTTCGATAATTGCCACACCCGGGCATCGAACCAACTAAATCTGTAAAAATTACATTTTGTACTTTTATTGCATCGCTTGTTAGGGTCAATTATAAAGACGAAATCTCTCTAAAAAATTTGAAAAATTAAATGAAAGGAAAGCCATGAAATCCTTAATCATTTTATTTATGTATAAAAAATGGTAAACTACCTCATACACGCAGTTATGTCGCATCTAAGAATGGAGTCTGCATTACAAACATTACAAAAAATTGGTACTATTCAGATAAAACGATTTACTGATTTAGTCGGTTTGATTCCTGGGTGTGGCAAACGAATTATCGAAAATCTTTGATTGCAGTTTTCTTTCTTTTCAAAAATAAAGGAATGTTTCCTTTGAGTAAAATTTTCTATCTACAGTACTAAGAGTAATTTCCCTCCAGGTGTTATTACAAAATTCCATCCTGTATATATATTTGTTCTTAGCCTGTTCCAGATTAAGTCGTAATTCGGGCATTATTAATATCTAGCTATTATTAACCCTGCCAATTACAAAACCACCTTTGGAACACTTGACCATCTGCTGATGTCAGACGTTCTAACTGTGAAGGATTATTGGAATATCCGCTTCTAACATGAGCATAGGTCTGGTCGGTGTGTGCTGACACCTGTCATCTTGAGTTCCCAACGGCCTGTAAGGCACGCTCAATTTCAAGATAGATTATGAGAACAGCTAGCCTACCCTTGAACGCAATCCCGATGGATCGACATTGATATTGACTCTTCAGTTGGCAATACTGGATTCAGATTGTGCGGGCATTGAGATTGTATTATTATTGAGTTTTAATTGAATTTGCGTTCACGAGCAGGTACTAAACCCTTCCCCACTTCTAGACACAGGTTTTCACTTTAACATCCTCAAAAACTGCCAGTTTTCAGGAACTCCATTAGGATACTTCCAATGAAGGCATATGTTCCACAAAGACAGAGTCCTTAAGAACAAAAAAAACATTCTTTGACTTGTCCAAAACATGACAGAAAATATAATACTCGTATAATAATTATGCTGAAATATTGGTAAATAGCAACCCCACTAAGACTGATCATGGAGCTAAGGGTGGTTCCAAACACACGCCTCCAGCGCCAGCTATGTGCGCGCTTACAATTAGACGAAGCTACTAACATCGTTTCACAGCCACACGCGCGCTTACACGTCAAAATGTATGGAAATCTCGCCGGCGCTGTTCGCCATCGCTGGTGGCCAGCGTACCTATGAAACGTCTCTGAAAGCTATCTACTTCTAACTGCTGAACAAAGGCGTTAAATAAGTTAAATAAAGAAGTAGATTCATAATTACAAATTTCAGAGATTCCACCACCATTTGGTAAATATCTGAATGTCTTCAGTACAAAGATGGAACAGCTTTTCCCTAAGATATAATTCTGATTAAACTCTCATCGGAGGTGTGGTAATGAGTAAGGAAACTGACGAGGAAATAACGCTTCCCCGACACGAATGGGCTGAGTATTATGACTACAAATGCTTCTGATTGCTACATTCATTCCATAATAATACAAAGTACCATTATAATATTGTCAGGGTCAAAAATTGATACTCTAATGATCTTCGAAAAGAGATCTTTGTCATTGTATGATCTCATACTTAATACATTTGCTGTTCTTGCACTGGACACGAAGATATATCAAAACAACAAAATGCCTACTAATATGGTATAAGATAAGGTAATATACATCCAATTTTGCTGACTGTAGTTACTACGCTAAAAATGTTTATGTACATATAATGAACATAGTGTTGAAGGAGAAACAAGGGTATTTTCATATAAAATATTGGCAGCCGAAATTGCCCTTTTGATGGTAAGTAACTAATTAATACTAATTATAGTCGCCTAAAATATAATAGCAAGAGTTGCCATTTATACATACATATAATCATGACTATTTTCCCCTAAAGTTTAGAGACTAGACAAAAGCAGTCCACTGCCATAGTCCGTTCTTCACCAAGCAGTGACTGCACTCAGCGTGACAGGTGATGACCCCGTCGCCGCTATAAGCAGTTCTAAGTCCATTAACCGCCTTTTACGACACCCAAGGAAAGAGACTGGTTGATAGTATTCTTTTAATTAGCCGCTACCACATTGTTCATCAAAATAGTACTACCGTTGCCATTTATACAGGAAAGTATAGTGTAACACAAGCAGCATTAGTTGCTTGAAATGGGTCTAGTTGATAGGTGTGAATGTGTGGAGAGATAGTATTATTATTTTAATAATATATGATCTAGGTAACTTTAACCTTTAACCATCATTATTCATCATTATATCTATTTCAATCCAAACTTAAGAGTGATATTAAAGACGGTTAGACCCTAAAGCGCCCGACGCCTCCGTCTCAAATAATTCCGGAGGACTCAAATTTTTCCACAAGAGACTCTAATAATTTACTTGCGCCATGAATAATTTTGAATACATTCTGCAAAGCGAAAGAAAAGAGGAAAATGTACGACGGAAAATGTTGAATTCACATAATATTTTGTACGTAAAAATGAAAATTGGTATCACCAACGTATTAGCATATATTTGTTCGGCAAATGTACGGAGATTGAATAACGTTTCTTGCAATATTAAATATGTTACATTAGATATGTTTCTTTGGCTTAAGAAAATAAATACAAAAGGGACGATCAGCAACAAAAACAGGAAAAATTTTACATATAAATATCCAACCGGAGGACAAATTTAATGATGAGCATGCATGAAGCAAGTAATCAAAGTATAAGAAGCGAAAGGTGTGTGCCAAGATTTAGGAAGTAGAAACTGTAATCTCTGACTGAAAAGAAAAGAAGCGCGATGTTATTCATCACACAAACGTCAGCCCCCATCAGGACTCAAACACTGATCCGCAGAGAATAAGGCAACACTCATTTATATTATATTATTATATAAAGGACCAAACAAATGACTCCATCTCGCCTGGTGCGAAGTGAGAGTAGAGTTGCTGGTGCGTCACAGAGAAACACAGCATCAGCCACCCTCACCTTGTCGACCTCCATAGTGCCTTTTCTCATCTCTTTTAACGGACCCAGGATTGAAAGAGCCCTCGCAGCGCTCGTGCGCCTAAATATCTCGGGCTGCAATTGATGCCTTACAGCCCTTGGCTACTAATCTACTATTGTCACCGTCGAAAAAGGTACAGTATTGTAATTTGCTGATGCCCTAGACCAGTAAAAACAAAACGTCACCGTTGCTATCGTATCGCAAATCGCCTTTTCTACCCTTTCTCATGTGCTTACTGATGAAGGAAACATGACACGGTATACAAAAACTGAAGAATAACGTAAGCTAAACAAGGCATCCGTTATTATCATACCACCATGTACCAGTTTCTCTATAAATCACCATATCACGTTTTAACATAACATAAACATATCATCATGCCTCTTTCCCCGAAGAGGTAGGCAGAGGTGTTAAACACCTACATTTCGCCAGTTATGCTAGGTCCCCATGTAACAGGTTGCGATCCTGTTGCTTTACACCGGGCACAAAGTGAAGCAAGCGATATTCACAATGAACTGTACATAAGTTTTATTCACACTCAGTGGTACAAGCGGTAGGATCGAACCCGCGTTTCCCGCGACCTCTTTAACGAGTAGTGCCCCGTCCGTCCCAACTCGGCTACCGCTGCCTTTTTAAACCCCCACAATTTAAAAAAGAGTTCGTAGCAGTCTATGACCCCGTACGACCCTTTACGACCCAGGTCAACCAAAGTATCTGCACTCAGATGGTTCCCTCTCAGGGTCCGCGGTCGCAGGCCCCCCGGGAGCAGTGCCATTAGCATTTAGAGTGAGAAACGATATCGCAACGATCACGAGATTGTGTCTAGAGATGCCTTTATCACTCCCCTTTTTAGGTTAAAAACCTTGCTAAATTTATCTATGAAACTGAACTGTCAGAGAAGGTTCACTCATGCTTTGCATTTGTAAAAAACCACTTTCATAATGAATGACTTTTCCTATGCACATGCAACAGTCCCGATCATCAGTATCCTCCAAATTCGGGTCCTTCTCCTTTGAAAGACAGAAAATATTTTATCATCATCACACTTCCATCCCTAAAGTTGTAGGCAGAAGTTCTGCAGTCTTAATGCTAAGTTTGATACATAATTGTGACACAAAATGAACCACTTACCGTGTGTCTCATAGACATCTCCGCTGGTCTTCCTTAGTCGCCAAAACATATTGTTTTTCTTTTGAAAGCAATAATAGCTACATATTTATAGTTGAGAAGAATTACTATACCTTGATAACCACAACATAGATTCCTTTACAAAACACTATTCTATAAAGTCCCGAATTCATTTTAACAGCTAAAGTTTACAAATTACAGACGAACTAATTTGTAAATGGCACCGAGAGCGGAACACCTATTATCGCGAAATTAATTAGTAAAGTCGTTTGTACCTGGGATCTAATTCTAATTTATTCGGATAAAACGCTCGGCTTAGGCACAGTGTAGGTGCTCACAGATGTCAATGAATTAAAAAATTCATATTAGTTTAAATTCAATAAAGGGCATTTTGGGAAAAAACGTCACTCTTCGTTGACGAGTTTGATCGCTACCTTTTTTTGGGTAAAACCTAAGTATAGTTTATTAACAACATTGTGCCCGTGCAATGACTCGCCCCCTGTTAGACTTAAAGATTACAGGCGAAATGTGGGTGTTCTTTGATTGCTTATTTGATCTTCTTTAATCGTAGATTCATTTACTGGGATTTCGGTGGGAGCTCTAGAAGCATCTAGGGTTTAACGCTTGGTAGAGACCAATGACCGGCAGGATGCCTATCACGGAGGGGCGAGTTATGGTCCCCGGAGACCAAATAGCCTCTAGCGCTGGAATTCACAGACGACAGCATTAATGTATATTAGGGATGTCTCATGGGGACGCTGGCCATACATTTTGACGTAAAGCGCGCGCGGGTGGCTGTAAAACAATGTTAGTAGCTCCGTGTAATTGTAAGCGTGCGCGCGCGGCCTGCGCTGGCACCCAGCATGCCTACAAAACCACCCTAAATGTACATTACAGCTCGAGATCTATAGCTTTCAAGCATCACATACAATAGTATACCTTAATACTTGCCTTGTAAGTTTGCTTTCATTTGTATTAGCATCCGCAAGAAATGAAAATGTTAAAAAAATATGCATAAAGCAGCCGTGGTCTCTTAATGATTTCTATGGAAATATGTAACGAAATGTATCGTGCTAACTCGTATATTAGGTCCTTACCTATGAAATTGGTGTTTTGTATGGAGATTTTGAGGATTTTGAGGATTGGAAAATTCTGCATTTTCCATACTAAAATTTTTTCAGTATTTTTCACAACGACAAATCCAAAACTAATAATATTTGGCATCTATCCTTAGACAAGCTTTAGTAATATGTGTAATATCACACTTAATAAAAATTATTTATCGTTTTTAAGTGAATGCAAATAAAATGATGTATTTGGGAGGCACTTAAAAAGAGTTGTCTCCGTGTCCAATTTTAACACAATTAAACTTACAACAAATTATCAAAACAAATCAAAAGAGCTCAAAAATATTGTAATTATTTTTTAGGAATACTCTGAATCTTAATAGTTACAGAAAAAATACTAAGAGAGAAAAAAACACCAATTTCATAGGTAAGGACCCAATATTAATGTACATTATGTATATAATACCTGCCTTCTGTGAACTCACCAAAATTTTTGCTACGAAGGCTTTTTATCTCCGGTCCATGCTAGGCATATAGATGCATTACACCTCCTCGCACCGAAAAACCAGGTTCATCCACTAGTATTGTTTTATAAATATAAATGTTTAAGAACCTGCTGCATTTATTTAGTCTGTGGCGCAACCCTCTAAGACTCTTCGATCAAAGGGGGATGAGTTCGCTTTTGTCGACATTCTTCTTTTACCCAATTTAATTTGTTATGAGCTGTATTTTCCGGGTTCCCTAGTTTGCGATTATTTGTTAAACGTTTTTTAAATTAAAACTGAATTTAGGGCACCTCTATCGTTCTTCACTAGGAAGAGAGGGACGGTTTTATTTTATGAGTCGGTGACTTTAATTTCGACTAACGAGTGTAATTTTGTTCCAAATTTTTTTTTTTCATTTAGCTCATATAGTGCCTGGTGCATGGCAACAGGCTCGCCACGTGCTCGCTACCTATTGCACGGGGACTTAGACATATCAGACGAAACGTGGGTGTTTGCAACTCCGCCTACCCCTTCGGGGATAGACGCGTGATGGTATTTTTTTATTATGTGTCAATTAAAAAGGATACAATAACAAATATGATATTAAGTATATTAAGTTGACTGAATAGATTTGACCAATCTGTTCAGTCAAAAGTACTTTTGACTGGTTAAAGGGTTTTGACTGCAACATATTAGGTCCTTACCTATAAATTGGTGTTTTGTATGGAGATTTTGGGGAATTCTGCATTTTCCATACTAAAATTTTTTCAGTTTTCTTCACAACGACAAATCCAAAGATAATAATATTTGGCATCTATCATTTAACAAGCTTTAGTAATATGTGTCATATCACACTTCATAAAAATTATATATCGTTTTTAAGTGAATGCAAATAAAATGATGTATTAGGGTGGCACTTAAAAAGAGTTGTCTCCGTGTCCAATTTTAACACAATTAAACTTACAACAAATTATCAAAACAAATCAAAAGAGCTCAAAAATATAGTCTATTTTTAGACGACGTAATTATTTTTTAGGAATACTCTGAATCTTAATAGTTACAGACAAAATACTAAGAGAGAAAAAGAACACCAATTTCATAGGTAAGGACCCAATATATGAAACGTACATATAATGTGTTATTAAGCTGCCATTCAAAGGTATTTATGAAAACAGTTCATATTGTATTGCAACAGTCACTGGAAAAAACGACTTAGCGTGCCTTCTAAAGAGCGAGTTACTCGAGATCAGGAAGTTTTGACTATTCTTTTCTGAATGGAACTATGGCATAACGTATATTCTTTTTTTTACGTTACCACTACGCGCTGAGATCCTCAATAAAATACTAAACCTTAAATTTATAAAAAGACTATGATATTTTCTTGGATCTTCTTGCTTGTTATGTCTTTTAACCTAAAATCCCCTTCCAGCAAAAGCAAGTTCAAATTAACTAGGATGGAGCTCATTACGAGCGGATCAGGAACAAGACAGATATGTTCGTTATGTTACATTTGTTACACGACGATAATTAATACCAAAGTTTACTAACATTTACTTGTTACAGTCTTGTTGAAGAATGTTTCGTAAATAACATTATTATCTTGTTTGGAGTAATTTACCGAAATAAAAGAAAATAGTTTTAACTAGAACTTTTTCTATTCTTCTCAGCAGTTTATTTAGTTATAGATGATTTAGCAATTTAGTCACGACGACCTCCGTGGTCGAGTGGTCTGAATGCCGGTCTCAAGGCGTCGCCATCTCGAGAGGTTCCGGGTTCAATCCCCGGTGGGGGCAAATGTTTGGGTGATGAATTTTCAAGCATTTGTTCTCCAGTCTTGGATGTTTATATATATTTATATATATTCAGGATATTTATATGTATTTATCTATTAAATATATTTATCCGTCATCTTGTATCCGTAACACAAGCAGCATTAGTTGCTTAAAACAGGGCTAGTTGATAGGTGTGAAATTTTGAATATATATTATTATTATTATTAGATGATGGTGGTGGTGGAACTGAAATGGTGATTTATGTCACTAGCTCACAGCTGAAACATTTCATTTCAAAGTTATAATTGTTTGTTGTTGTTTTTTGTTGTGATCATCCCAATAAAGTGATAAGATCATAGAAATATCAGATAAATATCACCCTTTCACCTTTTAATGTAATAGTTTCGAACTTTTGTACAACAAACTACAATATATTTGTGACACTTTGGTATATAAACAAGATTAATCCGAGAATTAGTTGGGACTGACGGGCACTACTCGATCGAGAGGCCGCGGGAAACGCGGGTTCGATCCCCCCGCCGGTACCACTGAGTTTGAATAAAAATTATGTACAGTTCATTGTTAATATCGCTTGCGTCACATTGTGTTACATGGGGACCTAACATATCTGGCGAAATGTGGGTGTGCTACTCTGCCTACCCCTTCGGGGAAAGAGGCGTGATGATGTGTATGTTTTTTTATAATATCTAAAAAGTGTACGAAAGGCTACAATACTTTACCCTAGATTAAAATATGAACCACGAACGTGTGGTGTCGTGATTTGACAGCTTGTCCAATAGTCGAATTTCAAATACAACTAATATTAAATAATCATAGACAATTTAACCACAACACGGCGCTGGGATTAGAAAAAGGCGGCTGGCGGCACAGCTGATGTATATTGCTTCAAATTTTCATCGCAATTTAACAATTTGTCAAGCTGACCCTATACATTGGTGCGTTTCCATTGAAGCTATTGAACTTAATTTTAACTACTATTACTACGATTACTAATATTACTACGACTATTACTACGGATATTATAACTCACCCCACATATCGAAATTTTTGAACCCGACTGTAAGTACCTGCAGTACGTAAACCAGTGAGCAAAGATAATTTTTGTTAAATATTCCATTTCATAAGCCGACAAAATATATGAAAACATTAAATTAGTTTGCTTATATTGTTTGCCAAAACCAACTCCTACACACCCTTACATGCGGTGTGAAAGCACCCAAAATATATAAAAGCGAGTACATTTTATCACACCATTTGCTCTGTGCAGCCTAATTTGATTCCCGCCGCGACCCACGCACATTCTGCATATATTTGCAATCGCACCAGCTAAATGGAAATAAAAACAGCAAAAGGCCTGTTTTATTTTAGCTACATTTTAGACAAATAGAGCTTTGAGTTGAATACGGGCGGCTATTTGAAATTACACATTCTGTTTTTTCATGTTTGTGTCAGCCAGATCAGATAAAAAATAGCCTATCCTCAAAATAAGCATTTTTAGGCTTTATGTTTAAAACAACGGGGACATTACGCACATTTTTCCGAAGACACAGAAGCACAGACAAATAAATAGTACGACCTCTTTGGGCGAGTGGTCTGTACGACGGTCTCAAGGCGTCGCCATCTCGAGAGATTCTGGGTTCGATTCCCGGCGCGGACAAATGTTTGGGTGAAAAATTGTCAGGCATTTTTTCTCCAGTCTTGAATTTTTATACATATCTATATATATTCAGGATATCTATATGTATTTTTCTATGAAATATATTTATCCGTCATCTAGTGTCCGTAACACAAGCAGCATGCATGTTGGTTAAAATGGAGTTAGTTGATAGGTGTGAATGTATGAAGATATTGGGCCAGCGTGGTTACGTTCCATATTTTGCATGGTGTGTTTCTATAAGGGAGGCCTGTGCCCAGCAATGGGATTCCAAGGGAGGAGCCAGTTGCCATGCGCCGGGCACAATGTGAAGGCAGCGATATTCTGCCAGCTCTAAGAGGTACAGACGCGCAGCGAGGTACCTCTGCTGAAAACCAGCGCAGTGAGCAGCCAGCTAGTATTTAGTGCCGGCAGCTCACGGCATATGCTGAGCTGTACGCCTTTTTGGCACTCTTGTGTTTTTTTATTTTATATAGTTTCAATTTATTAATTTTATTATGTTCTTGGTATGGGCTCATTAAAATAATACTACCAACCCATCTCTTCCCTTGGGTGTCGTAAAAGGCGACCAATGGACTTAGAACTGTAGAACCATCCAATAGCTTATAGCGGCGACGGGCTCACCACCTGTCACGCTGAGTGCAGTCACTGCTTGGTGAAGCGTGGACTATGAAAATGGACTGCTTTTGCGTTGCCTTTGCCTTATCTCTGACTAACCCTTAGGGGATAATAACCGTGATAATATGTTATGTTCTTGTAATGTTGTGTGTCTTTTATTGTAAAATTATGTGCTAATTAAATCATTTCTATTCTATTCTTTATTCATAACTACATGTTGCCCGCGATTTCGTCCGCGGTTACTGTGGTTTTTTAACTATCCCACGAGAACCCTTAAATTTTCTGGAATAAAAAGTATCCAAGATGTTGACCAGGGATATAAGGTATCACCATGCAAAATTTTATTGAAATCGGTCCAGCCATTTCGGAGACTAGCCCGTACAAACAGATAAACAGACAAAGAAACACAAAATTCAAAATATACATTTGATGGTATTTTCCCTCATTCCTCCTCTACAGTTTTATTACATATGTTATACTGATTTTTTCCCAAATCAGCAACCTGAATAATTCTTCATAAAATCATGATTTAACGAGGTACTATACAGAAGTTTTCTAGGCACGCAAGCTCTCAGGCCCTACACGCATGTTATTCATACAGTTATTTAATAGCCGCAGTAGTTCACAACACAGTCCCGGTGAACTCGTATTGATTCTATGCACCGTATAATTTTCTTGCCACCCGATATTCAAGACGATCGTAAATAGGGATGGGGCTTACCATCTGATAATACTGCTAGTACTCGATAGCGCGGGACTATATACAATGGTATGTGCAGTTAATTCCAAAAATGTATAAACTATTTATTGTCACCTCTAAAATGCTTACATATTTACGGTATTATTCATTACGGTCTTCAGAGAGCTTGACACTTACAACACCTCAACAAATATTAGGTCCTTACCTATGAAATTGGTGTTTTGTATGGAGATTTTGGGGATGTCTGCATTTTACATACTAACATTTTTTGAGTTTTCTTCACAACGACAACTCCAAAGATAATAATATTTGGCATGTATCATTAGACAAGCTTTAGCAATATGTGTGAACACGCTTGATAAAAATTATTCATCGTTTTTATGTTAATGCAAATTAAATGATGTATTCGGGAGGCAGTCAAAAATAATTGTCTTTGTGTCTAATTTTAACACAATTAAACTTACAAAAAATTATCAAATTAAATAATACGAGCTCAAATATATGGTCTATTTTTAGAAGAGGCAATTATTTTGTAAGAATGTTCTGCAACTTAATAGTTACGGACAAATTGCAAAGACAGAATAAAAACACCAATTTCATAGGTAAGGACCCAATATTAATAGTAATTTAAAATGAGCCAACCGCTCCAGACGCTGAATTTGATAGTAATCAATTTCGAGAAAAAAACAACGAAAGATAAAAGGAGACAGACAGTAAATTTAAAAACAGAAACAAAGAGAAAATGGCCAGAGAAGAGCTCAATAACAGCAAAGAGTCACTAGTAATGCTATAGCACCGCGTTACAAAGTTAGGTTGAATAGAGAAGGTAAAAGGAGAAAAGTTAGAATTTCTACATCGAGAATAAAATATTGTCTACAAATAAATAGAGTGTGTGCTGTATAGGTACTTACTTACGAACGAGTGAGTCCAAAACACGCCTACCGCTTAGACAGCTGCAGGTGCCTAAGAGAAGCGGTAGGGCGCAAAGTCCATAAATGCATTCCACCAGGTAAACAAAAAAACGAATATTATGCTGGTTAGCTGTAGTGTCTGACTTGGTCAGGAAGCCCTGGCAACGGATAACTGCTTTGGTAGAACACAAAGGCGTTTCTGGTGGCTTGCGCCTACCGCCGAGCTAGCGGTTGGTAAAGTCCGTAAATAGATTCTTCCTTGTCAAGAAAAGGTTATCGTAACATTTCTACGGTGGTTTTAGATGTATTTACCAGAAACCATACCACATTTAAATTCTCAATAAAAAGGATCCTCGGTTAGCTTAAGCCCGACATTTATTTAACTGACAACTTGTTTATATATACATACATACATACAATCATGTAATCCCCGAAGGGGTCGGCAGAGTCCAAGAAGAAAATTGGGTTTGGTCAGATGGAAAATCGTAAAAAAAATAGTAGCAAGTGGCTAGCTCATCGCCTACACAATCACAGACCCAGTACTAAAACGCCCTTAGTCGCCTTTTACGCGCCTTTTAGGCAAGAAAAGCAATTGTCATATTATTTTGGCGTCCCGGACCAACACAGGACTACACGGGACAACTTGTTTATGTGTGCTAAAAAATTATATCATGCTGTGTGTACACGTTTTTGCGTTAAATGCTAGTGTGAAAAATAACTAATATTGTGTGCAGCGTTATTATTGTATGTCATCTGTTATATAACCTTAATAATAGGTATATAATAGTTATATAACCTTAATAAATAAATACATTTCATAAATCGATTCAAATACCCAAGCAAGTGTTCGACTCCCATCACTAGTCGTAAACCATTTACGACCTATTACCATAGAAAGGAGAAGTCATAACATTAGAAAGTTATATTTCACGAGCCCGCATTGTTTCAGGTTTCATAATAATATTCAAGCTTATAACAAGACGATGAAATCGATGTTTTATTGACGGATCGTTTCGCTTCAAATGCATTCCGATACGAACGACCCCGACCGTAAAGTTACACTGAATTACCTAACTTAGAAATTATTTAACTTGCCCATAAACTTTTCTGGAATAGGATGAGGTATAATGTTTCTTATCTAGGGATTAAAGTTATTTTATTATTATTTAAATTAATTGTTGAAGCCTTATCTTTCTCGATTGTTTCTTTAATCATAAATAGCGACTCGCCCCGCTACGAACAGGGCGGGTCGATTCTGATACAAAATTATATTATTATACATGTTGTTATAACCTTTATTATACATATTATTATTATAAACCTTCCTTTTGAATCACTCTAGAAACGCATCAAAATCTCTTGCTTTGTTTTAGGGTGGTTTCATAGCAACGCCAGCCACGCGTCCACGCGCGCGCGCTTAAGCTTCCCACATTCTGTGATATTGCAGACATTCGTTCATGAGGCAGAGAATCATGAATGAAATTCATTCATGAATAATCTTCCGTCTGCAATCACAGACCGTTGAAAGCCAGCTTTACAATTACACGAGATAGTTGCGTTTCACTGCCAGCGCCGACCACACGCACGCGTTTGTGTACGTCAAATTGTATCGAAATTTTGACGTGTAAGCGCGCGTGGCCGGCGGCGTAGCTCTAAAATGTTCCCTAAAGACATAAGCACCGCAGGGACTGATAGAAAGCGGGAAACGATTATGTAAATTTACTATAGGAACTTCTGCAAAGTATAATATGATCCAGGGCAAAACCAAAGGCAGAAGATCGCCTGGCAGCAGGAGGATTTCATGGCCAATCCAAATCTACGCCAATCTACGCCAATGGTTCAACAGAATTTCCACGCGACTGTTTCGTGCTGCGGTCTCCAAAGCTCCGATAGGAGATGGCACAAGAAGAAGAAGACATTTAAGAAGAAGATTTTCCATACATTATGGCGTATAAGTAACGTGACCATTTATTTTTTTTGCCAGAGCGGGACATCTGCGGAGCCGGAATTATATAGGTAACAAAAAAAAAAAAATTTTTGTGTTTTATAAGTTTTTTTATTAAAGAAGATTCTTAGGTTAACATAGAATAATCAAAGCAATAAACCAAAAATAGTTAAGTAGGCACGGCTTACTAAGCCCTAATAGTGGTGTGACTTCTAAGTATTTTTGTATTAGAGCGGGAAATGTACATTTTAAATTATACTTGCAAAAGCGGGACTATTTCAGCCTCGTTGGGGACACCGGGACAGACTGCCTGAAAGCGGGACTGTCCCGCCCAAAGCGGGACGTATGGTCCCTTATACGTAAATAAGCGCGCGCGTGTTGTGAAACGATGTTAGTAGCTCCGTGTAATTGTTAGCGCGCGCGTGGCCGGCGCTGGCGGCTAGCGTAGCTATGAAACTACGTTTACTATGTATTAACAGAAACCAATTTTAGTTTTAGGTTTACCTACATTTTCCCGGTAAATTCGGAAAATCCCCAGTCGCATAGTTGTCCTAATCTAACCGAAACTCTACAAAACACCTAGTTCTAGTGCTAGATAGCAAGATGTAGGTAATCCAAAATTTCAACAGATTCGTCGAGTGCGCCACGGCGAGGCTGGAGAACCGCCAAAGCAAACTTCCTAAACTGTAATATGATTTGAGTTAGGTGGCAAACAAGGCTCCAGCGGACTGGGCGCTAACTCGAATGTATAGCTCGGTTAGTTTCAACATATTTGCACTTTCCGAATGGATTGTTTATAGTATTCCATAATGTATTTTTTTAATAACAGCAAATCTTTACCATTACCATCATGGTAATTAGTATGAGTCCTTATCCAGAAATTGCAACGGAAAAACTAACCTACCCATACCCATCATCACTTTTCTGGATTTTTTACGTAAGATTACTGTGACAACTGTCTTAACAAACGAGACGGAATATTCATAGCTACGCTGGCCGCCAGTGACAGCCACGCGCGCGCGATTATACGTCAAAGTGTATGGAAATCCCGCCGGATCTATTGGCCAGCGTAGCTATAAAACGTCCCAAAAAATTACATACTAACGTTATATGAAACGCATATGTCTTGCTGTTACCGCAGTGAAATAGAATATAGGTGTCCACGAACCCGTTGTTGGTTCGCGTTCTTCCCAATAGGAAGAACGTAGAATAGGTTCACGAGTGTATAACAATACAAAGCTCTACAGAGCACTATTCAGAGTATCTTTATTCCGATATAATTCGTGATGTCATCGGTTGCAAAAGGTTCAAAGGCATTTCCGACTCTTTAAACTTTTCTTAGACAACCACCACAACATAATCAAAACACTGACAGTGTGCTTGAGAACAGATATTATGCATAACGATATAATCCGTGACACGTGCTTGTTCGCGACACGTAATCTCCAACGAAATGGAGGCTGTTGAAGGCGTAAGTAATAGTATGCAGCGGATTCATATACAGGATAACTGGGAAAGTCGTACTGAATATTTAAGGTTGTTATTTTCTGATATTTAAGCTGTGTGATAGCGGCTCATTAAAAGAATACTACCAACCCATCTCTTGCCTTGGGTGTCGTAAAAGGCAACTAATAGACTTATGAATAACTACTAATGGGCTGCACAATCATACAATAGCTTATAACGGCGACGAGCTCACCACTTGTCACGCTGAGTGCAGTGACTGATGAAACGCGGCCTATGGTAATGAACCGCTTTTGCTTAGTCTCTGACTAATCCTTGGGAGAATATAGTCGTTATTATATATAGTCGTTATTGTTATATTCATTCATTTCTGATAGATTTGCTTCTATCATACGCTGTCCTAAACCTAACCGTTATAGAGATAATGAGTTTCAAAGATTTTTATTGTAAATCCAATATATTTTTTACTTATTATCGATATTTTTAGAATTTGAGCCCTTAGGGTTTTGAGGAGTGCCAAGAGATTTTCAGATTTTAGTTTTAATTATGAAAACAAATGAACATTAGCTATGGTGGTCGAGAATTGTGGTTGAATCATCTTCGATTCTTCTTTATTATTGTTACTAGTTACGTTTACGAATTTTACAAAGAAATCTTCGATGTGTTTATAAAGGGAGTATCCACTTTACCTGACTCAAAATGTATAAAATTTATAGTCAAAATATGTATGATAGTAAAATTTCGCAATTTTACATTCAAGAATGGAAAACAAAATAAGAATATTCAAATTCAATACGTTTTGTTCCCCTTCACTAACGTCTTCAACAGACATGTGATTCCAGATACTTGTCGAGAATTTTCCTGCACAGTGTGTATCTTTTGCCTTGGACCCACGCCTCGAAAGAGACCAAGCTTAAGACAGGCTTACAGCCGCCCGCTAGTTCAACTCGCCCGTAATAGAATTCATAAGTACAGACACTTGGCGATACACTATTTCCATTTAAGTCTACACACATAGGTAAATAAGGTCACACGTTTTTCAGAAAAAAATCATAATTACTAGAAAGATATATATAATTGCAATTTGGTTTGTGAAATCTCTAAAATTTATCCTGTCCTGTGAAAAAATTTTTTTTTAAATATTTGGGTGGTTTCATAGCCGGCGCCGGCGCCAGCGTAGCTCTGGACCAATCTTTATTTCTTTCCCCATATCGATAGTATTTAATTATTTCCTTATTTCCTGACACAAGTATTCCCAAATCACTGGTGCTTTAAAAAACGCATCTTGGGCACCAGTAAGTTGGAAGTGCTATCTATTCTTTATTTCTAGCTACCAGCGTATTCGACTCCATTATCTTCCTACCAGAGGGTGACGAGTTTAGCTGCGTTTTTTATTAAAAACATTGTAAAATACTCCAACTCGTGAATATTTATACGATTAGGTTTTTATTTATATAAAAAAACTCAGCAAATACCTACTTAACACTACCTGATTATAAGCAGTAGAAGAGTCTAAAAGCAGCATTTTCTTATCAAATCACCAACCCTCAATTCACATCATGTCAAAAGATGTGCAAGACTGACCATTACGGCGCAATAATGGCCGAAGTCATGTATAACGAGTAAAAAGAAGTTTAGTATACGGTTCTTCAGAAGCCACCGCCTACGTCTACTCGATGCCAATTATCTACCATAGAGATGACAATCAGGGAGATTTACATATGAGTCGGATTGGATTGAGACGAGCACTTGCCGACAGTCACGAAGGCAACGACGCAGTACCACTAGATGGAGCAGTTCAATTATTTCTGGCGTTTTTTAAATGAACATTTATAGTTCCGATTTAATAAACTTCAAAGAGAACGTTAGATAGTTTTTCGTACGCTTTGGTTTTGAAAAAAAATCATCTTGTTTGGTGTACTAGTCTCATATCTATTGCAACAGCTCAAGAAATAATTGATTTTCAGAGAAACAGCGTAACTCTCTCACTCACAATGTTTTGGTCATTCATCCACGGCGAAAATAATTTTATTTCGAATATGGAGATCAAACCAATCGAAACAACACGGCCACCACTCAGCTCTTCCCTACACAATACAATATATTGTGATTAGCACAAGTATTTTATATTGAAATGACGCATCCAGTTTGATCCGTTTTCTATGTAATATATTTGCAATTCAGTAATTGACCGTCGATGGAAAAGTCGGAAAGTTAATCCTTGTATTTCATTATTGTCTCGTAACGCATAGAGTCATCCATCGTCGCCGTGGACTCGTGACAAGATCTATGGTGATCTTTTCTATTACTTTGGAATAGAATGCTTCGTTTGGTGGTGAAAAGCCTATGCTGTTTAGAATCTAATCCTTGGGGCTTGGATTTGTTAAGACTTATGAATAACCATGCTGCCATTAGTCAGGCTTAAATATTTATAACTTGAAACTTTAGCAGAGTTATTTCCAAAAGGTCAGAGCATGTCTGCAGTTTTTAAAGGCGAACGAAAATTATCGAAGTTGAGTTACTTTTAAACTGCTTTTCTTGTTTCTGTCCTTAAGGCTGGTTTTATAGGTACTCGGTCTACCAGCGTCGGCTTACTATTACACACGCGCGCACGCTTACTATTACACAGAACTACTGACATTGCTTCACAGCCATACTGCGCTTGTACGTCAAAATGTATGGAAATCTCGCCAGTGTACCTATGAAACGTCCTTAAATCAATCATAAATTGTTGTTCGGGCAATATTTTAAGTATGTCCTGCCACTTGTCATTTTCACCCTTGAAACATGTATGCCTAATATTTTTGTAATTATATAATTGTTTTTTATAACTACGACACAAATCTAGAAGATAAAACTCCTTTTATATTCTAAAACTTTGCATCACCAAGCTCTATACGTTTAGTCATTATCACTGAGTTACCCAAGTCACATTTTACCAATTCGTGATCCAAAATCCGCTTAATTGCTAGTTACGCTGGAGGGTTCGAAGCGATAATTGGGCAAGCGCTGCAGCGCTAACGACAACTTTGAGCCAAACACCTCGTGAGCCGAACTTTGGGCGCATCATTATGAGAACTAGACATGCTGACAAACTTGGAGAGACATGGGCGACCATAGCTATATTGTGTGTTATAATGAGATTCCAAAGCAGCTACGAAGTGGTATTCGGTACATCTATATCTGAATAACCATGATACAATAAGGTCGGAGTAAGAAAGTTCAATCGACAACACGTCCAACGATACAAAACTGTCACCTTTTTTGTCGAAAACTACTCCTGTTTACGGACCATACCTACCGCGGGCTAGACGGTAGGAGTGCGGGGGAATGACTCATGTTATACCACTAAAACCCATTATTTCCCTTCCATCGCAGCGACTAAGCAACCAACTATGTAGACTAAACATAATATATATTGGGTCCTTCCTATGAAATTGGTGTTTTTTTTCTCTCTTAGTATTTTGTCTGTAACAATTAAGATTCAGAGTATTCCTAAAAAATAATTACATCGTCTAAAAATAGACTATATTCTTGAGCTTTTTTGATTGGTTTTAATAATTTGTTGTAAGTTTAATTGTGTTAAAATTGGACACGGAGACAACTCTTTTTAAGTGCCTCCCTAATACATCATTTTATTTGCATTCACTTAAAAACGATAAATAATTTTTATGAAGTGTGATATGACACATTTACTAAAGCTTGTCTAATGATAGATGCCAAATATTATATTATCTTTAGATTTGTCGTTGTGAAGAAAACTGAAAAAATTTTTGCATGGAAAATGCAGAATTCCCCAAAATCTCCATACAAAACACCAATTTCATACGTAAGGACCTAATATACATATAAACACGACTATTATCCACTAAGGGTTCGTCAGAGACTAGGCAAGAGCACCGCAAAAGCAGTCCATTGCCATAGTCCGCGCCTCACAAAGCAGTGACTGCACTCAGCGTGACAGATGGTGAGGCTTTCACGGCTATAAGCTATTGGATGGCTGTGCAGTTCTAAGTCCATTAGTCGCCTTTTATGACACCCATGGGAAGAGATGGGTTGGTAATATTCTTTTAATGAGTCGCTACCACACGGCTCAAAGAACTAAACATAACCAGGGCAAAACAGCAGCTATAAAATGAAAAAAAAAACAAAGATAATAAGTATAAAAGATGGAGTTGAAACTGCAAATAATATAAAATAGAATGTAACACGACAGACTCAACGCCTTTATCGACAATTGGAGCTTTTCGTCGTCCGAAACATTAGTAACTCTTAGGTCCTTCTCAACTTTATGTAACTATAAGTTATTCGCTACTAGTTGTAAAACTATACTGGTTTAGATTTTTTCGAGAGCATGAATTTGAAAAATTCAATAAATATCATACATTTCAATTGAAATAAATATCATGGTTCCAATTTTTAGCAAGCAGACTCTACTATCTTGATGGTCAATAGTTACATCAAGCAAATCTTAGAAGATCATTTAACATGTCATACATATCATCACGCCTTTTCCCCCGAAGGGGTAGGCAGAAGTGTTAACACCGACATTTCGCCAGATATGTTTAGTCCCCATGTAACAGGTGGCAACCAATATTCACAATCTACTGTTAATAAGATTTATTTAAGCACAGTGGTGCAGGCGGTGGGATCGAACCCGCGAGAAGAACAAATTTTACGTTTTTACTTGTGACATAAATGAGACTACAAGGCTCTTAACATTTCGTATAAATAGTGTATTGCAAAGCAACGGTTAAAGGTTTATATTGCAATGGATTCATACAAAACATCTATCTAAAAGCAATCGCTGCTATAAACTAAGGGAACTTTTTATTTATAGACTTGCGTAATTTCATTGTGACTTTTAAAATAAAACTCAACTTTAGGAGTTTTTTTAGGCGACCGTACAAGTATGTATATTGGTTGCCAAATTACGAACTCCTGATTAAGTCTGAAGTAATGAAATTGCAAATTGACAATTCCCTTATACACCATTATGTCCTAAAGGAAGTCCACAAAAAACAGAATGACTAATTTGCAACCTAATTACGTCTCCAGAGAAAACGTAAATAAAGTTGAACGAAGTTAGTTTTCATTGAGACGTTAACTTGACTTGAAAGTCGGGTCAGGAAATTGAGCAATTTCGGTATTCCATGGCGTGCTGGCAAGTCTAGCTTGACAAGAAAATAGCAGTACTGAAGGTTCGTATCAAAATTCTTATTTAACGTATAATTTACTGAAGGCATTTTCTAGGAGATAATCTCACTAGATTTGATGGAAAACAAACAGTATTTAAAATTGCTCAGAGCCGATTTGGCAGGTTAGCCTACCAAGTTTAGTCTAGTTCAACGTACTTATGTAGAATTTTTAGATCAACCATTCCATTAAAGTGCTTTTAAAAGGCGTGAAGAGGTAGTAATGGAGAACAGATTAGCCATAGTTGGTGCAAGAAAATGTAAATATGTAGTTTGTGCCTTGTGAAGAACTTGTTGCTCTTATAATTAACATAACCAAATTAGAATTTCACTAAAAATAATTCTTTATTCAACAAAAAGCACAATTGCATTAGTGTGGCTTCAGAGCAACGTCGCCCAGCGGCCGGCGCTTGCTGATTTCTCTACATTTTGACGAATAAACTAAAAATTCTACTACTATTTCGTGTAATTGTAAGACCACGCGCGTGGTGGGCGCTGGCGGCGGCCAGCTGGCACTGGCGGCGTAGCTATGAAATGTCCCTTAATATTTTGAAGATTTAATAAAACAGGAGTATGATTTTGAAACTTGTTTCTCGTAACAGATAATCTCGCAACACTAAATATTTTAATAAATTCTGAACTCAGTCGACAATGGCGAAAATATTTATCGTTTTTAAGTGAATGCTAATCAAATGATGTATTCCGGAGGCACTTAATGTTTGAGGTGGAACGTCAATGTTTATCAATTCGCACACGCATTTATCCACTCTTTACAATCAAATGAATCCGAATGATGCTGAGCTTTTTAAAAATAGACTTACAAATAAACAATCCCCCATTCTTGGAGGGTTAATGTAAGTGGAACCCACAAAAACAATAAACATACCAGTTAAATGTTAAAAGCGCCAAAAGACAATGTCACCCCTGTCACAATTTTCGCATGTCAGCGTGCCCAGATCAAAGTGTTTTTGCGCTGTCCTCGTAATAAGATAACTTTAAATTAACATTTATTTTGTAATGGAGAGGGTCTACGTTTATTAATAGACTGGCACTGTTTACTTTTAATATTTAACTCTGAGTTTATTTCATTCTATTTGTGAAGGTTAAACGTGTTTATAAAGACACACAAACTCTTAACTTACGTACGAGTATAACTTATTCTGAACATCGCCAGCTAGACCTAGTTAGGGTGCTCTTCCACTCGGTGGTGTCCATACTCTTCATATCTCTCCATAAGGAAGGCCTGTGCTTAGCAGTGGGTCGTATATAGGCTAAGGGCAACAAATAAAGTCACCTTCTCATTTATAGTTTCAGTTAGGTTCTTGATATCACTTTCCTCAGTTGTGAGGTGTCTCCTAAATTCCCAGCAAATGTTGGCAGCCCATTACTTGCCGGTAAGCCGAGAACACTGCTGGCTTTTGGCGAGGCTGTTCATTTGCCCGCCTCACCAGAGAGTATGTTAACATTTGTATTGCTTTCCCGGTTCATAGCCAAATAATATTCTGTTATCTATTTCTTAGATCTGTGTGTTTGGATTACGTGGGTCCTTTATAAACCGATCATTAACATGTACATTTTAGATTTCCTTTTCATCTGTCACAATAATATAAAACTGACTTTTAAAATTAAGTTTCAATAATCAATATAAAAAACATTTTATTAAAATTCTGTGCTTATTACAAATTTCCACAAATAAGTATTCGAGTAAGAAAGAAAAATTATGCAAAATAAAGTAGAAGATAAGGAGATATATACCAGCATCTTAAACTTTTCTGTTCCTTAACTGGTCAACGCATAATAATATAGTTCTAAATTTACCTAAAGCGAAAATTAAATACACGTGATAATTCAAAAGGGTAAACCTAACTAATATAAATTGGAAGATTGACGTGCTATCTCCAAACGCAGCAGCTATAAAGGCAGACCAGCAAAGCAAAATTTCGCAATAAATATTACTTAGCAGAGCGCCTAGTAAAGGGGGAATTAATTAGAATATTCGTATTTCAACATAAATAAGGGGACAGAGAGGAGCGTTGAGCGAAATTTCAATTATGGCGGCGTAAGCGGTGCCCGCGACGAGGAACTTTCTGTTTACATTTTGTTAAAGGAATGGGAATTTGAGACTCAATTCCTTAACAAAATGTGCGTCGGAGTTAGCCGAATAGTTGTTGCGTGAAATTTTTCAGGAAGACTCCTAAGTCTTTTCTGACGATGCCTTGTTATTGTTTTTCGACAATAGCCATTCATTGATTTCTTTCTTTTTTTTTAGAACAGGGGGCAAGCTTTACTCTCGGAATAAATAAATAAATAAATATCTTCTAACATTCACACCTATCAACTAACCCCATTTTAAGCAACTAATGCTGCTTGTGTTACGGACACTAGATGACGGATAAATATATTTAATAGATAAATACATATAAATATGATGAATATATATAAATATGATGAAATAAATATATATAAACATCCAAGACTGGAGAACAAATGCCTGAAAATTCATCACCCAAACATTTGCCCCCACCGGGGATCGAACCCAGAACCTCTCGAGATGGCGACGCCTTGAGACCGGCGTACAGACCACTCGACCACGGAGGTCGTCCAATGGCTTAGGTACTTTTTATTTGTCTGTGGAATCCGGCCACTTGTATCGATTACAATCACAGTCAAAGCGCTGTGGTTGTGCTTGCTACAAGCGCTCGAGATAATGAACATTAATATTATACTCCTAATGATTATTATTTATATTGTAAAATAATTATGTAAAATTTGACGACTTTAAGTGCCAAGTTTGGCTATGAAATAAAGCTAACTTTGATTTGATTTGAAAAACGAGTAGACGGAACACTGATGGTAAGTGATTACCGCCTCCCTACATTTGCAATACTGGAGGAGTTATAGTGCGTTGCCGGCCTTTTGTGGGAGTCCGCTCTTTTCTTGGAGGCTTACTTAACGTACCAGTCTGGAAAAGCAGCGACGGCAATTCTTTCCATAGTTTTTGTCAACAAAAGTGCACAACAGTTACTCGCCTCAAAGTCCAAAATAAAACTTGTTGCCAATAGTTTAATGTCTAGAATAAGCCTAAAGAACACTTCATTATGAAATACGGCTCGAGTTACGAATTACCTGATTAATGGGAACAGACTTGCTCCCTTCTACAATGAACAAACATATCTGCTGAAGGGTGGATTAAAGAAGTGCGAAGTTAACGCCTCTTCCGTTCAGGAATATGGGCGTGATTATGTTTATGTTGGTTTCCTGTTTTCTACGGCAATGTAATCCTGGAGAATAATAATTATTTAGTATCTAGCCGTTTTCTAATCGATAGGGTATGAATGTGAGGGTGGTTTCAGAGCAATGCTGGCTGCCGGCACTGGTCAACAGCGCCAACGAGATTTCCATAGTGTGGTTTCATAGCTTCGCTGGCCGTCAGCGCCGATCATTCCTACGCCCTTACTATTACACGATCACACGAAACGTCCCATAAACTTTCTCGTGTAAGCGCGGTCGTGTAGACGGCGCCTGCCACAGGCGTTGCTCTGAAATCTCCTCTAAGAAGTTACACAGAAATTACACAGTTTTTTTGATTAGCTAACGACACGATATGACGTCCTACCAAAAGAATTCGAATAGGAGCGATTTCAACACGCTTCAGAAAAACTGTCTCTGACTACCAGCGTGTCTCATTCGAATGGACACTTGGGACTCGTTAAAAGTTCTCGGCTAACACGATTACAGTTTCTTTTGTTAGCCAACTTTATTGTGAAGCTATCACGTCTTGTATAGGGGTCGAATTCGAATACTCACAAAGAATTTTCGACTCTACCAGAGGAGAAATATAACCTTTATTCGGTTACCGTTGGAAGCCTTCGTATTTTGCTTGATAGGCAACCTATGATGCTGATCTTATAAACGTACAATAGTTTAAGTCTGAAATTAAGTTGGCTGAGTATTTTTCAGATGAAACACAGCTATAAGACACGCGAACACTACCTAAAGGAACTTTTTCAAAGCTTTTTTCGTGTACATAGTACATTTGTATGTACTTCTTTATGTGCCTAATAATATAGGCAGTACCTACACTGCACAGCAAATAAACCGGGGCACCCGCTTGGAACTTTGATATTATTTTCTTAAAAAGTATAAAACTTACAAAAACAGAGTTATACTTACAGAAAGTGCACTTCGTGACGATTAAAATGGTATAAAACTCATTAGGATCAAATCATTTATTAAGTGCTTATTAAAAAAATTACAAAGAAGAGTCGTTTTAAGTTTTGCAAATCGTTGGTGATTTTTTTAAGCAATAATGTCCGACTAACCCATTCTATAAAAAAGAACGCTTATCGCGATCTCAAGTAGAAACAGAGCAAATTGATTATTTCGTATTTGTAGCTTGATTATTATATGAATTGAGCGTATATTTACGGGTGCACGGCATAAAATTGTGGTCCTTTTAATCAACATGAAACGATTTTTTATAGGCATAACTTTGTTAGTTTTAAAGAATTTGGGAAAATTTTAAAATTGCACAAGGGATGGCTATAAAAAGTATTCATAGGCTTTTCGAGTTCGATGTTGTTCCACCCCTATATTCATTAAAACATGCCATCCTAAGCAAAGTGGCGTAACTCACAAAAAAGCAAAAATGAAAATCTGCTATTTGTTGTGAAATAAATCGTGTTATTTCATACATTATTCAGAGCAAAGGATTTATGCGGAGGATAGGGAGCAGTCTGTGATACCAGCAATTACTTAACTTAATTAATTGGCTGTTTCCCTGAATCGTAACATCAGCATACTTTTTGCTTAATGAAGCGAACGATAAAGTACGACCTCTGATCGGTTTCGAACAGGGGTGTCACGTTTGAGAAGATGCAATTTTTAATTAAATTGTATCTAAATTTATTACCACGATTTTATTTACTTACTTGTTTTGTCTTTTTGTTTGTTTGTTAGTCCGGTTGGATTTTTCTAACTCAATTTTGAGGCACTTCCGGACTAGCTATCGGGCTGAAACTTTGGGAATAGTTCAGAACCAGGTGACAATGCAACTTGAAAGTAGTTCCACCTTTCTACGAGCACTTTGAGGTCGAAATTCCAACAACTTTCACGTTTTGTATGGAGAGACTGCACAGCGCTATGTGTTGATTAGGGTTAAATCACCAATTAATGGATGGTGCTGTGATAGATGGCGCTGTGCGTAGTTAAATAAAAAATATTACATTAACGCGCCCCCACGTATTGATTGATCCCTCATTCACCCCGCATGTTTTTTTAATATTATTTTGCTCTTTGTAAGAAATTGGGATTTTTATATTTTTAATCTTTTATTTTTTTTTATACTACCAGGGTGGCAAATAAGCATACGGCCCACACAGATGGGCAGTGGTCACCGTAGCCTATGGACGCCTGCAACACCGAGGGCATCACCAGCGCGTTGCCGACCCTTAAAAAACCAATCTAATATTATTTTCAGCAGTTAGTTGATGGATGCGGGCAGCGCAGGACCGGTCGTTGTGGAGATCATTGGGAGAGTCATTGGCCTATGTCCAGTAGTGGAGATCATTGGTCTATGTCCAGTAGTGGACTTAATCAAGCTGATGGATATCCTTCCATGGATATTCAACGATTAATACAAGAAAAATACGTATTTCTTTTACTAGTTGCTCTCATTAATTCAAATAAACTGCAAATAAAGAAAAATATTTTTCCAAGCTTAAATAAAAAAAACCGATGAAAAGTTTTAAATACAAAAATATTTTGTAATTTGAAAATTAACTTACACAAGCACCTATGGTAGGTAAGTACTTTTATTGTCCTTGATTCTGATAGGTACTGACTTTTGGTCTTTAACAGAGAAATGCTTTTAATGTTTACACCAACATAAGTGATTAAATTTTCCACTGCTCTGGATGATATTGGGTGAAAACCGTCACCAGAACATGTTCTAAACCGGAGAAGTGATTGTAAAAAATATTTCTAGCAATATTTCTGCGCTGTCAACCTTGACTATCCGTAGAAGTGCAATCTTGTAATGAGCCGGTCTCGTGCCTCCAGCCGTCGTTTTTCCACCACTTTAGCGGAAAAATAAAGATTATTTGCCCAATTTGTTGCTCGTCTAACGCCTCGCTAAGTGCTATATTTATGTCTTATTAATACGACTGCAGAGCGAAGAAAAATATGAAAAGAGACTGAGTCTTAATTGGAAAACATGTTGCAGATATCCTTATCCCATATGTTGAAAGCCGAATGGTATAAATGGTTATCTGTGATTATGAATGACATTTATGTACAGTTTATTCTGGATATAACATTTTAAATGGTGAACATGCTGAGACCTTCTAGATGGTAAGCGCTCGCTAGCCGCAGCCCTCACATTATGGTCTTAATCCGCATGGACACTATCAACCTGCCTTATAAAAATCAAGAAGAACGTTAGTGGCGGCCGCTACATAATGTTAATAACGGCTCATACATTTTAATTAGGGTGCTAAATAATATATTAGGTCCTTACCTATAAAATTGGTGTTTTGTATGGAGATTTTGGGGATGTCTGCATTTTATATACTAACATTTTATCAGTTTTCTTCACAACGACAAATCCAGAGATAATAATATTTGGCATGTATCATTAGACAAGCTTTAGCAATATGTGTGTGAACACGCTTGATAAAAATTATTCATCGTTTTTATGTTAATGCAAATCAAATGATGTATTCGGGAGGCAGTTAAAAATAATTGTCTTTTTGTCTAACTTTAACACAATTAAACTTACAAAATTTATTTATTTAATTAAAATTTAATTAAAAATTATCAAATTAAATAATACGAGCTCAAATATATGGTCTATTTTTAGAAGAGGCAATTATTTTATAAGAATGTTTTGAAACTTAATAGTTACGGACAAATTGCTAAGACAGAATAAAAACACCAATTTCATAGGTAAGGATATAACAATAATATATGTTAAGATCAATATGCCTATCCGGTGGAGCTCGGTGCCGTAGTGGTTAGTATGCTTTGGCTTTCGATTGAATATTTATGCTGAAATAATGATGATGCGCTCGGTGGCGTAGTGGTTCGTATGTTACTTTCGCCATGGTCACGTGTGGATGGGTGACCAAAACTTTGTGTTCTCGAGCTCCTCCGTGCTTCGGAAGGCACGTTAAGCCGTTGGCCCCAGTCGCCATTGCGACTGTTTCTACCCAGCAACCCGCATTAGGCCAGCGTGGTGTTGTTACGGCCCATACTCTTCATGTGTTTCTCCATAAGGAAGGCCTGTGCCCAGCAGTGGGATATAGGCTGAGGATAAGGTCAAAATGCCTGTCCACTTATTAACTTTCGAGAAATATGCAAAAATAAGACGCTAATAAAAGGTACCCTATTTATTAAATCCTCTAAACAAATGCTGGAAAGAACAAAAGAAAATGCGAATTTTGAAAGATTTTTGTCTGTTTAGACAAGTTATCGAGCCATTTTCAACTGTCAACAATACGCTGGAAACTGATGCCAAATATTTAGCAGTTCCAAATTCTAACCATTCACGCGCACAATGTAATTTGAAGTAGGTTAACAGTTTAGTTCCATGTCACAATAACTATTGGGTTCATAAAGTATAGCTGCAAGTGTCGCTACGAGCGCTTATTTAGTATGACAATGTAAAGGTTATAACTTGGTATCGAGCTTACTTTATAGTGAATAGATCAGATCACGTATTTTCCCGTAGAAGTAGGCAGAGAGTAATCTCCCTGTTCGTTTTACTTGCTACGATACATACTTTATTTCGCTTCGATCACTCTTTTTACAGTCCTTATACATGCTGGGTGACGAAAGCAACGAAAGCGATGGATGAAAGAAAGCTGCACTCAGCAGAGATGCGAATGTTGCGATGGATGTGTGGAGTTACAAGAATGGACAAGATCAGGAATGAATATATTAGAGGAAGTTTGAAAGTAGCGCCAGTGACAGAAAAGATTAGGAGCAATAGGTTAGCGTGGTATGGACATGTGATGAGGAGGGATGAATGTCACATTACAAGAAGGATGCTGAGCATGGATGTGGACGGACCTAGAGTTAGAGGAAGACCAAAGAAGCGATGGATTGAATGCGTGAAGATATGAGGATAAAAGTAGTGGATGCTGAGCTGACGAGTTACAGAGGAGAATGGAAGAAGAAGACATGTTGTGCCGACCCCACCTAGAGTGGGAAAAGGGCAAGAAGAAGAAGAAGATACATGCTGGGTGATTTCGGGTACTTTTGAACTGGCCCTTCTCAAGAACCCCATTATAGCTTGTCAAACACTTGTCAAACATGGAAATTTCCTTACAAATCAAGTCTCATGGTCTGAATGTTTGATATAGTGCTAAAAAAAGGATTCAAATTGTGGTGATTGTTTATAGACCCTCTCGCGGTAGACTGACAATTCGGTGAAAGTCTCTAGAGATTCTTGGGGGAGGCCTATGTCTAGAAGTAAGTCTCCATATTTATGCTGAAATAATGGTGACAAGCTCGGTGGCGTAGTGGTTCACCAAAACACCAAAACGTTGATGGGTCACCAAAACGTTGTGATCTCGAACTCCTCCGTACTTCGGAAGGCACGTTAAACCGTGGGTCCTGGATGCTATTGCAGCCGTTTCTACCCACCAACCCGCATTGGGCTAACGTGGTGGTGTTACGGCCTATACGAAGGCCTGTGCCCGGCAGTGGGACGTATAATTGCTGAGAACGATGATGACGAACTTCTGGATTATGTCATTATCTATCTGTCATGATGACATCGAAAATAAATTTAGGGCCGATTTTTCAATCGCTGGATAAAGGTCCAAATAACTTCCAGAGGAATAAAGGTAGACTCTTTATTTGTCTGGTAAGTGTTTGTCAGTTTTTCAATCAATTTTTATTCTAAGAATAACTATCCGACCGATTAACTCTTCTGTGAAAACACCAACTTCAAGATGGTGAAACAAATATATAAAGAAGACAATTGTCAGAGCAAGGCAGACTATTGCTACGATTGCTGTGATGATCATGTGTCAAACAAACGCGCGCGTCCTGAGATTGTTTTGGCTGTGTTGTGTGTGATGCTGTTTTTGTAAATTTCTTTAAACAAACTTATTTTTCTGGCATGGAAAACAAAAAGAGATAGCGATCTGCTAAATTTAAAAATGCTGAGGTGCAATAACTTGTGAGTTTTGTGGAAAGATATAAACATATAACAGAAAATCCTCGTCCTCCTCGATTGCAATATCGTCAAGTGCATTGAAAATATCAATTTCAGCAGCTAATACCAAAAATCGCACGAAAACTGACCTGAAACTTACTGTTTATCTATGGAATAAACAGTTATCTGGCCGTCCGAGGGCCAGATAAGTTTATTCCTTAAATAAGAGAGTTATTCGCCTAAGCCTATCTGACTGTTGAACAATCCATTATTTTGCTATCTATCGAATAAACCTTATCTGTCTGTTTATCTAAGGATTGAAAAATCGGCTCTTAGTAGAAGAAAAAGCTCTAGTAGAAGCTTGTAACGCAGACCAGTGGCTTAGACGGTAGCCACACCTTCCAGCGGTCAGAGGCCACTTCAAGGTCTGTTCGTTAGTCGAATATTGTCACTTCAAACGGTATCTCCACATAATTAATGCTCAAAGGTCCGCATCAAAGCTGTTCTCATCCTACAGAATATCAAAGTATTTCGGCCGCTCAATTTGGGACAAGCCTCTGTTCTCAGGTTAGAGATGTTAATTATAATTTGCGATGAGTTTGCTGCTTAAGATCTTATGGTTTGCTGACGGCAATATTTTTTGGAAAGCAATTCACTCATTCAGATGTCATGTTAGCCTCATTCATTCAAGTTTTGACATTTTTGTTAATAAAAAGGCCCGCAAAATTCTCATTGCGATCTAGTAAGCAAAACATTTGTCCACTTTTTTTTATGGACAGGTAAGCTCTTGGCCTTCATCTCACCTGATGGTAAGATAAGGCCGAAGGTGGAAGCGAGTGTCACCTGTAATCCTCAACAATAGTGGAACTGGCTATCTTACCTCTGATTGCCGGAATACAACATTGCTTATAACATTGTTATTTTGGCGACAAATTTAGGTACGACGACGGTGGTAACTAGCCAGGCGGGCTTAAAAGCCCTACCATCGACCAAAACCGAGCAAAAAAGCCCCCGTGGGGGAGGGGAATAGAACCGCAAGATTTTCTGATCTACACCCTATTATTTATTTAGTGAAATAAAAAGAATACAAAATTACACTATCACACGGTGCCTCACAAACACAAACATTTTCTGTGTCCTGATACTCAACTTATGTGTAATAATTGAATGACCCACGCATTAAAACATTATAAAAAATTACATATTTGAACAAGTTGGTAGCCGACGACAGTAGCAGCATACGTAGCGACACGAAGCGCATGATTCATAAAAATACATAGAAACCAGGACATACCTTTTTTTTTTTTAACTGTAGACATTGTCAAATATTTTCATATTCTTTCACATTTTGTTTCTCCATGCTGCATTGCAGTGATACATTTTACAGCAGTATATGAACCGGGATTGTACAGTCGCGACGACAAGTCGCCTGCTACTGCTGCGTGTCGTCTGCCGCCATCTTGTACAGTCACGTGCAAAAATATGTATACAATTTTGACAGTTCATGACTCTTATTAGGTAGCGAATAAAGACTATCACCTGTCAAATGCGAATACATATATTTGCAATTGACTGTACCTTTGTGCAAATTAACAAAATGTTGTTATGACGTCTAAATTATGAGATGTAATTGAATATGTCTGTTAACGATACTTTTGCTACTCTATCTTTTATCTATCTTTCTGTTTATTGGTTGCTATAGTTACTTTCCGTTTTTTGTTCTAGTAAAATACAAGTTTTGTATCCGATATTTCCTCTTATTCAATTGACCTCCTACTACCAGCAAGCTCACCAACATTGTGGTCCTTCGAGCAAACGTACGTACGAGCTGAGGATTAAGAAGATATCACCAATGTTTACTAGGGCAAAAGCTCGCAGCGAAAATGAGCTCGCACAGAAGAGACAAATTGCGCAGCTCGCAGAGAAGTCATTACCGGCAAGCCACGTTGGAGTTCTCGACTCACACGACTCTCCTTGCAACCTACCTA
Source organism: Parapoynx stratiotata (assembly GCA_910589355.1). Classification (NCBI taxonomy): domain Eukaryota; kingdom Metazoa; phylum Arthropoda; class Insecta; order Lepidoptera; family Crambidae; genus Parapoynx; species Parapoynx stratiotata. The sequence goes on from OU342470.1 coordinate 16,358,244, forward strand.
GAAGCAGCCGATCATCCGCAAAATCCAGCACTAAAATGACAATCGTGTCAGGCGAGATGTTAAAAACACGGCTCGAGTTGGAAGCTGCCGAAGAAAAGGCACGCATCCTTGAGGAATTTTGGGAGCCTCATCCAATCAAGGGCAAGACATACTCCGCATTAAAATTAGAGCGAGCATAATAATATAAAATTATGTGTTTGTTTGTTATTCCGTTTACGACGTTGTTATGGCGGCCTGGTGTGGCGCGAGTTAACTCTGTGGTTACCATTTCAGGGAAAACAAACGCGTAATTTAGTTTAACGTGCCAGCCTATCTTTCTGTTGTTCCGCAAACTATTGCGGGAATAAATACAGTGGGTGTTTGTACACCAGGAAATTATGATTATATTCACACACGTCTTTGTTCTGTCGATATTTTATGTCAGTTCGAAGCTGGATTTTCAAGGTCGATTCGCCTCAATTATTCGTTATTACGAGTATATCTTGTATGTAGTATAAGTATAAGTGTCTCACACTAGCACCTATCAAAAAGGTCAAAATAAGCTGCTTGTGCGCTTGTAATATGGATACTAGCTAACAGACAAATACTTCTGGCTACAAAATTAGATGGTTCATATTGCATTGATTCGTCCTTAATAAAATTAATAATCTGGAAGATTAATAGATTAATAAGCGGGCTTATCTCTAATAGAGATGCTATTAGAGATAGTTAGTTTTTATTTTTATGTAATATTTTTTTGGCAATAAAGAGTATAATAATAATAATCATGTACGTCGCTATACCATTAAGCTCTTTACTATAACTTGTTTAATTAGCCACGCTACACCAAGAAGTCCAGAAAAACTACGAAAATATATAAATAAAAGTTCTTTAGCACTCTGTAATTAAATAAATTTTAGCACAGCAAAGGAATAATAAATTCTATACCCTTCCACATAAACATGAAAATCGCATATCAAACAATCCTGCTACGCTGGTTTTGTATTTGTAAAGGCAACGTCAAATCGTAATCTACCTTGGACACTTGCAAATGGACATCAGTCAACAAATTTACGGAGCAATTGGAAAATTTGTGAGCGCTCTTAATTACAGGAGTTAAGGTTGGTTTTGGGATTATCAGGTGTAAGTTTAACGTTGTAAATTACTATAGAAGTTGTTCAGGTGCAGAAGGAACAATATAAAAGATGTTAATTGGTGCCCTCCTCAGTAATTGAGTCGCTACTGGAGCGGACAATGCGACATTGTCATTTGAGGCATTTGCATACCCTCTACCTTCGGATTCCTTGGCAATTAAGGTCCTTTTGCCATCTACAAATATTTTGTTTTCCAATTAAGTTAACAGAGGTAGCTTCTTAATGCTGGGTTGTTTTTTACTTTATGTTCTACAGTCGTTTAATGCAATTAAGGGGATGTTTATTTGGATTGGTTGTGTTGCGGCAATCCAGCGCAACGTCTGGTATTTGATAAAATAAAGAAATTGTCATTGTCCATTTGAAGTGGGCCGTGTTCTTTATGTTTATTGCTCTTGTTGCTGCATATAGAGTTCGTAATGTATTATGAATGCAAATTGTTCTATTTTATATACTTTTTTGGAAATTTTCAAAAAACCTCGTAACCTTTAGCATCTGTTTACGACGTTATATTATTATTTTTTTTCCATATTTTTTTCCGCGAAATAACTTTGTTCAAGATAATTCTAGACTGTTTCACATCGGTGACATTGTGATAGAATAGTTACGATTATTTGCAAAGATGTAGTTTCAAATTTCAAACACGATTTTCGTCAGCCTTTGAAAAGTCTTTGAAATTTCAACGATGAAATGCTGGACATGATTCTGAAAACCCTACTAGTTTAAGGCAAAATTAAATAAGTGACTTTACAATGATAAACGCTAGGGTAGTCGGCTTGTTTTGCATTAAATATAATAGAAGCTGATTTTGTGATAATGTATTTTTCAAACAAAGTAATGTCTTGATAAAAACTAACATAAAACACTTTAATGATAATAGATAATGATATTAAGAGAACCATGACTTTTTGCACTTATGCCTACCCCCTCGGGGACATAGCCGTGATAATAATATGTATGTATATGTCTACTTTTGTCAATATTTACAAATTAACATCATCATTGCTTGATCGCCATCTTTACTCAACGTCCTTAAAATCCATTCAATTCCGGGTGGCATCTCGAGATGCCACATACAATAGATAAGCTTTTGTGTTATTCGAGAGGTGTAAAAATCCCACAAAACCATACCAAAATTAATATCATCAAAGTTACGTATTTCGGGATTTCAGCAACGCTTAGGGTAACAGTAATCCCATCGCCAACCGGCCGTAGGTGAGCTGCAAGCTTACGCAATGGGCAAAACGAAGTATGGACCGCAGAGCGATCTTGCGGCCGCTTTGTACAACATTCAATAAGAGTTGGGTAGGGTCTGCATATTTTGGATGTTTGTGGGATAGGGACAGTTTTTCTTTTGTATTTAAAAGCAATTTAGGTCAGAGGAATTTTGTTGGTGATGGTAACGTAGTAGGAACGAATTGCTGTGAAAATTCTTGGATATCACGAAAACGCCCATTACTAGTCTTAGCGATTCTATTATTCCTTATATCCATCAGAACAACACTGAAAAGATCAGTGACACTTTTTCAATTGATTAATGATTGAACAAAATAATATTAAAAAAATACAACAAAAATAAAAAGATATAACTTGAAAGAATGGAAATTTATTTCAGTGAGAATTCCAAAGCAGACGAATCCGAGATCACAAATTTGATCACCCTCGTCTAACCATGTCGAGAGTTGCATTGTTTTTGTTATCTTCAGTACTCCACTGGACTCCTAGTTCTGATTTATCTGATTTAATACATATGTACTTAAAATAACCTCCTTCTAGGATAATAAGTTTTATTGATTGATAAACAAACTCTGGGGCACAAAGCGAACTGCGAAATATACACCGCAAAGCGTTCTTGCGGTCGCTTTGTATCGCTCAAGAGAAGTTTGGTACGGATCACATGATTCAGAATTTTGCAGGACTTATTGAGCTAAATAGTAAAGTCGCACATTTTTGTCGATAAGACCTTGTTTATTCCAGATAAAGAAAGAAAACCCTTCACTAGATAGTACAAAACAAAATGCTTCCCGCTATCTGTCAGTCCGTTTTTATTTATGCTTAGATAATAATAATATAATAATAATAATATATTTATTTTTCACCACAAACAAGCTTAAATATTATAGGTAAGTTTACATGCTTGAGTAAAGTAGCTATATGGGTATTTACTTGTTTGTGGAGACTGGTGATCTATATTAAGTAATATTAAAATATACTTGTATTACCAACCACCAGGTCTCCACCCTCAGACATTATTACACACAAACAGGAGCTACTCAATAAATGTTTATATAAAGTTTTTTATGTAGTTATTTAAAGCAAAGCTAAGTAATCAATTTGTTTTATATAATATTACTTAAAAGATATTCTGTTTCCTGATATGGTAATGTCATCAGCCATTTAGTTACAAGTTTTTTGCATTCATAAGTATTTTTAGATATTAAATTTAAAATGGCGTTACTTTTATTATACAGTGTAGGTCCTTGCGCATTGAAAAACCGTTTTGCAAAAGAAGACCTAAAATATTCGGCTTGGCATACATTTCTATTCTTACGTTTACTATTAACTACATTAGGCTTATAATCTATTCTGGTATGCTGCATAAGTACAGTTTGTAGTATATAAATTTGGCGAACTGTTAAGACCTCACAATCTGCATACAATTTTATGGTTGGATATAGCATAGGCTTAAGAAGACATATTTTAAGAATCAATCTTTGTGCCCTTTCTAGTTTTATTAAGTTAGTTTTCACAGCTCCTCCCCATACTGTTACACAATATGATATTATTGATTGACATAAAGATAAATAAATATTTTTTAGAGTTTTACCATCCGTAATTGATCTGAGCTGCTTAAAAATATATGTTAGTTTACGAACTTTTTGCGTTAACCCTGTTATATGCTCCTGAAAAGTGAGCGTACTATCGAGAACAATGCCAAGATATGTGATGTTTTGCACCTGCGTCAAGCTGTTACAAGAGCAATCAACCAGTGGAGGATAAGAGCAAGTGTGTGAAGTTATTTTTAGTTGTGGCGTTAAATTAGTGTTTCGGCGCTTAGTGAAAAGTATATACTTGGTTTTAATAGTGTTCAATGTAAGTGAATTTGCTGCTAACCATTGACATACAATGTTAAAACCTTTTTGAGCTTTATCGAAAACTTCTTCCCAGGTACTCCCATAGAATGTAAGGGTAGTGTCATCAGCATATGCTATCACTTTACCGTTTTCCAGTTGTAGTTCACACATCTCATTCACATAACAAAGAAACAGTGTTGGCCCCAAAACACTACCCTGTGGCACACCCGATTTCATGACAATCTCTTCACTCATATCTTCTCCAATTTTCACTTTTTGTGTCCTATTTTTTAGGTAATCAGTTAATAAAAGCAAGTAATAAAAGATCTTTAAAACTACGCAACGAAGGTTGTATATTTAAGTTCTATTTAAGAGCTGGGTGGCGTAGTGGTTTTCAATATCGAAAACAAAGCTACCTCTGCCGTGGTCAGGCCTTGGTTGGGTGAACAAAATTTTGTGATATCCAACTCCTCCGTGGTTCGGAAGGCATATTAAACCGTTGATCCCAGTCGCAACCGCAACCGTTTCTACCCACCAACCCGCAATGGGCCAACGTGGTGGTGTTACGGCCCATACTCCTCATGTGTTTCTCCATGTGAAAGGCATGTGCCCAGCAGTGGGAGTTTATGAACTGGTTAAAATTCTTGCAATTTCTCAGAACAAAGCCTCTGCATATAATCCTACATAAACCTTAAAGTGTGGTAACCCTACTATCATATGAAAGCTATAGCCACTGTTCTCATAAGGCAATATCCCTGAAAGCATAATATGCATTTACTACTCTCTACGGTCTCCGGCACGCAATCACGGTCCGTTTATACAGCGGCTTGGCTGAGTGGTCTAACTCTATGTCCCAGGGTAGATTCCCGAGAGAGTCAGATATTTGTATAGCTAATCAAAGTATTAGTTTGCAAAATTGGTGATAATAGGAATAATATATAGGAAAAAATACGAAGGTATGCGTGAGTATGTTAATTCCGCATTTCGTCTAATACGTGAAACGAATAATGAAGTTTAATTCGTCAAGATTAATTTTTAAATTAATATAATATTATTAAGTATTTTGAATTCGGGATTTACTTTAAGTTGCTTTTTTAATTTTTTACTCCTTTCACTACTCCTCATGTGTTTCTCTTCAAGCTTGTGGGACGTTATTTTGACAATGACCCTAAGGACAATTTTATCTTATTCTCCTTTTCTTCTTCTACTATGAAAATTCCGGTGTAGTAAAATCAGAGGTTAATGATATTCGTATTAAACTGCATTTATGTTTTATTCAAACTCCATCGTGAGGGTCTAAAGTTAAGACTCTTAACTCTTGCGACCTCTAGCACAAGTAGCTATCTTCCGCCTCCGTTATCATTATTTTAATGATCATTAAAATTTTATCCAACTTTTAATAAGTAAATAAAAATACTCCTTCCTTTATTCGAACATTTCATTATTTCGCAGCTTAAGCATTGCTTTGTTTCAATTGAGGAGGGAAGGGAAGGACTATCTATCGCCAGACGGACTCAAAAGGAAATATCTATTGCGAACAGAAACAATTCACGGTATGATAAATTGTCAAAAAATTGTTTCGGGCTTACAATTCCGTTTAAAGTTTTAAGACGTGTTTTCTCAGTGGGGGCTTCCCCGGCGTGGGGGCGCTTTTGGGGTTACATCAAAGTGAATTAGCGAATGTTGTCTGGGGGCGTCCGCTTGTAAGCCTCTTTGAAGTTTAACCTGCAGGCAAACCCGGGAGACGCGTTAAGCGTAAGGGCATTTAGATATAAGGCCCTTTGAGTATTCCCTTTAATACAATAAATATGACAGTACCAATTTTGTTGGATTTTTCCGGGGTATGTCCCTTCGCTGATCGTTATATCCGGATGTTTTGTTGAAATTTGTATTTAGTATATTATTAAATGCGCCTATTAACACGTTAACAAAAAATATGATAGGTGGCCCATGGAGATGACATGTAGAATCTCCTTCTGGTGGAAGGACCTAACCTAAACTACTGCGATAATTTTTATCTGATAAAACAAATGAAAGTCGACAAATGAAATCGAATTAACGATTATACAAATTCGAAATTCAAATTTAAATACCGCGTGAAATTGCGCATTCTTTTTAAATCCGAATTCGTTTTGAAAATTTTCGTTATTGGAAGCACTTTCATGTTAACATAATGTTTGAGGTAATATTTTTGGTATACTCTTAACAAATGCCTGTAAATATTGAATCAGGTAACTTTACTCTTGATTGCTAACTTGATGGAAGGTATATGTGGCTGTGTTGAGAATAAATTTGATGATATTAGTTATAATTACGGAAATATGCTTGCCCTCTATAACTTGGGACGAATAAAATTAAGGCATCTCTCTCTGTGGGTGTGTAAGGCATCTCTGCCTACGATAGAGGCGAGATAAAATGTACAGTCGATTAAAAAAATGTGTATACACATTTTAGATTATTTTAGAGGTGACAATATAGGTAGACAATCTTTATTTCGTTCTGATAAGAGTAATTTACTGTTAAAAGTTCGAGAGGGTGCGGGAAACGCGGGCTCGATCCTACCGCCTGTACCACTGAGTTTGAATAAAACTTATGTACAGTTCATTGTGAATATCGCTTGCCTCACATCGTGCCCGGTGCATGGCAACAGGCTCGCCACCTGTTACATGGGGACCTAAGATATCTGGCGAAATGTGCGTTTAACACCTCTGCCTACCCCTTCGGGGAAAGAGGCGTGATGATTATGTTATGTTACTGTCAAAAGTAGTTACATATTAGGTCCTTACCCATGAAATTGGTGTTTTGTATGGAGATTTTGGGGAATTCTGCATTCTCCATACTAACATTTTATCAGTTTTCTTCACAACGACAAATCCAGAGATAATAATATTTGGCATGTATCATTAGACAAGCAGCTCCGTGTCCAATTTTAACACAATTAAACTTACAACAAATTATCAAAACAAATCAAAAGAGCTCAAAAATATAGTCTATTTTTAGACAAGGTAATTATTTTTTAGGAATACTCTGAATCTTAATAGTTACAGACAAAATACTAAGACAGAATAAAAACACCAATTTCATAGGTAAGGACCCAATATTTTAAAAGTTGACTCTACCTATGTGTGTATGTATGTGAATGAGTATTTTCTTTTCAAACTGTCAACGTGAAGATTTATTTGCTTATTTATGTTATTAATCAGAAATGTCCCTTTGATTCAATGTAAATTATATTTCCAGTACAACGTACTATCTCCGTTATCTCTAACCTCCATAAATGCTCCCACATCTTTCTTCTTTTAATAGTTTCCTTAAAAGGGTTTGCGCCCAAAAACCCCATTTTGCTACGAGATTTTATGAAAGACCACAGATAGTAGGTACGCCACTATTTTGAATGCAAATTGACAAAAAGAATGTAGCCTTCATATTTTGCGTTCCTCCTCCTTCCTGAGAGAGAATTTTTATGAACCTTTTAAAATACAGCATCTAACGGTTAGATAGTGAAGTATCTAAAAATACAGTTCAGCAATTATAATTTCTTTTCTCACGGTCAGAAATTATAATGTTTTTGTTTTTAAATTAAACTTTATCAAGTAGTATTATTTGAATAATGCCTTGCATTGAAATTGTTTTCGAAAGGCAGCGCAAAAATTTATCACCGATCTTCGGAGCTACAAAAAACCAGTATTTTTAATAATGCAATCTTCGCAACATTCATGGGCTTGGTGATGTCCCATAACAATTTTTCATTGTGGAATACAGAAAGATCGGACAAACATTTACTTTAAATTATAATATTGATTGCGGAAATACTTTTGATTCTTACACTAATTAAGAACGCAAAAAATACTATATATGTATATTTTAACGTTTAAAACTAGCTAAAATAAAACAAAATATTCTTAAGAAAACTCAATGGCAAGCCCCGGCGTATTTCACGAAATAAGCATGCATAACCTTTTCACGGGGTGATTCTAAAGAGAAAGTTATATGAATTTCTTCTGAGGTCTTAAGAAATGGAAATTTATACGGGTCCACTGGCGTTTGTTTGTGTTTGTTCTGTGCCTCGGAATTGTGCTACATATATTCCTGTAATTGGATGTGTGAAAGAAAATGCTAAGGAAAAATTCTAGCACAACAGCGTTAGGCAATCAATATAAAATGTAATTAACCACGTGTTTACCAGTGTTCAGGTTTTGTCATAAAGGTCTGGAGAGAATTATCATTTTCCCTGATGGTAAGAGTGTGTAACGAGGCCCTATATCAGCATTAGCGTCTTGGCTGTTATTGCCGCTGTTCTGGCCATTTTCCCTTTGTTTCTGTCTTTAAACTAACCATCTGTCTCTTTTTTCATTGTTTTTGGTCTTATTTTATTTCTATCAGAGTCAGCGTCTGGAGCGGTTGTCTCGACGCAAATAAATTATTATATTTGTGTTATAAAGTATAAAGATAAATGTTCAAAACTTTCAAATAACTTTTCCAAGGCACTATTGTAAGTACCTTTGATAATACCTTTAAGTTTCATGTCAAGTGATTTGTGGAATTTACCCTTTTATAAATTGTTTCAGTTCTTCCTTAAGTTTTTAATAAGAGACGACATTTCCTGGCTTTTATTTCTACATCTCCACCCACCACGTCACAAGTGTAGTCCTGAAGCGGCAGCTGATGGGGTGAAAAATACAGCATCAATTCAGCCATTAACGGCGTTTTTCCTTTTCATTGCTCGCTTGCGACGCGCGGACGCAAGGGACGCATGTATTGAGCGAGAAATGAAAAGAGAAAACGCCTGCCGCTTGTGGCTTTTAGTAAAAACATACGATAGTCAAGTCTTAGTCTTATTATCAAAGTCTTTAAAATTTAAAGGGCAATCTTTAAAAATCTTTAATAATCGGCTGTAATAATAATAATAACAATAATAATAAAATTACTGGTTACGGATAGTATGATTCAGTAGAGTTCAAAAATATGTACGCATATTTGAGAGGTAGCAGTCTTTATTCCATTCCAATAAGAGTCATTTACTGCCAAATATGTATACATCCCGTGTTGGTCCGGGACACAAAAAGAATGTACCAACTGCTTTTCTTGCCTAGCATGTCGTAAAAGGCGACTAAGGGCGTATTGGGTACTGGGTCAGTGATTGTGTAGGCGATGAGCTAGCCACTTGTTACTCTTTCACGATTTTTCATCTGACCAAAACCAATTTTTGTATGGCTTAGTGTGGTCTTAAGGAACACAGTGCCTTGGACTCTGCCTACCCCTTCGGGGATTACAGGCGTAGGCGTTTGTGTATGTATACATATTTTTAAACTTGACTGTGCTTGAGAAATACATTTTCTTATTAGGTAGTTTCCTAAAGGCTTTAAGAAATAAATAACTAATTTAAATGCTTTAAAATGTTTCGTGTAACGGAAATATTACAAACGATCTTTCTGAAAATATTATTTTAAAATCTCTCCGTTCTCGCTCTCCGTTTTGTTATGACATAAGGCTGCCTGCGCACGACAGACACCGACAGTCGAGGGAAATGCATTTTAAGTTATTCAATTTCATTCCAATCGAGATACAGTGCGATTTTTATCAATGCGATTGAAATTTATTTATTTGATACGAATAGTAGAAGTAGTGTTTTGGTTTAGAGACTATATATGTTTAGACTCTATGATTTTAATATAGATACATCCATACATACATATTATAATCACGACTATTATACAGAGTCAGAGACTAGGCAAAAGTAGTCCATTGCCATAGTCCGCAATTCACCAAGCAGTGATTGCACCCAGCGTGACAGGTGGTGAGCCATCGCCCCTTTGGATGGTTGTGTAGTTTTAACTCCAATAGTCACATTTCACGATACCCAAGGGATGACATGGAGTATTCTTATAATGAGCCGCAACCAGACGGCTCACGGCTTTAATATAGATAACAAAAAAAAACAAATGTATGTATAATATTAATAAATAGAATGTTTGCGTTGCAGCGGATAAGTTATTCAATGATAATAAATAGTAGAACATTCACAAAAGATTAAGAAAAGATATGGTAACTATTTTGTTAAAAAAACCGTTTTCTGTTTCTCAGTATAGATATAGGGAGAATAAAACTATGAAATACGATTAAGTAATAATTGTGGATTAATTTGTACGTAAATTTGTAATTTGCTGGGGAGATTTCCATACATTTTGACGAAAAGCGCGCGCGTGTGGCTGTGAAACGATGTTAGTAGCTTCGTGTGATTATAAACGCGCGAACGTGGCCGGCGCTGGCGACCACACAGCTATGAAACCACACTAATACGCGCAAAAACTATGTCTTAAGCTCAGCACTAGTCATCAAAAACCCGCTTAATAATTAATTAATTAATGGAATTTTATAAATTGTACAGCTGTAACCAGCCTATACTCCCAAGGCTATACAAAACGCTATCACAAGACAAGGCAGTCTAAATCAACAATTTTATACAAGTCTTCGCAACTCGGCCGGAACGTCGCCGCTGCCAAAGACGTTAGGCGAACCGAACTGAAACTGAGCAGCTTTCGTTATTTCTTGGCTTTTGGATCGTAAAGTATTCACCATATTGTAGGAATATTTGGATGCTTTTGCCAAAAGTTTGGTGTAAAACGGTTAGAATTCAAAGTTGCACAACGCACAAAGGTGTACGCAAACTATAGATGTTTCTATTGTGTCTGGTTTTCTGACAATTAAAGGTTAACGAGTAAAATTCAGTTATAACAGCTTTACATACGACGTTACATTATTTCCGAAGCGTGGAAGCATTATAGAAAGAAAAGAAAGAAAGAAAAACATTTATTGACCACAGGCACAAGCAACACGCAAAATACACAAACAATCACATATAAGGTCAACTAGGACCCGACCTCAGCGTATGCTGCATCAGCGCTGGTATTCTGGCCAGGCCTACATAAAGAACATACATATATATTGGGTTCTTACCTATGAAATTGGTGTTTTTTTTTCTCTCTTAGTATTTTGTCTGTAACTATTAAGATTCAGAGTATTCCTAAAAAATAATTACCTCGTCTAAAAATAGACTATATTTTTGAGCTCTTTTGATTTGTTTTGATAATTTTTTGTAAGTTTAATTGTGTTAAAATTGGACATGGAGACGACTCTTTTTAAGTGCCTCCCGAATACATCATTTTATTTGAATTCACTTAAAAACGATAAATATTTTTTATGAAGTGTGATAATACACATATTACTAAAGCTTGTCTAATGATAGATGCCAAACATTATTATCTTTGGATTTGTCGTTGTGAAGAAAACTGAAAAAATTTTAGTATGGAAAATGCAAATTCCCCAAAATCTCCATACAAAACACCAATTTCATAGGTATGGACCTAATATATGTACTAAATAAAATAAAAATACACTTAAATTATCATTATTATCAACTTTTTTTACTATGACGAACTTTGATCTTCCATCCTAGTTCCAACCATGGTAAAGGTTGTTTTGTTTTGTACATTGGTGACTAATAAGCTCCTCTGGTATTATTTTAAGAAGACTTCGACTGTTCTACTGGCACCTATCGTCTCATTCATCGAATTAGGACTCATCTACAAGCAGTACATGAATCCAAGGGCAATCATCTATCTGAGACGATCAGGTGATGGCGTGTCTTGTAATGTGCTTTATAAAGGAAGGTACAGAAAATTTATTATCTTTTCATTTTCATTTTAGACGACCTCCGTGGTCGAGTGGTCTGCACGCCGGTCTCAAGGCGTCGCCATCTCGAGAGGTTCTGGGTTCGAACCCTGGAGGGTGCAAATGTGTGTATGATGAATACAGGCATTTGTTTTCCAATCTTATATGTTCATATATGTATTGTATATATTCTAAATATTAGATATTTATCCGTCATCTAATATCCGTAACACAAGCAGCGTTCGTTGCTTAAAATGCGGCTAGTTGAGAGGTGTGAATGTCTGAAGATGTTTATTTATTTTACATCTCTCATATTCGGTAAGTAAGTCCTTATTATTCCCAAATGGGGCTTGTAGGTGACCATTTAGCGCTCTAGGTTAATTATGTGGCTAGAAAAGCCCTAGGGCGGTAAGTAATTAAAAATAAACTCTTCACTCTTTCAAAAAGTTCGCGTACATCTAACCATCATACTGGCAATAGACATCATGCATTCAGCCCAATGACAAAAGAGGTCGCTTCACTATTCAACTTTGTCTTCGTATGAGGATAATAGTCATCAATTTTAAATATCGAACGGCGAAGCTCAATTTAGTTCTTGAAAAAAAATTTTTTAAAAAAAGATTAAAGAGGCCGGAATTGAAATCTTTTACTTTAATTATTGTTTGTTTTTGGGACTTTTTTATAATTTCGAGCTAATCAGGAAAAAACATGAGTTCTGCAAGTGATGAAGATATTTGAAAATTGTTCTCATTTCACTATAAATTTTAACTAATAAAATGTTTTATTCTTGTGATGCTGATTTTTTCTACTTACCTCACAATCGAGATGTAAAGCAGAGTAGTTAGCTCGGGTGTAAGCCTCAATTGCACCCTCGAACTATAGGCGCCCTCGCTGTGCTCGAACGCCTAAATATCTCGGGTTGCATTACAGCCCTTGGCTACTAATCTACTATATTTCATTTCAAACGGCAACAGAGATTGATTAATCATGTTTTCTACCACGAAAACTACACTTACTTGTACGGGAAATTCAGTACTCAAAAGTATAACTAGAGATTTATGGTCTGACTGCTCCATCCAAATTCGTCCTGGACGCAAGTGGCGCACATATCTCTCCGTGTCACGGCACTTGGGGAGAGCTACTCAGATAGTGTCCCGTGGCACCGGGACTAGCCCGCCCCGAATGCAAATTGTAGGTCATGGGGCAAGTTACAAGAGAAATGACACTATTTTTTGGAAGAATCGTGAAATAGTGGTGGGTCGTTGACGATTTTAACGTTAACGAAATGAACCTGGTAATTTTAAACGTTTCTCTTAGGTCAATCTTATAACGAATACACGTTTCGAGAGAGCTTAAAATTAGCAGTTATTAAACCTATTTTTAAAAAAGGAGATAAATCAAACGTGTCTAATTACCGCTCAATTGCCTTGCTTCCTGTTATTGGAAACGTCTTTGAACATATAATGTGCAAAAGAATATACAGCTTTCTTGAAAAATATCACGCATGAAATAACAACCAACATGTTTTCAGGAAAAACCGTTCAACAATAACGACTGTTTTTGACATATTGAACACGTTAAATAAAAACAAATGTGCTATTGCCATATTTATGGATATGTCAAAGGCATACGACAGAGTTTCCCATGACATTTTGTGAGAAAGGCTTGAGTTGTTGGGTATTCGAGGGGAACCCAACAGATGGCTGAAGTCGTACCTATGCAACAGAAAGCAAGTTGTGCAAATAACACATCTTAATGAAGCAACCAGGAAGCTACGAAATTATTACTCATCCCCTGAATTTGTCTCGGGGTCCATTCCTCAGGGTGGCGTTTTGGGATGTTTGCTGTTCCTCTCGTACATTAAAGAACTCCTCTATAGTGCCTCAAAAACTTGTACTTTTCGCAGATGATGCTACTCTTCTGTTATCATGCAACTACAATGACTAAAACTCAGCACATAATGTGATCAATGAATCACTCGAAAAAATCAAGGAACATTTGACATAATTAAACTAAGGCCCGTATTACAGAACCAAACTCAAGCGTAGATCTCTGCTTGAGCGCAGTTAAAAAGGGATGGCGCTGTGAGGGATCAATAGCGCCATCCCTCTCTAACAGTGCTCAAGCAGAGATCTACGCTTGAGTTTAGTTCCGTAATACGGGTCTTAGAATTGGATCTTATCGTGGTCCACGAGGGGCAACGAATTAAAGAGGTGACGTCTTTCTCACTACTGGGAATTACTATGGATTCCCACTTGTCATGGAAACAACACGTAAGTTCGGTGGTTGGAAGATTAAGCGGTTTTTCGAATGCACTTAGAGAGAGCTCCGAAAAACTACGAACGAGGAGTGCGCACTTGTGGCGTATCATAGCCACGCAGCAGCCTGGATACGCTACTTCTTTGGGGCAACTCGACAGATGTTCAGAGTGTGGCTATAATGCTGAAACGCTGCCTTAGAGTTATTGCTCTAGCGGGACGGAGAGACAGCGGTAGAACTTTGTATGTCAGGTATCGCGTCCTTACAGTAACGTGCGTTTACATTTTCGAATTGTGTAGGTTAGTGAAAAAATGTAGTCATTACTACCAATGTTTCGGAGCCAAGTCTAACCGTTATGTTTCTCGCCGCGGAAATGATCTAATATTACCCCACTCGCGTCTTTCACTCTATAGGAATGCCTCATATTTCATGGCTGCTAGAGTATACAATCATTTACCAAACAACCTAAAAGCCCTCCAAGGTTGTAAATTTGAGTACCATTTAAAGAGACTGCTAAGCGTTCTATAACATTAAAGATTATTTGGAGAGGGTTTGGCTGATAGATTAGTTGTGTACAGGACATAAAACTATATATTTATTCTAGTTAATATTATTCATTGACATATTAAGTCCTTACCTATGAAATTAGTGTTTTGTATGGAGATTTTGGGGAATTCTGCATTTTCCATACTAAATTTTTTTCCAGTTTCCTTCACAACGACAAATCCAAAGATAATAATATTTGGCATCTATCATAAGACAAGCTTTAGTTATATGTGTAATATCACACTTCATAAAAAATATTTATCGTTTTTAAGTGAATGCAAATAAAATGATGTATTCGGGAGGGACTTAGAAAGAGTTGTCTCCGTGTCCAATTTTAACACAATTAAACTTACAACAAATTATCAAAACAAATCAAAAGAGGTCAAAAATTTAGTTAATTTTTAGACGAGGTAATTATTTTTTAGGAATACTCTGAATCTTAATAGTAACAGACAAAATACTAAGAGAGAAAAAAAACGGCAATTTCGTAGGTAAAGACCTAATATAATATTGAATAGTTTGACATGACAATTCTGAAATCCAATTAAATTTAATTAAATAAACTTAATAATTAGAAACGATTTTAGTTCCTAAGTATTTTTGCAGTGCCCACTTAGGGTTCTTGTTTGAACTGAAAAATATTTTTTTTGTAAGACCTATGTATGACAACAAGAAAGCAAATAAACGAATACGAATACGAAACTGTTAACCGGTTAAAAAAGTTAACAGTTAACATTATCAACTGGTTTACGTTCGTTGAAAGCAGCATCTAATAGATTTAACTGGTTCGTTGACGTTAGGGACTGTGCGTAGTGCGCGTTCGTTGAAAGAAGTAGTTTATATTATAGATTCAAGTGGTTCGTTGACTTTAGTGACTGCCCGTAGTGCTCGTTCGTTGAAAAAACAGATAATAAATTGACTGGATTTGTTGTAATGAAAAAGCAGTTAATTCGTTGACAAAGGAAAAGCAGTTTGTTGAGTTAACGCCCACTCGTATCTGACTGGTTATCGTAAAGACATTTTTTGAAATTTCTAAGCGCATGCATAATGCCTAAAAAATTTAGAATTTATCTTATTTTCCAGGTGTTATTTTGAGATGTGACAATGTTATCGTAATTTTAAAAGTTGATGAACAGACTGTCTGTTTTATGGTCAAAAGATACTGTCCTGTCCTCATGTCCTCAGCCTATGCGTCCCACTGCTGGGATCAGGTCTTCCTCATGGAGAAATACGCGAGGAATATGGGCCAGGAATGGAATTTGTTTGTTGCATCTACTCTTCAAGCCGATATTCAGCAAGGCACGGACTGATGCTATGTGTGAGATATACCATTTGTTTTTTTGCAATATTCAGAAACAGCTTGTTCGAAATAAATGTAAACTTTATTATTTATTTAACATCCGCTTCCTCTCGTGCCGTAGTCAGCGCATGACCGCGGGCATCGGGCGTACGTTCGGCTCTACTGGTCCTCATTTCTCTTCTTTATGTTTGTAAACAATATCTCAAACCCTCAACTTGTGTTTGAATAAAAATCTACTAAACTGGCTCCTCAGGTCACTACCACAAACAATTTTGAACTTTACAACATCAAGCATAAGATTCATAAAGGCGAAGTTGATAGCAATAGCTTGTTCTTCAAGTTCAGAAATCCCATAAGTTTTGGTTCGCTGGCCTTTGAGTTTCTTTAATCCCAATTTACGTTGAAAAGACTTGATTCAGACTAGTTTTTTGCAAAGTTTTGAGATTTCAATTAATTTTATTATTATTCTCTAACTTTTAAAGGGTCTGGATGTTTTATAAAAGTAAAACTTAAATCCGAGGTTTAGTTCTAAAACTAATTTTAGAGTTGAGATAGAAAATAAGATTTAACTGTGTGCATTTCAGATGTAAGTTCGACTATTCAAAGAGAAATTAAATGTTCCTTTGTTATATTCAAAAATTTTCAGGAAAGCCTGATAGCAATCAGTAGATCAGTCCACTTGCCGAAATTGTTAGAGCAACAGAAAACATCAGACCTGTAAACCACCGCCCTCCTGGCCCGTAAAAGCCTTTTCTGAATCATGCGCGGAAATATTGTCATTACTTTTGAATAAAGAACACGCGAAATATCATATTTACGTAGACTGAAAAACCAAAATCACTTCGCGGCGCGTTCTTTGAATTTGGAACGAAGAGCACGCCGGCAATGTTGTATGAAACGGTGTGCTGTTTGAATTTAGAACTCTTTCATCTATCATACACATTGCGTTCTCGTGCCTGTATAGCCAGTTTGTGCCGAAAGGTAACAAATGCGTTTACCTTTCGGCACAAACTGTAAAATAAAATAAAAAAATTGACGATGAAGCGGAGTTAGATGTTATTTTGTTAATAAAATTATTATTACATAATACATTTTATTAAAAGCACTATATATACCTCGGCCGAAATGGCAATTGCATATTTCGCTGCATTTGCAATAATGTACTATTTCACACCTCCCTTTGTAGGAATCCATATTGGAAGACGAATCGAATACAACCTGTTTTAAATATTATAAACAGTCGAAGAGCTCAGTGGCGTAGTGCTTGGTGTGTTTTGGCTTTCGATTGAAAACAAAGCTACCTTCGCCATTCTCGAGCTCTTCCATGTTTCGGAAGGCACGTTAAGCCGTTGGTCCCGGTCGCTCTTGCGACTGTTTCTACCCACCATCCCGCATTGGGCCAGCGTGGTGGTGTTACGGCCTTCCTCAGCTGTTTCTCCATTAGGAAGGCCTGTGCCCAGCAGTCGGACGAATAAAGGCTGAGAACAACAAACAGTCGCAACTCTTTCAAAACAGGACTCAAAAGAAAAGATAATGATATTGTCATTGGTTAGAAAAGAAAATGTTTCGGTCACACGTCAGGGTTGAACATGGTGAGAGTTGCTTGTTTTCAATACCGAAACGAAACCATGACAGCTTTTCAACATTTATTAAAACGAGTGATAAGAAATTTATATTGAAACTGTTTTATTTTTAAATTAACAAAGACGCCGCGACAACTCTTACCCGCGGACATTCAACTGGCTAGAATAATCCAGAACGACATATTTCACAGTTAAAACTCTGACGAAGCTAGTGTTGGGTACTCCTGTATTACTCTGAAAAACTAATGGCAAAGTTTATTGAGGTTCTTAACCGCAAACGAACTCTAGCGAGCTCCGAACTCAGTAGTGTTAGCATCACCTAGTCATCACCAAAGGGGTCCAGGTGGGTGTTGTTGTCTTTACATCTTCACATTTTTGTCAAGTTTTGGGAATATGGTAGAAATATTGCTGCGCAGCAGGGGTCTACCCGAACCAGATAAATTTTGAAAGTGGTCTATGAGAAAAGTAAGTCTGGGAAACTCTGACCTAGATAATAATACTGACTATTATCTCTATGAATAGTCAAAGTAGGTTTAAAATTTCGAGATTCCAACATCTTAGATCAATGACGCCCGGGCCGGAGTGCCTTGGCCGCCTGTTTCTAAATGGGGGCAGATATTTGTTTGATGAATTCATGCACTTGAACCATTGTTGGATAAATATATTCTTATTTAGTTTATTTCATAGGTATTTAGGTAAATATAATAATTGAGTAGCGTTATCCCTCATCTAGTATCCAATATGAAACGCATCGAATTTTTGACCTTTCATAGTTATAAACCACATGATCATTGCTTATCTACTCCCGAAGGGGTAGGTTCATGTGTTAACAACCACATTTCGCCTGATATGTTAAGCCTTTATGGAACGGGGGGCCAGTCTGTTGCCATGCACCGGGCACAATGTGAGGCAAGCGATATTCACAATGAACTTTATATAAGTTTTATTCTAACTCATTGGTACATGCGGTGAGATTGTTCTGGTTACCTCTAGCACGAGTTGTGTCGCTGCCTCCTTCTGCATAGTTATAGGTATTGATATTGCAATTCACGAAGGCGACTAAATTATTCGACTTTAGACTCTATTTAAAGGCGTTATGAGCGAAGCTACTAATACGAAACTTTACTAATACGCGGCAAGAAAAGAGCGTTTCTTAAAAGGCCGGCAACACTTTTGCGGTTACTTATGTGCAGCAGATGTCTATGGGCGACGGCGATCACTCCGCCTTCCTCTCTTATAAATAAACTAGCTGTTGCCCACGTCCTCGTCCGCGGTTACTGGTTTTTTAACTATCCCACGGGATCCCTTTAATTTGCCGAAATAAAAAGTATCGAAGATGTTGACCAGGGATATAAGGTATCACCATGCGAAATTTCATTGAAATCGGTTTAGCCATTTCGGAGATTAGCCCGTACAAACAGACAAACTCCCACAGAAACCAAAAAAAAAAAAAAAAGTATTTTCCCTCTTTTTAATCCCCCTGAGCATTTTTTTTTTCTAAGTACAGACATTCCTCCTCTACAGTTTTATTATATGTATACATACAGTACAGTACAGTTTGATTTATAGTCGGATCATCAAAAGAAAACTTAGTCTAATTCATCCAATCGAACACACGCATACTAGTCACGTGACCAATCACGTTAACGTGATTCGTGTCAGTGAATCAGAAATTTTTAACGAATTAAACTTTTAATGAGTAGCCCGTCTGCGATTTCGCGCTTGAATACGCCTTAACTGGATAAGTTTAGGTTTTAGTTTAATTCACTATTTTAGTAACCTTTCTTTATGTAAAGTCAAAGTCAAATAATACTCGTATATTCAGTTCAGGTATTTACATACTCTAATGACAAATTATGCCAACCGTTCACTAGCTACCAGGAGACCTTGTTCTGAGAAGAACGGGCAAGAAACTTTTGTTTCCTCCCTTTACAATAAAATAATTGTGTTAGAAAGATTTTATAGTACGCATTGTCAAGAAAACAAAGAAATTGTTATTGTCAACATTATACACAGACTATTTCAGACAGCAACATCAACATCTTTCGGTAAAGCGGAGTTAGATGTTATTTAAAGCACTATAAACACTTTTTAACACTTTTAAGCACTATATATACCTCGGCCGAAATGGCAATTGCCTATTTCGCTGCATTTGCAATAATGTACTATTTCACACCTCCCTTTGTAGGAATCCATATTGGAAGACGAATCGAATACAACCTGTTTTAAATATTATAAACAGTCGAAGAGCTCAGTGGCGTATTGCTTGGTGTGTTTTGGCTTTTGATTGAAAACAAAGCTACCTTCGCCATGGTTAGGCCGTGGATGGGTGACCAACATTTTGTGATCTCGAGCTCTCCCGTGTTTCGGAAGGCACGTTAAGCCGTTGGTCCCGGTCGCTCTTGCGACTGTTTCTACCCACCATCCCGCATTGGGCCAGCGTGGTGGTGTTACGGCCTTCCTCAGCTGTTTCTCCATTAGGAAGGCCTGTGCCCAGCAGTCGGACGAATAAAGGCTGAGAACAACAAACAGTCGCAACTCTTTCAAAACAGGACTCAAAAGAAAAGATAATGATATTGTCATTGGTTAGAAAAGAAAATGTTTCGGTCACACGTCAGGGTTGAACATGGTGAGAGTTGCTTGTTTTCAATACCGAAACGAAACCATGACAGCTTTTCAACATTTATTAAAACGAGTGATAAGAAATTTATATTGAAACTGTTTTATTTTTAAATTAACAAAGACGCCGCGACAACTCTTACCCGCGGACATTCAACTGGCTAGAATAATCCAGAACGACATATTTCACAGTTAAAACTCTGACGAAGCTAGTGTTGGGTACTCCTGTATTACTCTGAAAAACTAATGGCAAAGTTTATTGCGGTTCTTACCCGCAAACGAACTCTAGCGAGCTCCGAACACAATAATGCTAGCATCACCTAGTCATTACTTCCCAAAGTGGTCCAGGTGGACCCCTAGGGGTCCACGGGAGACTCGATGGGGTCTTGTTGTCTTTACATCTTCATATTTTTGTCAAGTTTTGGGAATATGGTAGAAATATTGCTGCCGGGGTCCACCGGAACCAGATAAATTTTGAATGTGGTCTATGAGAATAGTAAGTCTGGGAAACTCTGACCTAGATAATAATACTGACTGTTATCTCTATGAATAGTCAAAGTATATTAGGTTTTAAATTTCGAGATTCCAAAATCTTAGATCAATAAATAAATAAATAATAATAAATAAATAAATAAATATCTTCTAACATTCACACCTATCAACTAGCCCCATTTTAAGCAACTAATGCTGCTTGTGTTACGGACACTAGATGACGGATAAATATATTTAATAGATAAATACATATAAATATGATAAATATAGATAAATATATATAAACATCCAAGACTGGAGAACAAATGCCTGAAAATTCATCACCCAAACATTTGCCCCCACCGGGAATCGAACCCAGAACCTCTCGAGATGGCGACGCCTTGAGACCGGCGTACAGACCACTCGACCACGGAGGTCGTCAAAATGACGCCCGGGCCGGAGTGCCTTGGCCGCCTGTTTCTAAATGGGGGCAGATATTTGTTTGATGAATTCATGAACTTGAACCATTGTTGAAATCGGTTGAAATCGGTTTAGCCATTTCGGAGATTAGCCCGTACAAACAGACAAACTCCCACAGAAACCAAAAAAAAAAAAACGTATTTTCCCCCTTTTTACATTCCCCTGAGCATTTTTTTCTAAGTACAGACATTCCTCCTCTACAGTTTTATTATATGTATACATACAGTACAGTATAGTTTGATTTATAGTCGGATCATCAAAAGAAAACTTAGTCTAATTCATCCAATCGAACACACGCATACTAGTCACGTGACCAATCACGTTAACGTGATTCGTGTCAGTGAATCAGAAATTTTTAACGAATTAAACTTTTAATGAGTAGCCCGTCTGCGATTTCGCGCTTGAATACGCCTTAACTGGATAAGTTTAGGTTTTAGTTTAATTCACTATTTTAGTAACCTTTCTTTATGTAAAGTCAAAGTCAAATAATACTCGTATATTCAGTTCAGGTATTTACATACTCTAATGACAAATTATGCCAACCGTTCACTAGCTACCAGGAGACCTTGTTCTGAGAAGAACGGGCAAGAAACTTTTGTTTCCTCCCTTTACAATAAAATAATTGTGTTAGAAAGATTTTATAGTACGCATTGTCAAGAAAACAAAGAAATTGTTATTGTCAACATTATACACAGACTATTTCAGACAGCAACATCTTTCATTATAAAACCGAATGAAAACAAAAATAAATATATTAATATTTAAGACCAAACAGTTTCATCTTCTGAATAATTATTAATACAATACTATCCTTTAGTGATCAATACATTCTTAAAGTGTTATTTATACGCACTAATGGTAGTTCCAGTACATTGTTTGGATAAAGAATGCCTTCGCCAATAAGTCTTAAAAATCTTACGTAATCAAAACTTTAGTAATATCAGTTTATTCTGGTTTCTTGTATAATAAACAGGTGCATCTTTTCTTTTGGAGTTCAAATTAACATTTTTGTGACTATGAATTATGCTTGTAAATGTATTGTGAAGGTACTGTCTTTATACCGATTCCTTTGAAATAGTCTCTCACGGACATTCGAGCACCCAGACAGACAGTAATTTGCTTTTAGAGCGGACAGTGGTCAATAGCTTAGTGATGAAATGAATTGAAATTTTTAAATTATTTTATAATAAATAGAACTTGCTCTACCGATCAACCTATCAACTAGGGTTGTGTGGTGGATTCTTTTATCCGTAAACCTTATATTCGTAACCCTTTCTTCGATAACAATGTGACCTGTATTAAAAAACTAATGATGTCATAAAAGTAATAATTAAACAGTAAGCCCAATTAATAAAACTTATAAAACAAAGATTCGCCGCCAAAAGTACTGTTTACACTGAACGATTGTGAAACAGAAAATAAATAAAGTAACAAATTAAACCCGACTTTTAATTGAAGACTTCGATAATTAAGCATGAATGTTTAAATTAATTAATGGATTCCATCGAATCGGAGGCAGTCGTGCCCGCTTCTAGTGATGTAGCGTACTTCTGTTCGTATAATAATGACTTTGTCAACTTAAACAGAATTTATTTTCGTTTGATTGTGATAACTCAAGTATTATCACTAGCAGAATATTATACACCTAAAGACACATGCAATCCTATCCTATATCCCGAAACACAATGTGAGTTATACCGTGAAGGTACAGGCATTCTCTTCCGGCATACGTATTCCCTGAGGAGCTCGGCGTAGCAATTAGTACGCTTTCGTATTGGGCCAGCGTGGTGTTGTTACGGCCCATACAAATATGTTTATACGAGGCCTGTACCAAGCATATACGTCATATAGGTTGAAGACTATACGTATTCTCTCCGTCCTATAACATGGGTTCCTTCAAGGGAGGCGTGAAGCGGTACCTCTCTGTGGCCCGAGCTATCTACGCAAATGAATTCTCCTACTGCATATTACCAGGTGGAGTTGAGCCAATTGCTGTGCTTTTTATAAAAAAAATACCACCGAGAGTTCAATGCGGATTGGTGAGTAGTAATGTTTGCAACGAGCACAGAGGTGCTTAAGATTTCAATGTTTTAGTCACCCATCCAAGGTCCACCCATGGCATTACCATTTTGAAATATCTAAATTAAAGTACGTGCCTCTACGCCATTGAACTTATGAATGAATCATAGATCCATTTAATAGAAATAATTGAACGTAACGGATCAATCGTTTGTATTTTTTAGTATCGTCATTCTACGCACAGTCCCATCACTATCGGCACTAAATGAACATTCTTAATTAGTGTGAACAAGAACGTTTTCCTACTCGTATAGTAGATATTATATTCAATCATGTTTACTCTAATTCGGGGAAAAACCGTAGAATACTCGAAACGTGGTTTTGGTAAAAGAAAAAACTGTGATTTGGTTTACCGGGAAATAATTAAATAACGCCATTTATTCTAATTGAACGTCAGGTGTGGATTCGATATTGAAAATAAAGCTACTTTCGCCATGGTCATTCCTTATTCCTTAGATGAGTGACGTATTGGGCAAATTAACACGTCTTGTCTTTTACTATAAAATCCATTATGATGATTATTCTTTTTGTTGGCAATCATATGGTTTACCTATAGGAATTGTAAAAACCGACTCAGTGTTCTGAATCATGTAGTAAAGCTTTTTATTTTTGAGCAGCCAGCTGTACACTGATTCAACCTTTTCAACGCTCCGACCGAATTGATGAAAATTGTCACCTAAAATCTAAAAATCGTCTCTTACATTGTTTTTCTACGTGAAATCTGTCAGTTTTTTTATACAAAACAATTGTTTTAGTTGTTCCTCTTTAGAAGGTTTTAGTAATAATTAAAATAACAATAGTAATTTTGAAACGTGTAATGTAAAGGCAAATTGTGAAGGAAGAAGGACGATTTGTTTTTAAATTTTATCATTTAATAGGTGAGAAGAAGATAAAGTATTAAAAAGCTGCTAATAACAGTTTGTTAAAGAGCTTTTGTAGGGCAGCCGCCTTAAACTACAGATGCACTTACATAATGTTACCTACCTTATTACGATGTAGAGTGTAACAAAAATATATCAACCCATAACATTAAATATCTACGAATAGAAAAAAATTCACTGAGCCCCACGAAATAAGGGATGGATGTGAAAAAGAGGAATTTTCTCAGACGCCAGCTGAACAGCATTAGTCAGGCGACGCGAGAGAATTTAATAAAGTATCTACTGATCCGACTCGAGACGGGAACGATAATCGATAGGGATATCGATACTATTATAATATTCAATCTCTCAAATTGAATAACGCTAGTGTTTATACATATCTGTCTATAAGATTACATGAGATTGGGAATATGAATATTGTTTACCTCGTTTTGTAACTGTGCTCGATAAATAAGAAACCGACTGGCCCGATATCAGTAACCCTTGTATAAGATTTCATTGTAAAACACTTCTCACTTTGATTCGCGTTAAGAAATATCAAGATTAAATTTTTTATGGGAATTGTGAAAAGCGGAAACTCTATCCATTTTGACCTGAGAAAAAAGGTAAACAAAAAAAATTTGTTGTTCTCAAATTTTATATCCAGTTCTGGGACAAAAAAATATAGACTCAATTTTTTTTATATTAAAATAGGAAAAGGTGTAGTGATACTTATAATTATTACACTAATATCGTCATTGCATATAAACATTATAATATTTGTGAAATGAAGTAATGTTTTACGCTGTATTACGTAAAGAGTATTTACAAGCTAAATTGCTATCATCCAAATGATACTAACATTATGAATGAATATAAAACAATGAATTCATAATATTATATGATAATGTTAGTTCAAGATGCCATGAAAATGTCATGATTTTTAATGTTTATTGGGTGGTATTTTAAATGCATAAAAGTTTGAGAATACCATTCGTCGTGGGTCGTTTTTAATAGCAAATATGAATTTAGTAATCTGAACCCTACTTAAAATATATAATATTGATGTAAAAATACCGAAAATATATTTTTGACAAAACCTTACGGCAATGAAGTAATTACATCTTAAAGAACCATTTTTATGGATTGTTTACCTTTAGTCTCAAATTGCTCATAGCTCATTGCTCATAGAAATTGACAACTTTGACATTTCAAAGTTAAAGTGAAAACTAACACTAGTGGTACAAGGTCAAATGGTAGGTCCTGTGCACCTTCGGATTCGGATAGCTGGCTGTAATGAAATTTACATAATTTGTTGATTCTATTATCGAGTCGCAATTCGTACAAAAATATTATAAATCAAAGCGACTTTTTCTTTACTACTTCTTTACTTATAAAATAAGGAATGTTTAATTCGAATTATTTTATGATGTTTAAATGTTTTGTGGTTTATTTTACAATGGCTTGTTCTCTGTTTAAGATTCTCGACAAGGGCATAAGCGGCTCAATTTTGCCGAGTAAAAAAGTGCCAGTAAAAAAAACTATTATGCTTGAGGGACAGTTATCTATACTAATATAATAAATGCGAAAGTAACTCTGTCTGTCTGTCTCGTTTTCACGTGAAAACTACTGAGCCAATTTAACCAAAATTTAATACACAGATTGTCTAGAGCCTGAGAAAGGACATAGGCTACCTTCAATTCCGATATTCTCATGGGAACGGGTGCCAAGTGGGTGAATGTTAAAAAATTTAAATAACGTCGCCCAAAAAATGAAGGACAAATTTACGCCTGTATGAACTTTGCTTCTAATAATAGAGTAGGAGTAAATTTTCAATTCCACCAATTGATGCTACTGTTCCAAATAAAAAAAATATTTTATTGTTCAATAGCCTGTACTTGAGGATAGGCTACATACTATCACACTATCTCAAACTAACTATTCTACGCGGACGAAGTCACGGGCAAAAGCTAGTTATAATAAAATCCGTTATATGAAGTAATGACAATTAATTAACCTCTACACCTTCGCGCCAGAAACTGATTAAACCATTTCTGCATAAAATAATAAAGTTTCGTCTTCAGTCATTATGATTCAGAATGCAAATGACAGAGCAACGCACTCTCCGACCCCACTTTCTAAGAAATAATCTCATTAACTGCATTCAGGGGTAATGTAATGAACATTCTAAAGGAAACGAGAATTTTTCTTAATTTTCATGCCTTTTTTTCGACAAGGGAATAAGCGTACAGCCCTTCTGAAGGTAAGCGGTTACCGTAGCTTATAGCACATTGGGCACTACCCACGCCTATAAAAAGCGTTATGATGACAGCATAGCACATTTTTTGTTTCTGTGCAATAAAGAGTCTAAAGATTTTATATCCAATATTTATGAATTTATTTATCCAGATATCGTGAGTCGCGTGCTCTTGTGTGTATTAAAACCCATTGCATTGGCCCGGGACTGAAGAGGCCCCGCGAAAACTCTCGTCAAAGCTCTATGCCTCCGTGTCTCTCTTCATGTCTCTCCCCGTGGCTCAAGCCGTGTTTCTCTTCGTGTCTCTCCAAGCTCCGTATCTCTTTGAGCCCGCTACCTTTTTTTTATGTAAAGAGGGGGCAAACGGGCAGTCGGCTCACCTGATGGTAAGTGATTACCGCCGCCCATAGACATCTACAACACCGGTGGAGTTGCAGATGCGTTGCCGACCCTTAAGGGGGGAATAAAACCTTTCCCAGAAGGCCTGTCTCCATGTCGGAGTACCGTGATGATGTGCTGCTTGCTGTGCCACCCACTGCGAACGACTGCCTGGTAGTTGACCGCCGTTGTGTGTGGCGTCGCCGTGCTATAGTCTGCCACTGCTGCGTTACGTCAGTATATTAGGTCCTTACCTATGAAATTGGTGTTTTGTATGGAGATTTTGGGGAATTCTGCTTTTTCCATACTAACATTTTTTCAGTTGTCTACACAACGACAAATCCAAAGATAATATTTGGCATCTATCATAAGACAAGCTTTAGTAATATGTGTAATATCACACTTCATAAAAATTATTTATCGTTTTTAAGTGAATGCAAATGAAATGATGTATTCGGGAGGCACTTTTGTCCAATTTTAACACAATTAAACTTACAACACATTATCAAAACAAATCAAAAGAGCTCAAAAATATAGTCTATTTTTAGAGGAGTTAATTATTTTTTAGGAATACTCTGAATCTTAATAGTTACAGACAAAATACTAACAGAGAAAAAAAACACCAATTTCATAGGTAAGGACCCAATATTTAGGGACTCTAAGTGCATTTCTTAATTTTCCTCCCTTTCGCTACCCTTTCCGTGTTTTTCTATACTAAATATTTTATGCTTTTCCAAATCTGTCGTATAAATGTAGTAGCTAGAATTCTTCCCATTTTTCACACATCCATACGCTTCCTTACACTCTCTTTCCTTTCTCTTTTTTATCTGCTCCGTTCGCCCTTTTTCCTCCAGAAAGGGGCGTAACGTGACAGGCCACAGAGAACAGCAGCCTCAGCCACCCCCATCTTGCTGGCTCATTTGGTGTCTCTTCACGTCTCTCTGGAAGGAACTCATGAAAAATTTTTGCTTAAAAAATCTTTTCCTCGAGTTTAAGAGCTGAAGTAACTGAAATAGACATCGTCATCAGCCTATATACGTCCCACTGCTGGGACAGGCCTTCCCCATGGAGAAACACATGAGGAGTATTGGCCGTAACTCCACCATGCAACCACCACCCACCAACCCGGTGGGTAGAAACGGTCACAAATGCGACCGGGACCAACGGCTTGACGTGCCTTCCGAAGCACGGAGGAGCTCGAGATCACAAAGTCTTGGTCAACCATCCACGGTCTGAAGGAAGGTAGCTTTGTTTTCGATCGAAGATCGAATCGATTCGATCCTCAGAAACAGACATGCTTGCATATATTATAATAGGAATACCTACTTAATTATTATTGGCAATGTCTCTCTTCAAACAGCGGGTATACAGTCTCGTGAAATTCCTTTGAGCAGCTCAAAACTTATTTCATAGTTAGCAGCTGAAATTTACATTAAGCAGGTATAACTACACTAGGTTTAAAGCTGTGAACTAACTGAGGTATTATTTAAATAAAAAATTTGGGCAAACTGTGATGGGAGAGAGAATATGAGAGTATATGAGTCCGCCTTATGTACAAAAGTGTTTTTTATTTTGGAAATTAAAGATTAAATAAATTAATAAATAATAAATATTGTACGTGTTTGTGTTTTAATAGCGAATTAAGAGGAAATGTGGATATGTAAGGCAGAATTGACTCTTTCTCACCTGATGATAAATAAGAGTGGAGACCAGATAAAAAGGGACCCAGGATTGAGAGTTATCGGAAATCGAAAAAAGTATTTAATATACCTAAACCGATATGATTTGACTCTTGACTCAAGAGTCAAATCATATATATCCTCACATATATCCCTCACATATATCCCCTAATACGTTTTGGTAGTGTATTTCATTTATGAACGGAGCGAGAAGTAAAGTACATGTATCATTTAATTTTTATAATCATATTATATAAAACGTTTTCATTGCAGTTGAGAGAAAAGCGACTATCGTGGTATGGACATATTTTAAGAAGAGAAAATGAGCATGTAACGAGAAGAGTTATGAATATGAGAGTGGATGGTAAGGTAGGGAAAGGAAGACCAAAGAAGAGATGGATAGATTGTTTGAATGAGGACATGGCTAGAATGGGAGTGAATGTTGATATGGCGTGAGATAGGGGAGAGTGGAGGAGAAAGACTCGCTGCGACGACCACAAAGAAATTGGGAAAAGGGCAGGCTAATGATTATGATTATGTAAAACGTTTTACTCAAAAAGGCAACGGTAGCCGAGTTGGGACGGACGGAGCACTACTCGTTCGAGAAGGCCGCGGGAATCGCGGGTTTGATCCCAAACAAAAATAAAGAATATCGCTAGCCACACATTGTGCCCGGTGCATGGCAATAGAGGTAACACCTCTGTCTACCCCTTCGGGGAAAAAGTGTGTTAATATTATGTTAAATAACATTTAAGTTTAATGTCCTAAATAGTTAAATTATAAAAAAAATCCAAATCATCAAATTCAGTTTTCCTAGACCGATTGTGTAGTTGACTGTTTGTCAACTATAAAATTTTAAGTTTTAGATATACGCGTCTACGGTATAGTCACGGACAAAAATATGTACACATTTTTGACAATATTAGTTTAAAATAAAGACCTTACCTGTCAAATGTATATACATATTGCACTATCAGTTTGAACAACCTATGTGGCACTTGCCTTGAAGTACCTATCGTAGCTATCTTAAATTAATGACCATCGCCCCAATTTTTTCCATGTCCCTCACTCCTTACCACATATCGTACGATCGAAATCGCATCAGACGTACGGGGTCGGAACTAATTCGCAATAAGAAATCAGATCTGCTCTAATCGACAATCCCGAGATACCGGATCAATTCGATTTGCCGCAGACATACTGATGCTACGAGTAGTTCGATGATTTATACGGGATTGGTATTAAGGTCACGCTTGTACTGATTCAATAAGTCAATGTCTTAGGTATTTTCCTTGCATAATTGTTGGAATTAAGTGTGTAGCTGTGTTTTTGTTTTAAGGTCCTGTATAGTATTCATAACTAGCTATTAAAAAACATAGCACTAAAAACATAGTAAGAGCGGACGAAGTTGTAGCTTCGTCCACGGAAACCCTTAAATTTTCCGGAAAAAAGTATCTAAGATGTTGACCAGGGATATAAGGTATCTCCGTGCAAAGCTCCTTTGAAATCGGTCCAGCCATTTCAGCAGACAAACAAACAGAGCAGAGCAGTAGCTCCCATTACAATACCAATTACATCAAAATACACCTGTAACTTGTAGCATAGATGATTCGTGAGCACGCACTACCCTCTAATTGCTCATCTTTCAAGTATTTAATATTAATTCTTGTAACCGAATCACCATATAAATTGCGAGCAAATTCGTGCGTGCGCGCACAACGTTTATCTTGAGAGTCCACTCCGGCGGCTCGGCTTACAGACTTGATTGATATTTATCATTTCACCTGCGGCTATCGGAGCCGTTTAAGGGCACTGCTTTTTTATTTGCTTGTAGTGCACGTGCTTTGAAGATAGATGTCGCTATTTATACTTAATTGCTTTCTGATAGGGTTACGTTTGAAATATCTTTTTAATTGGAGCTTTAAGTTTTTATTATTGCCTGTAGGGATGAATAAGATTTAAATAAAACCTAACAATGTTTTTTGGAGTTTGAAGGAATTAACAATTGGCAATCTTTAAAGCTAAAACGTCACTTATCATCGTCTTCTTTCTTCCTTAGCATGGTGGGTAACACATTGGTATTCCGCATCGATTTTTATCCACTGGTTTTGATGATTCCATTTGTTTTTGAGGATTTTCAAGGCAAGATTGAAGAAGCATTATTGAGTCACCATCCCCATGTTCCACAGACCACAGCTTTGCTTTCGATCAGGCGAGTTTGTAAACGTTAAAAACACAATGCTTATCCGATAACCTTAAATTAATCCAAAAGGCAAGTTATTTCGGCGCTCTTAATATTTGATGGTATTTCTGATCGAACCCTCGATCGCCAAAAGCGAGAATATGCCGTCCATTTCAATGGCGCAGTCACGACGAGCAGTTACAAAACTCGCGCACCAATAAACTTTTATTGATAATAAACTAATGGCCACCTCGCCCGATAAGCCTAATGAAACACTGCCATAGCTTATTTTTACATTACTCTTCTTATCTTAAGAGTTCATCTTTCGGCTAACTCTGTAACTTTCACAATGTTAGACGAAATTATGACTTTTCTGGTCAGATAATCATCTTGTTTCGTCATCAACCTGTATACGTCCCACTGCTGGGACAGGCCTTCCTCATGGAGAAACATATGAGGAGTATGGGCCGTAACACCACCACGCTGGCCCAATGCGGGTTGGTGGGTAAAAACGGTCACAAATGCGACCGGGACCAACGGGCAAAAATGCGGCATAAGAATCTTCCTCGGCATAATTTTGACAATGCTAATGACTTTCACATTCGGAGCCAAGTTGGGTAATACCAGCGCAGTTCCAGAAATTTTTGGGTATGTGACACTAATCTTCAGGTCAGCTCGTGCCTTTATTCATTTAATAACTAGAATTAACTAGGATTATAACCCATTCCATGTTTTACCACTACCAGTGAGTAATTTATAAGGTACAGACGTAATATTCTGACACAAATATGCGATAACAGTATCACTACAAGTGTACTGACCTCCTTAAGAATAAAAGGCCTCTTGGGCAGAATACGGAATCCTCAGCAATCTGTCTTTTATCATAAAGCTTATATTATATAGTCCTACGAGCGGTAACAATCCTCAATCATCTTTATGTGATCGGAAAATGTCGGCTTATTGAAAAAGGATTTACTATAGTTCTCGTCGATTTAAGGTACATTATGTGTAACGTATTGGACAGGGATAAAAAAAAGGTTATGGAATTTTTAGAACAGCAATATTTTATATTTGTAATACAATTGTAACACCAATGCCTCTACCATTCATTGCAGAAAGATTTTAGTTTTTTCTGTACATACAAACTTACATACAAAAAATTTTGAAAAAAATATTACGACGGTGACATCTTTGTCTCTTACTTTTTAGGTTGCGTTCCGGCCATTTGCGTTTCTGTTCAACAACTTGCTTCACAAAAGGAACCTTAGGTGAAACAAGGTTTGCTATTTTCTTGAGCCATAGTTATCTCGGCAATTCAGACTCATCTATTGCTTACCAGCAGATGGGGCAAAGTAATTTGTTACACTAAAATATGTTAATAACAAAATTAGGTTGTTACTGTTAAAACGCTCATATAAAAATATGTCATTTTCTTTTTAAAAATGCATCGGTGTAGAGTTCTTGTTCGAGAGGCCTCGGGACTCGCTGGGTCATTGTGAATATCCCTTGCCTTATATTGTGCCCGGTGCATGGCAACAGACTCACCACCTGTTACATGGGGACTAAACATATTTTTTACACAACAACAGCCTGCGAAACATGGGGAGATACTCACAGCTGCTAACAATGAAATAACTAATGGCATTTTAATTTAAATTAACATTAGTAATAAACATACTTAAAGGACGAAATACCCTTTGTCAGCGCAAGACAACTGTAATTTCCCGTTGATTGCACTCTGTATTCATGTGCAATTTGCTGTGCTCTTTATGTGTTTTAATTTTACTTAATTTAAATATTCTGTTCGTTCTGCGCAGTAATGTTACAAAGATAAATTTAAGTGTTTCAAAACTTAAAATTTAGTTTTAGAGTCAGCGATGGCCCTAGTATCCATGTCCATTTGTTTAATTACTGAATTTTTATGAATACAGTTAAGGTTACTATCTTATACCTAATACGGTTCATCTGACGGTAAATTTATAAAACTTATTTAGCAGTGTGGATAAACATAAAATGGTTTGCTTCACATCGCTTTAGCATTTCTGACTAGCTGTCAGACATTCGCACATATCAGACGCCAAGCAATATTTTAAGAACTAATAAAAGATTTTCTCACTTATGGTTTTACATCTACAAATAATAATATGTATTATAACAATGAGTTGTTTCTAAAACTAAAAATTTTATAATTCTTTGTCAAATACACAATCGGTCTTGGAAAACTGAATTTGATGATTATTTTTTTTATAATTTAAAACTATTTAGGACATTAAACTTAAATGTTATTTAACATAATATTAACACGCTTTTTCCTCGAAGGAGTAGACAGAGGTGTTACCACCCACATTTCACCAGATATGTTAAGTGCCAGATGGCGAGCCTATTGCCATGCACCGGGCACAATGTGTGGCTAGCGATATTCTTTATTTTTGTTTGGGATCAAACCCGCGATTCCCGCGGCCTTCTCGAACGAGTAGTGCTCCGTCCGTCCCAACTCGGCTACCGTTGCCTTTTTGAGTAAAACGTTTTATATAATAACAATCATTATCCTGCCCTTTTCCCAATTTCATTTGTGGTCGTCGCAACGAGTCGCTCTCCTCCACTCTCCCCTATCACACGCCATATCAACATTCACTCCCATTCTAATAATAATAATATGTATTATAACAATGAGTTGGTCCTCAGCCTTTATACGTCCCACTTTTGGGCACAGGCAAAATATATGAGGAGTAAGGGCTGTAACACCACCACGATGGCCCGATGCGGGTTGGTGGGTAGAAACGGTTACAGTCGTGACCGGGACCAACGGCCTATCGTGCCTTTAGAAGAAGATCACTAAGTTTTGGTCGTCCATCCAAGGCCTGACCGTAGCGAAGGTACCAATACGCTACCGAACTCTTCAAGAATGTGTTCACTATAACCTATTTAAGAACATAGCAGTATTATGCCCAATGTTGCATGTACCCTAAAATTTAATAAAAAGGAACAGATCTGAGGGAAACATTTGGCAATGATCTTGGGAACACGTGCCAAAGAATGTTCTCTTTTAGTAGTTACAGCGGCTGCGTTTATTTATTAATCACTGGCTCTAGCTACCCGTGGAATATAGAGTGAAGAAGAAAAAAAACAATACATCGATGGAAATTGTATTCAATTGCTACGAATAGGTTACTGCATACCAACAGGTAGTGTTGAGTCATTCGTTGAGCTTTTTAAAAAATACTGCCATTGGCTACTAGCTTTTACGGGATAAAATACAGACTATTATTATTGTTTCTTTCTCATCATTTTGTACCATACGTGTACAATTAAATATAAAAATGCAAAATTGTGACAAATATTAAGAACTAGCTGTTGCCCACTTCGTCCGCAGTTACTATGGTTTTTTAAACTAACCCACGGGAACCCTTTAATTTTCCGGAATAAAAAGTATCTATGATGTTGACCAGTGATTTAAGGTATCACCATGCAAAATTTCATTTAAATCGGTCCAGCCATTTCGGACGTGCCCGTACAAACAGACAAACAGACAGATAAAAAATTTTTTTTTGTATAGTCCCCTCTTTTAACATTTATATGTATAGGTTGCACTATAGTTATAAGTACCTAATTATTTTAAAAGAAATAAAAATAGGTATTCAAATTATCACCCTCTTTTGGCTTGACACATTTCAGATTTTTCTCCAAACATCTAACTTATTAAATCCACGGAAGTCATTACCATGACACCGACATAACTCAAACTACAAGCGTCACTTTTTCGTGACTACAGTGCTAACTAGCAGCTTCAATATCACAAAGGGACGCAAAGAGAATTTAATTAACTTAAGTGCGTTCACTTAATTATAATTAAGTTAGACGGTAATGCGCTCTTAGTTCGAGATGCGCTCTCGTTACGGCCGGAGGCAGACGGTGACGTTTCGAGGTGCTTTATGAATATTAAAATAAACATTAAATTATATTATTTATATTGAGGAGCTCGGTGGCGTGGTGGTTAGTATACTTTAGCTTTCGATCGAAAATAAAGCTACCTTCGCCATGGTCAGGCTGTGGGTGGGTGACCAAAACTTTGTGATCTCAATCTCCTCCGTGATTCGGAAGGCGCGTTCAGCCGTTGGTCCCGGTCGCTTTTGCTACCGTTTCGGCCCACCAGCCCGCATTACGGCCCATACTCCTCATGTGCTTCTCCATGAGGAAGACCTGTTCCCAGCAGTGAGACATTTATATAGGCTAAGGTCATGTCAAGCCTACAGATCATTTAAGTTAATTAACGTAATACTACCGTAACCTGTAATCTTTTTTTTTGTCCTGTGTTTCGTAAAATCACTTTACGATTCCTGTCACGACCACTGCAACGGCGAGCTTTCGCTAGAATTGTCCCGATTGATCAGTCACTGAATTTAGATATTTTAGAAAGTATAATGTATTTAAAATTATTTTTATTAATCATCAAGTTACTGTTGTGTTTTAATTATTGTGAATTTGAAGTAGCTCATCATACTGTGTCACATTTTCCATTGTCGGCATTTCCTAGACACATGACAATAATGTTCTTCGGCATTTAATTCCACAAGGACCTTAAATGTTTATCTACTTCTGATGCTCTACCCGTGTTTCTTTTTCATGAAGAAAATAAATTAATATTTTTTTTATTTAGCGTTACATGATTCACGGTTTTCATAAAATTTACCGTATCCGGCTTTGTTCTTGATACATTCACTTATAGATAAGTCTTTACAAATTCTGTTCCTTTCTTAATTTATATATTCACTAGCTTTTGCCCGGGACTTCGTCCGCGTAGAATAGTTACTTTGAGATAGTGTGATGATATTTAGCCTATAGTCTACCTCAGTAAATAGGCTATTCAACACTGATAGTGGCAGTTATACAAAAATATTATTAATATTTGCACTAAACAATATGTGGAAAGCGACAAAGTTCACAACACTTAAAGAGAAGAACCCGACAAAGGGAACTTTGCCACACAAAATGTGATGTCGTCACATCCCAAGCCGTAATAATTGCTACAATTGCACTTGGCGGTGTAAATGCACTTAGTCTAGGACACTGGTTTCCAATGGAAATGGTTCTGCCCCCAACAACCTCATTACTGAGAAAAACCCACAATATGCACTTACATTTTGCTCTATTTCCATACAAATTTTCTCCTTTCAGTCGCCAAATACTTAAAAAGCAAATGGCAAGCGGTTACATAATAATAAAAAATTGAACTAACTAATTAACATTATAACGTATGTAATCGGAAAAGGTACATCCTTTTTTTCGAGCAAAGGTTTTTAGCTTATACCACCGGATATAGTGTAAAGCAATATAAGCTGTTACTTACGATTCTTAGGCTGGCTGGAGTGAGCTGTATAAGAACGACCGAAAATCGAGAGCGGTGGCGTGCATTAGAAGAGTCCAGCAGAGGACGAGCATAAGTTGTTGATGGCTCACTGTCTCTGACTGGCTCACAATCAGAGGTAAATCTAGAACGCTCAGAATAACAACCGTGTTTTTTTCAATCGTCTATCACGTAAGGTCTCACTGATAATCAAGCATAATAATATATTACAATAGGATCCTAGATCGCCTTCCACTGCTGGCCACATGGAGAAAGTTTGGGGAGTATGGGCCGTAACACCACCACGCTGGCCCACTGCGGGTTGGTGGATAGAAACGGCTGCAATTTACGACTGGAGCCTGACCAAGGCGAAGGCAGCTTTATTTTAGATATCGAAAGCCAAAGCGTACCAACTAAACACTACGCCCCTGAGCTTCTCAGGATCCTAGAAGGGCCAAGTTTTTTTATTAAAAGTGCTGCCTCATTTCGAAATAATATTAAACTATACACCGTATCCTATACATACCGCAGCAATCCTTAGGTATTTGATTCCTTAAGCTACCCAATAGTGGCACTTATCATGATAATTAGTACAATTTCTCCATATTGTAAATTATGTATTTCCCACTTAATTTGGTCATTAAAGTTACCCTTCTGAGGGGGTCAAACTAAACTTTGAGAACCACAGACCGGGGTTCTGCTTAGTAAATTGCGGTGCATCCATTGCACCGGCCCGGGGCGAGCAGTTATGACGTCATTAACGCGTTATGTGACGTCATAACTCCCAGGCTATCTTCCACACGTCGACAATTACCGAGATGGATGGCCGTACACGTGCGCCGAATAATGTCGCTATTTCATTTCGTCGAGGTGCACTTGCTCGGTTAATTTCGAAGCGATTTAATTTTTAGAAACTCAGTTTTATTAATGCTCTGTGAACCTGAGCAGATATTTATGTTCCGCTTTAGCTGGTGCCTACATTTCAATTTTTAGCACTATATAAGAGCAAAGTAATTTTAAAAAACAGCCATAATTCGCATATGGAAAAATACAGAATACTCATGGCCTTCATCTCGCTTCACTTCACCTGTAAATCCTCAACAACCGAGGAAATCTGATCTGAGCTATCTTACCTCTGATTGCTGGAACACAACAATTGCTTATTGCTTTAGGGTACGTATTTGTTACAGTTCCTGAGAAAACAAAGAACGGAATAAACGTTTTATTTGAATGATATCACGCTTAGGTGACTGTGCTTGTTATGTTGAATAAATATTTTTTGCGCATTTTAGTCGTAGTTTTAGTAAGCCGTGCAAGGACCAAAGCATACGGAACCACTAAAACACTGAGATCCTCAAAGACAATACGAAAGTTTCAATGACCATTGATTCAGTGACAGAGACTAAGCAAATCCTTCAGAATAAGTAATACTAGAAATTTTTATAAATTAATGTTGATTTCCACAAAGACTTCACATTAATCTTTTAAGCATTTATCGTCGTCGTCCTAAGCCTATATACGTCCCACTGCTGGGCACAAGCCTTCCTCATGGAGAAACACATTAGAAGTATGGGCCGTAACACCACCACGCTGGCCCAATGGGGGTTGGTGGGTAGAAACGGTTAAAATAACGACCGGGACCGACGGCTTAACGTGCCTTCCGAAGCACGGAGGAGTTCGAGATCACAAGTTATTTATGGAAGATATTTTGCGCAATATTATGTCTAGCTGTCTAGATTATAGGAATAAAATTTGATAACAATATAGAAACCTCTATTAACTACCTGTAAATAAAGGAAATACCTGTTTTCAGTTTTATAATGGTGACAAATTCTTTCCCCCATTAAACAGCTTAAGAGACAGAAATAAGGCTACTTCACCATACCACTTTAGTTTACGTCTTCTAAACCTCCCTGTAACGGGTTAAAGCGAGTACATTCATCAATGTCTCAAGCTTCCTGGGACATCGCATGTTGTACGGCTTCAAGTTTGTATTTAAGCTCACACATAACAAATACATGCCAGGCAGAACAAGATTAACACTACTAAGAAGGGAAGCCAAAAATACTACCTATAATTTAACAATTCTTTTAGTAACACTGCCTATAAGAATCAACCATCACCTAAATTCAAATAGGCCTCCTCTATGCATTTTCAAACAAATCTGTCCGCATCCAGCGGCTTAGAGCGACCTACACCAGATTGTAGGTCGACGTGGAGACCTACCAACGCTGAGCCTTCTGCTAAGTAACGGCTATTCAAGAACATTTATGCCCCAATGGCCGTCAATTGCGAGCATCGTGTCCTGCCCATTACCACTGCAGACCAATTCAATAATTGCTGATAAGGACGTCGGTAAGGGTCGACGATATTCGACGAGTTGCGGGTCACACCTGGATTCGTTTGGCTCCAGATCGGGATGAATGGCGTACTAGGAGAAAGACCTTTGCCCAGCAGTGGGCGACCGCGTCTGAAGATTATGATGATGGTAGTATGGTGATCGACATCGGTCACTTTATCTAGCCTGATTATTATGTATGGTAAGCTCAACCCATAAGAACCAATAAGTCCAAAGCTTTCACCCTATGTTCATTTTCTCAGATTCATATCTCTAACAAGAACTCATCCTCACGTCCTTTACAATCGCGCTGCAGACTTTAATGGGCCAACCTGTCTTATTGATTAAGTGACAACATTAATATTCCCAAACTAGGCCGGGAAGACAATGACGATGTAATTAAGCAAGTTTTCAACATTCACAGCTTTGTGGCTGGATAATTACATTTTAGTAATTAGACATTACTTTATGTATTTTTCTGAAATTTATAAGAATTTTGGACTTAAAATCAAGGTATTTTAAAATTGTCCACGCTTTTTGTGTTGCCGTCTATAATTATCCTCTTCCATTCTCCTATATCACTGTCAGCTTTGAATTTATTTTTATTTAATTTTTAGGTGAACTTTCAATGCACAATTCTGATAAATTCTTCTGCATCAGCATCATCTAGCATCAACGGTAATACCAAAAGCTTGTTTCTAACGCAGCTGTATTATATTTACCAAGAACAAGTTGCAGTCAGTGTTAGCACAAGACTTGTTGCAATACAATGGGAATTTCCTACTTGCAGCGTAGAAGCTGGTAGTTGCAAGGGTCTAAGAGGAAATCAGTCGCTAGATGGCTTGTCCTTTATTACAATTACATATAATTAACTCCAAACGCAATAAAATTGTTGGAGCGGCTCTTAGCGTGCATTAATAGCCCTCAGTTAGCCGCTCGAGTTGATTCATTCACGATATTTTGATAATGGAGTAAATTTATGCAGTCGTACCTCGAAATCCGAGACTGCATAATGACTGCGGTACATTTGTTGACGGTGAAGCAGTATTCTAACTTTTATTTTGCGTGGAATATTGTTCACATTTGGGGGATGGCTCCGCTTAGTACATCCTCGATGTTTTGGATAGATTGCAGCGACGTGCTATCCGTATAATTGGCGCTACAGAGGTCACCAACACCTTCAAACCTCTGCAACTACGTCGCGACATTGTATCGTTAGGAGCCTTTTATAGGATGTTCCACGGTGAGTGCTCTGAAGAGATATTTGACCTTATTCCACCCTCTCCTTTCCTGCGAAGGAATGCGCGTGCCGGATTGCGAAGTCATATATTTACAGGAACCTCTCTGTTGTCAAGGACAAGGAGATTTAGAAACTGTCACGCAAATTTCGTGCATGGAATTCGCTTCCAGCACACGAATTTCCTCCATCGTACAACATAGGTTCCTTAAAGAGAGGCGTGAAAAAGCACCTCGTGGGCCAGCAAGGTGGAGGTAGCTAGGGCTTCTGTTCTCTGTGGCCCGCTATTTCCGCAAATGGACTCTCCTACTGCTTACCATCAAGTGGTGTTGAGCCAATTGCTGTGCTTTTCATTAAAAAAATCCTCTGAACAAAGCATCCAGTGAGCCTACCACCAAGGTAACACGAAATAATAACTGTCAAAGTATGTACTTGGTGATGTTGAACTCCTCCGTGCCTCCTCCTCCGTCCTAGTTGCTATTGCAACTGTTTCAAACCACCAACCCGCATTAGGCCAGGGTGGTGTTAAGGCCCATACTTCTTATTTGTTTCCATGAGGAAGGGCACTGCTCAGCAGTGGGACGTATATAGGCTGAGGTCAAAAGTATGTTAGGAGGCATGCCTCAGCCTGTTGACGCCACAAAATAAAGAAGAACTTAAAATATCCGACTGAGTTGAACACATTGATTAGTAATGGTATCTGTGCCTAAGTGTGTTATCTTGGCTAACTGATACGATTACAGTTCTTAGTGTATAAACTATAACCTGAAACATACTACTGACCAGTACACTATGTAATCGTGCATGTTTATGCTAAGAGAGGATATGTATGCAGAAGATTCGCGTGGGAAGCAACAAGTGGCCAAAAAACGCTGGAGCTTAATCTTGGAGTGTTAATTAAAACATTCGGAGTCATGTGAGCACTGACTGTACACTTAATATTCAACCTTATTACCAGTCATAAGATAACAAGATTCGTTTAGTCTCTTTCGCTAGTCAAATAACACTACTCTTTTGCTTAATTAGAGGTCCGGAGCAAAATTACAGAAGCGGATGCAACGTCTGCCAAAACCAAAGTAACACGTTTACGCGCATGTGCGAGTAAATCAACATTTTTATTTTTGTGAAACACGAGAGTATGGGTCGTAATTCTAACTCACAAAGATCACAAAATTTTGATAACCTTGGTTCAAACGTAACAAAAAATGCTTTTCGAATATCAGAGTTGTAAATACAGAAATTGTTTTCTTTCGATTTGAATGTAAAAAGTAGTAAAGTTTTAAATATTGTGTTATATTTTAAATTTCTAACATTGAAACCAAACGCTGAAAGCTATTCAACTAAGCTATTAAATGCTATTTTATGTGGTCACATATCCAAGGAAAAACAATAGCATTCTTTGTTTGAAAATCGAAACCGATTATAATCGCCACCGAGCTACTCAATGGAATTTAGATTTTTTTGTGTTTTTATTGCATCTTAGGTCGTTAAAGAAATCTTTTTTAAAACAACAACAAAACACTTTAGTCCGATACGCGCTATTAACATTCGACGACGATCTGATAAGATGCGTTTGTGAAAATTTTGCATATGGTGTGTAATTATTGAGATACCATCTCAATTGGCCTCGCGCTAAACCTTTTTTCTGATACCTAATTTATGTCTTCAAGCGGTCAACTCTTCGCCAGGTCTGTGTCTTCACAACCGTTGTGATTTAGTGTGATATTAAAATATGTAGCGTTATTTTACAAAAAAATATATTAATCTAATGTTGATAGTTGTAGTACAAACAATGACAGTAGACAAAATGACTGAGATGCAAAGATTGTCGTTATTACTACAAAACGGAAAAGTATTGTGCTCCTAGTGTGAACCAGCGCCTCTATCGCAATTATACCTATACGATTGTCCTTCAGTTTACTATCGAAACTCATACAGAAGTCATACGTCTTGTCATACAGACCGACGCTCGATGGTCGCGCTTACATTATAAATTTTGGCATAATTATGCACAATTAGTTATCACGGTGTCTCTGTAGTAGTGATATCTAATTGTTTCATTTATTTTTGAGAATGAAACATGAAGAATCTGTTTATTACCTTATCTCTTCATCGCCTCTTGGAAGGAATTTTGAAAAATCCTTTCTAATTTGCACGCCAAACTTCAGAGCAATCACTTTGAACTATGTTTGATAGATCAATCAGTAATGGTTACTCTTTGAACATAAAACTACGACTTGAAGTGCAATTGATTTTATCTCTTTGGTCTGTTATCACTAGGTTTGGCAAGTTCTCAGCTGCCTCAGCCGATACTAGGCCAATACTGTCCGTAAGATACTCGTCTGTACGCCGTGAAGCTTTGTTTGCGCTAAGGCATTTGTTTTCGTGTCGGACGCAGGACAAAACAAGGCGATATTTTTATAAAAGAGGTCAGTTATTACCAAGTGGAGACAATATAAACAAAATTATCAATGAAAATTATTGACAATATACAAACAATATTTAGGTATAACTTGTGGCAACCACAGGGGTATGCCACAAACTCATAGCTGTCGTTGTTAATAAGGTCCTCTCAAATATGGACCCCCTAAATAACCCCTAAATACCTAGAACCCAGAACTTCAAAAGTAGCACCACTTTGAAACCTCTATAGAATTTAAAATGAGATATTACGGATGTCTACCTACAGTTACTTCTTGAAATGTATAAACATGTTTACATCGAATGTGTAATCGCTTATCACGTTGCACTTTAATTATTACTTTGAGGCGAAGGACTTTAAGTAAATGACATTGCTGGAATCGCTATATTTATTTATTTATTACGTACACCAACAGCTCAAATATTTAACTAGGTAATAAATACATTGGTACAGGGTTTCAGTCATTATTATCATAAAATGTAGTAATAATGAAATATTTCCCTAGATAATTAATATTGTCATAATAGTATGGCATAACGACGAGAGTACCAACACACGAATTCAAAAATCAACAAAACGATAATGCCAACATAATTTAACTACCAAAATGGCCGCGATTGTGATGCAGACCCGCTAACTACCCAACCCTTAGGGATCCAGTCAAATTGGATTAAATCCCTCCAATGAATATTCAACCAGGTAATGCGTCACGTTACAACCCTCCCGATTCATAGGCGTGTGATTTAGACCCGCTAGTTATGTGTACACAACGTGGAGTACTTACCTTAATAGGGGACGGATATGGGGACAGTAGGACAATTCTTACATCAATTAATAGCTTTAAAGCTCGGGTTTAATCAGCAGTTGTAATATTATATATAATTGTCAATTTTTTTTTGTTGTATAACATCTTAACCATGTCAGAGGCAGTTTAAAATGTAGCGTCATACACTGAATACGTTGGTGGAGTATGGACTTATGAAAACATTTTTCTAACCATTTTGCCTTATCCGTCCCACAGATATTTATTCGTTCATTTTGAGCCTGTGATACGTTCCGCCCAATGTCGTGCTTAGAAAGTTAAAAAGTGAAGATATAAAGGTATGCGAATTAGAAATAGGTTCAATCAGGAGATGTGAAAATTGTTCAAATTGAGTTTGAGAACCGTGGACAATAGAGAGAAAAAACTTGTCTTCCCAACAAAAATCTTAATCTAAGTCATGCTGATTTATCCTTATACTATGACTCTCCTTGATAGTGTTAAGCAATTCACCTTAATTGCATGGCAACTCCGATGAAAATTAATCAAAATCGAGTATTGACAAGGAGGCTGTGTTATCTAAGACTCCATCTGGTAAAAGATTAATTTATTGTAGCATTCATAGGTAACTATGAAATGTAGACTTAGTTTTATCTGAACAAGGACCTCTCTTGATTTGGTTGATTGAAACAAGGGTTTTTATCCATGCATAATTTAAGATTACATCGATTGACTCTCAAAAGGCTTTTTACGTCTTCGTTGATTTGAAAAATGGTATTAAACAGTTATTAGGAACTAACGCATGCACTAAAATAATTCGTGGGAGCAAAAGACCAAAGAAGTATAACCACAATAGTAAAAACTATTACAAATCACGTTTGTTCTTGAAGATACTGCTGAATATGTTGATTTATATCGTAAAAAGCTTTCTGGGGCCTTGTCATTATTCAAAAATATAAGTTGTAATTTCAATATAGTAATAAGTTGAAATAACTGTCTTCAAAAAGGTACAAAAATAAACTGTTTAAATTAAATATGTGTTCTCAACACAATATGTTCAGCAATTTTTTTAATTACACCCAGAGCGTACGCCTGGGGGGCACAATCGCCTACATTGAGAACCAGTGTTAAGGTAATTTTCATCATTACAAAAATGATTTTCATTATTTCCACCGCAGAGTTGCACGAACGCAAATGAACTAACCGTGGATTGTTTAAAACGCTTGTTTACATTCACACAGCGAGAATGCTACAGTATTTCATTTGTGAAGACACGACGCGCGTGCTTGGAGTTTCGGACTACTACACAATGGTGGTATTTTTATACACATTTTAATATAAGGCGTACCTTATAAAACATGTACCTATTTTTGCCAAATTAAAATATAGCAAAAGAATCGAAAATAAATATTATGTTTTTAAGCGTATCACGTAGAATTTAAATAGTCTTTATTTACAAAAAACATGAGTATGCACAAAGTAAATAAAGGTCTTATAACTAATACAACGTTCTTACATGTTCCTGCCGTCACAAACAGCATGCAAATTTTAAATAACATTATTGAGTCTTTCAAGATAAAAAATAATTAAAATAGTAGTCAATAAAAAGATAAATAATAATTAAACAATTTCACAAAAAGATATTATGTCAGAGCTATTATCATTTGTCAAATTTTATAAGTCACTTAAAAGATATAATTATTTAAATAATGTAGTTTCTATTCAGTAAGAAATTCTTTGACGTCATTGTAACATTTAATTTAATGCTGTTTTCACTAACTGATGTATTGCAAGGGAGATAAATCTTCATTACAGTTTATTATTGATCATTAGGACTTAAGTAAAAATATTGCTATTAGCATAGCGCTCAAATGTTAAGTAACCACGCACCAGTGACATTTCTGTTAGGAATAGGCCACACCCTTTGTACTGTCTTTGTAATTTGTCGTTTCGTTGTTATGTTTTTCTGTGTACAATAAATTGTTAAATAAATAAATAACCTATATTATAGTATGGGATCTAGGGTTCTGATAGACACACATTATTACATTGAGTATATTATTAAGAGAAATATAACTAATAGAC
The DNA here is from genome assembly GCA_910589355.1 of Parapoynx stratiotata. Taxonomy (NCBI): domain Eukaryota; kingdom Metazoa; phylum Arthropoda; class Insecta; order Lepidoptera; family Crambidae; genus Parapoynx; species Parapoynx stratiotata. Next base: position 16,402,998 of record OU342470.1, read on the forward strand.
TCGGGTAAAAATGTCTCACATAAAAATCCCTCTTTCCGCTATACGGGTTTTCCAAATCCATATTGTTGTGAACTGTGAACAAGGTCGTATTGCGTCCAATCTGCCGCGCACGCGCGCCCTCCGGTGCACGTAATGGCAGCCGTTACAGCCCACCCACTGGTGGGAGCCTGCGCTTGCGACTGAGCGGTCGCAACTGCATTGACGATCATGTTATAAAGCGTAGTGGTTAATAAATAAATATCTTCAAACATTCACACCTGTCAACTAGCTCCATTTTAAGCAGCTAATGCTGCTTGTGTTACGGACACTAGATGACGGATAAATATATTTAATAGATAAATACATTATAAATATCCAGAATATATATAAATATACATACACATCGAAGACTGGAGAGCAAATGCCTGAAAATTCATCACCCAAACATTTGCCACCACCGGGGATCGAACCCAGAATCTCTCGAGATGGCCGGCATACCGGTATACAGACCACTCGACCACGGAGGTCATCAAATACGCTTTGGCTTTCGATATCGAAAACAAAGCTACCTCCTGTGGTCGGGCCTTGGATGGGTTACCAAAAAAAATTGTGATCTCGAACTCCTCCGTACTTCGGAAGGCAAGTTAAGCCGGTCGCTATTGCAACCGTTTCTACCCATCAATGCGCATTGGGCCAGCGTGGTGGTGTTATGGCTCATACTCCTCGTGTGTTTTTCTGTGAGGAAGACCTGTGTCCAGTAGTGGGACGAGTGTATGCTGATGATATGTTATAAAGACACCAAAAAAAACTGACAAAATATGACTTGTCAAATTATTATGCAATGTCTAGTATTGTGATATAGATACAAGACAACGGAAAATCAATTTCTTTAATCAAACTTACCAACAATCAAGTCCATCATAAACTAAGCCCACCGGGATTCAAACACGAAGCAATAAACTTCGAGCCAATTCATCGTCAATGTCATTACAATAGTTCTGACTGTACAACAATAGACTGCAATGAAAGTAGATGAAGCAAGAAGTAGATAGGGACCATAGCAAGTGGAAAGAAATAATCTCCGCCTACCCCTATGGGAGAATGTAATTTACATACAAACTTTTATCTCGAACCGAACCTAGAACCTCTAAAGACTGCAAACGCGTTAAAACCGGTGTGCAAACCATTTTTCCCCGAAGAAGGTTAGTGTAATGCTACACCACAGATACACATTTAAATAGTTAACGCAAGTATTGAGATTTGTATTGAAACCAAGCGTGTCAACTTTTGAACGTCTACGGTGACGTCACAGTCGTAATTTTGAGACGGGATATCCCAACTGATTGAAAGATTTCGGTGATGCCGCCGATGCTCCTCGAACAATTATATAAGAGGCATTTTTTTAGTTTTTCCAGCCATTTAGACGCGCAGACTTGTCGGGGTTGGTCGCACTGAGTACATGTGCGGTCGCTGCTTGGTGAAGCGCGGACTAGGGCAGTGGACTGCTTTTGCGGTGCTTTTGCCTAGTTTCTAACTAACCTTTAGGGGATAATAGTCGTGATTATATGCATGTATGTAAAAGCAGCTAAATGCGTGTAAACCAATGAAAACCGGCCAAGAGCGTGTCGGGCCACGCTCAGTATAGGGCTCCGTAGTTTTCCATATGAGATAAAAAAAATGCTTGCCAACCATATATGGTTAAGTAACAAATTTAGTTAAAAAATAATTTTGTAAAATTTATCAAAAGCTGTTCAACCCATCAAGATCATAACAATTTTCCTAGAAAGTACTTATAAAGTTCTACTTTTGAGAATTTTTTTCATATTTTTTGAACTTATGGTTCAAAAGTTAAAGGGGGACACATTTTTTTTTTACTTTCGGAGCGATATTTAGTATTGTATTTAGTATTTTTTAATTTTTTGAATAGCTATCCAAAAATATATCACACGTTAGGGTCCAGAGGAAAAAAAAATCAGTCCGTACATTACGTGTATGGGCACCCCCCCTAATTTAATATTTTATTCCACTTTTGATTTTTGCACTTTGTCGGCGTTATTAATATACATATTAATACAAAATTTCAGCTCTCTAGTGCTAACGGTCACTGAGATTATCCGCGGACGGACAGACATACAGACATGGCGAAACTATAAGGCTTCCTAGTTTACTACGGAACCCTAAAAAGACGCAACAGAGCGGCCCAAACCATGATGGTCGGTCCTGTTTGCTAACATAGACATATCAAGGATTCTTCTCGTGCTCAAAGCGTCCCAGAGGCCGTTATGATTCGTACACTGTATGTCGTCCGCCAATTTGTCCGTTTATTTTGTTTAGGTCCGCCCGTTCGCTATTTGCTCGGTCAACACGCGGGTGGACTGTTGATCTTGTCCAACCTCTATGTGGAATTTTATAAACGTACCCCCATTATATTTTATGGCATCTAAGGGCACATGGAGTTTTTTACGCGCTAAAGAAGCACATTTTTGAGAAGGTAGAGATGTCACTAGATTTTCATTGAAGTTTTTGTTGCGTTCTTGGTGGAAAAATCAATGTTGTGTGATACTTTTATAAAATTACTTTATCATCAAATTTAATAGTCATTTGATAATTCTTTATTCTTCTTCTCCCTGCCTGTTTCTTCTTTCATTTCTCTCTGTCACCCGTCAACCCAACATCCACTTCCTTTCATCTCATGTCAGAACTCACACATTCAAACCATTGCTTTCTTAGTATTTCTCGCATTCTAGGCCCATCTATATCCACACTTAACACTCTTCTTGTTATGTGGCTTTCATCCTGTGATGTAGTGGACCCGGTGATAAATAAAAATGTGCAGGTCGTCACTTATATAATATATTTTTAATTTAAAACTAAGGCACTTAAAACCTTGGCAAAGTAATTAAAGTACTTTCAAATTTCTTGTACGATACTTCAGAATTTTTAAGAATTTACGATACTTCATAAATATAACAGTTTATATATGATATAAATTACGTATAAAATTATTAGTTAGTCATGTAAATTGGAAACCAAATCAATAACAATGATGGTTAGTTTGAAAATACAGAAACAAAGAGGAAATGGCCAGAGAAGACCGCAATAACAGCAAAAAAACGCTAATACTGGAATAGCGATTCGTTACAATCCCTCCTCATACATGTCCGCCGAACCATGCTAACCTATTACTCACTTTGCCTGTCACTTGGGTTACGTCCAATCTTCCTATAATAAACTCATATCTCATCTTGTCTATTCTTGATTCCACACGTCCATCGCAACATTCGCATCTCTGCTGAGTGCAGTTTTTGATAATTATATGGACATATACTTACGAATACGAGTATTTAAAACAATCATGACTAAGCCAAAACTTACTTACTATATCTTAAAACGTAGTAGGTATGTACGTGGCCACAGATAAATGACTTTTGTACCCGAGATAAATGAAGATAATATCTAATTATGATTGTTGCGTAAAATATTTAAATCATGTTCACGACACTATAGTATTAACGCCACAATCTTAGATATTGTTAAAAAATATCGTCCTCATTTACTTATTAAATCGTCGGTGAAACAGTTTTTTCGTATCTTATACACAAGTTCAAGGCAATTCTTTAAAAGTTTATTAACATTGAGTTGTAAGATGCATGTGCCATTTTGTTCGATAACTTGTTGCCTTCTTGTATTGACAGAATCCCGGTGCTGTAGAAACTTTGGGATTTTTACCAAACAGGTGTACAAGTAGTTCTGACAGCCATCTCTTGTTATTAATCTTACACTACCTAAAGAATTCTGAAGAGACCGAAACAGATGAGGAAACGGAAATCTGAGGGTGCAAAGTCAGGGCTATAGGATAGACGCATTATCACTTCCCATCTAAGTTCTCTCCGTTTTTGCTGATAGGTTGAATCCTTTCTATTGATCAATGCCGGTCTCTTCTTCCCAATTTCTTGCTTCAATCTCATTAGCTGTTGACAGTCGATATCAGAATCACTGGTTTTTTCCGGCGGTAAAAGCTCATACTGAAAGAAGCTCGTACAGTCCCACCATACACACTACATAACCATGTTGCGTATTAGTCCGGGTTTCACTACAGCTTGTGGAGGCTGACCGACCTTTGACTATGATTTATTCGCACATTCTTATCATAGATAATCCACTTTTCATCACTGTGATTAATCACTTCAGATATGGCTCGGTTTTATTACGGTTCAATAATAAATTGCAAATGAGTACACGGTCCATGAGATTTTCCTCAGTAAGTACGTGAGGAACCCAGATATCGAGCTTTTTGTGTTCCCAGTTTTTTTTAAATGGTTCAAAACTGTTTTGTGGTCAATGCCTAGTTCTTCAACAAAGCCTTGCTTCACTTTTTCAATAATTTCATCAACTTTATCCGTAACGGGGCACACGAAAAGTCTTTTCCCCAACCTATTATTAAATTACATAATGTAGGTATAGGTAATATTTTTTTTAGATTTCTTATGTAATATTTATTTAACCCTGACCATACTTGTTACGGTACGGTTTATTATGATTATGGCTTGCCTCACACAATGACAAAACACTAGGTAAGTAACAACAAAAATACCTGTTAAGAACTACATCAGACGAAATATGTATTTTATCAACAGCCTAGCTACCAGGATAGATATCGCTTGTGTTTAAACTTTATTATTAATATGATGTCTATTACAACCTTTTCGAACACAAAAGAAACTTAAATATTATCTTATGAATATATATGAATAGTCAAAATCGAATCTGGAAAACAAAGCATAATATTTAGCATAAGCTCATAATCTAGATCAACAGCAGAAGAAACAATTGACCATAATTTCCGAGGCACAAAAGCCATCAATTTATTTGTACAATCGCAGAGACGGCACCAAGCATCAACACTCATTATTCGAATCGAAAATCTCGATTGTTCCATACACGGTGGCAATCGATGTGCCAATCGATTCGCCGGCGTAATCGTCATGAATATTTATTGTTAATTTGTAATACCGATGCGCGATAGTCCGAAGGCGTATTGGGACCAATATTTTATTGGTTCTACATTATTATATCAGCGGTAATGGTACTCCGGTTAACCAAAGTTATGAGCAGGCTACAGACAACAAACATGAGCTGTGATTGGGTTCCTATGTTTTATAACCAACACAAGTGACAAAGGAAGTGGATTGCAAACGATGCAAAGATACCCCAAGGTCTTGATTTAGATAAAGTATATTAGATAAGTTTTGCAAAGAATGTAGGATACAGCTGCGACAACTGAGTGATTTACTGCGGAAACATTGACTATAATTATAAATATTGCGGGAGCCTCGAAGCGGTTATATTGCGTTGATAAACAATCAAATAGAGCCGTTTTCTTGATTCTCAAGAAGAAGATGTCTAACCCAATTTACTTTTATTTCCACAGCTTTTGGAAATGCCAATAATCGCCGCGATGTGCGAGTTGGTAATCAGAGAGATACAACTTGTCGCATCGTAGTAATGCTTGTCAACGACCAAAATATCTTGAGTTATGCCCGTTTTGAGCTGCATTGTGTCCCAATCAGAATCAGCAAGATAACCACGGATCAGGATAGGTCAGAAAGGAGTCATAGGCAAACTCCTCTATACATCTCACCTCCTTTTCCTCTGCCATTTCTCAATAAGATGCATAAAACAACATGAAGAATTCGTTAAACCAAGCTAATAACTTCACTTTGTCGGTCGACAGTACCTCTCAAATTCGCATTAATGTGCGAGAATTGACTCGATGTCGAATTTCGAGATACGAACTTTATTTATGAGAGTCGTGAGTTCGTTTCGTTCGGTGCTGCAATTGTTTTTTTTTAATTGACTCCGTGATGCCGACCACGTAAATTTGGTCTGATATAACAAAGGGGTGTCATGGGAAATCAGAGGTGTCATTAATATGTTGAATTGCGTCAACAAAATTAATGTTGGAAGCTCCGGTTGTAACTCTAAACTTATTTTCAGTTTATTTGTAAAGTCTTGTTAATTTCATAAATTAAAATTGAGGCGGATTTTCGTTTCCGTAATATGTAATTAATAATTATAAATATTTACGTACTCTCATTAAGATACGATCGTCAAGTGGGATCGTAAACCGAGGGAAAATCACATTTCTTGCGCTTCTTTAAGTTGACGACTGGCCTACCTAGTCTAAATATCCACATTTCAACTGACGATTACAGCTGGACAAACACCTGCGCTATGATTTTCAAAAACCGATCGATCTTGTGCTGCCAAGGACTTCCAGGAGAGTCGTTGACACTCAATACAAAATACATCAATAAAATACAAATCCCAATTAAATGGAGACACCGACTCATAACAAAAAACATGGAAGAACATTCGTGGGCGAGACCACTCTGCATGTTGCACTTGCTAATAGAACGCGACAAAGAAAAGCATCGTAATTCGATTTGTGATCGATAAATTGGCGATAACCAGTATAGAAAGGGACAGGGTTCAACTAAGAAACAAAGACGTCTACTTGTTTAGCTAATGGTTGGTTTTTGATACGTGGACCAATGGCGAAAACGAATGATGTCGTGATATGTCAGCTTGTCTAATAGTCGAATTTTCAACAATTACTATAATTATATAATCATAAACAATTTAACCACTGCACTATGCTGGGATTAGTAAAATGGCGGCTGATAGCATAGCTGAAGTATTTATTATACATTACTTTGAATTTTCATCTGCAAAAAAAAAAAAAAAAATCAAAAAAAATTCAAAGTGACGTCACACATTTAGGCGTTTCCATTGAAGCTATTGGTCTAGATTTTAACTATTGAGTTATTTATTCCTACGGATCAAAAAACTCATCCTAAGGCCCACTTGCGCGGTCGAGAGTTAGCACCTAACCCTGGCGCTAATATATGGGCAAACCCTGGGTTAGGCCCAGTGCCGTATTATCGATAAGGCACTTTAGGCCAGTGCCTAGGGGCCCACTATGACCAGGGGCCCAGCACTCCCTATTAAAAAAAGAAAAAAAACATGCTACTTAATCAGTCAATATGTATCTTTTTATACTTTAATGTTTATGTTAGTTTTATAAAAATATGCAAGATTTTCCTTTCTTTTTTCAATTTTAAATGACTTCGATACTTCGTCCTGTAGATTGTGGCGAAAGTCTTTTCACTTGAAGGAAGGCGTATACCTTTGCAATGTGATGACTGAAGACTGTTGTTAATGATCATGGTACTTACCTTCATTCTATTTCGTAATATAGACAGTAAACATTTCCAAATTGCGTTGTTGTGGTATGAAAAAGGGGGGCCAAAACGAGCTGTGCCTATGGGCCCCGAGATGGTTAATCCGGCCCTGGATAGGCCCTAACTCTCGATCGTGGAAGTGGGCCTAAGTGATTTAATCGATATTCGCCTTGACATTTTTGTTCTTACATAGACAGACCTTTAATCTTCAGATGTGCTGTGAATGTGGACCCTATAGAAACACTAACGAGCATAATGTTCTTTCTCCTGCCCTGATCTTACTTTCTTCTGTTTGGGGTTACCACGCCTTCCACTTACACTTACTCCTATCTCTTGCCATTTTGCCACTCACTGCCTTCCTCAACATAATAATATCATTCACGAAGTTCATACACCTTTTCTCTCTTCTTACTCGCCCATCCACTTATTACATACATATAATCACGCGCGTATCCCCGAAGGGATAACAGAGGTGTATTACACCCCCACTTTGCCAGTAGTTTTTTCTTATGATGGGGGCTGAGATAGCTCAGGGCACTTAGGCCCTATGGGATCATTTGTGCTTATTTGCTTGCCAGTAGTTTGTGTTTATTATAATTATAGCCTGTGAGCCTGCGAGCCTGCGAGCCTGTCAGAATTTTCTTTTTAATGCAGCACTCATCATCATATTTATTACCTACTTCTTATTGGTGCAATTTATAATTTTATATATTAGGTTGGGGAAAAAGTCTTTTCGCATTATAGTATGTATAAACTTGTAATAAAATCTCATTGGCTATACTATTTGTATCTGGCTGGTTTTGGTATCATTGAAAGTTTAAATTTTAAAGAACATAATTCCAAATTCAAATTAGGAAAATGTGTGATTTTCATTTGTTTTTCGCACCGCCAAGATGAGTGAATCTAATGAAGAAATTCGATACATTTTAAAATTTTACTACAAAAAAGGTAAAAATGCAACGCAAGCCGCGAAAAAAATTTGCGATGTTTATGGACCTAGTGCAGTGTCTGTGAGAGTAGCACAAATTTGGTTTAAGCGTTTTCAATCCGGAAATTTTGATGTCAAAGATGCACGTCGCTCTGGTCGCCCTATTACAGATAAAATGGATGCCATTTTTGAAAAAGTGGAGCAAGATCGGCATGTCAGTAGTTACGACGTAGCTGAAGAACTGGGAATTGACCACAAAACAGTTTTGGCGCATTCGAAAAAAACTGGGTACACAAAAAAGCTCGACATTTGGGTACCTCACGAGCTCACTGAAAGAAACCTAATGAATCGTGTACTCATTTGTGATTCTGTATTACGACGTAATGAAACCGAACCATTTTTGAAGAAGCTGATAACTGGTGATGAAAAGTGGATCACGTACGACAAGAACGTGCGAAAAAGGTCGTGGTCAAAGGCCGGTCAGGCTTCACAGACTGTGGCGAAACCCGGGTTAACTCGCAACAAGGTGATGCTGTGTGTGTGGTGGGATTGGAAGGGCATTATTCATCATGAGCTGATACCACCAGGCAGGACCATCGATTCTGAACTCTACTGCGAACAACTGATGAGATTAAAGCAAGAAGTTGAGAGAAAGCGGCCGGAATTAATCAACAGAAGGGGTGTGGTTTTTCATCATGATAACGCTAGACCTCACACATCTTTAGCCACTCAGCAAAAATTAAGAGAGTTTGGCTGGGAGGTGTTAATGCATCCGCCGTATAGTCCTGACCTTGCACCTTCAGATTTCCACCTGTTTCGGTCTCTTCAGAATTCTTTAGGCAGTGTCAGGTTATTATTATTATTTGATTTTTTTTTCCTTTTTTTCTCTATAAGTATAATAGGTATATTCCCATAAACATGCGGGCTTTTGGCCAAACATGTTTTGGTATTTTGTATTATGTGATGTGAGTGCGTTGTGTGTGTGTGTGTGTGCGTGCGTGCGTGTGTGCGTGCGTGCGTGCGTGCGCGCGTACGTGCGTGTGCGTGTGTGCGTGAGTGTATGCGTGCGTGGGCGCGCGCGCGTGCGTGTATGGATGGGTGTGTGTTTATTCCATCCCATGACTTCCTATGTATTATCAAGGGACAAAAACTTACGAACTATACGACAGGTGTTCAGAATAACGGCTTTTTGTAGTAATTGGAATGAGAGTGGGTGCATGTTGCATATTTTTAGGCTTTTATGAAGAGTTTTGGGAATAACTCCTGTAGTAGATATGATAATAGGTATGGTCTTTACTGTTGTGACTTGCCATTGTGTTTTTATTTCTATTGCAAGGTCGGTATATTTTGCAATCTTTTCAATGTGTGTGCTTGAGAGGTTGTGTGTGTTTGGGATAGCAATGTCTATTAAATATACTTGTTTATTAATTTTATCGTGGAATGTTATATCAGGCCTGTTGTAGTGTATTGTCTTATCTGTAATGATTGTTCTATCCCAGTACAGCTTATATTGTGGTGTGTCCAGTACAGTTTCAGGTGTGTATTTATAGTAGGGAGTCTTTTCTTTAATTAAATTATATTTGTATGCAAGGTATTGGTGTATAATCTTGGCAACTTGGTCATGGCGGTGTTTATAATCGGTTTGTGCTATGGAAGGGCAGGCTCCAGTGATGTGTTGTATTGTTTCGGGGTGTCTATGGCATCGGCGGCACAAGTCCGAATTAATTCTTCTATCTTTTATGATGTACTTTTTGTAGTTTTTTGTTTCTATAACTTGATCTTGTATCGCTAACATGAATCCTTCGGTTTCTGGGAACAATTCACCTTTTTTGAGCCAAGAATTTGACGCTACTTTGTCGATATCCGGGTTATCTAAATGTAAGCGATGTCTGCCATGAAGAACTTTCTGTGTCCACATTTCTACTTTTTCGTTATTTTGTGTGATTTTTTCGTTGATTTGTGTTGAGTAATTCTGCAAATTTAGCGGAGTAAATCTATTGTCCATTTCAGTAACTGTTTTATGAAGTAACGAGTTTTCGGCTTATTATTAACATCACATTATTGGTTAACATCACGAGAGGACTGCCAAAACCACTTGTCGCGGTATTTTGACCAGAAGTCCCAAAATTTCTATAGCAATGGGATCATGTCCCTACCTACAAGATAACAAAATGTTATCGAACAAAATGGTACCTACATACTTTAGTTCAATGTAAATAAACTATATTAAAAAATGTTTTGAATTTTCTTAAAAAATGCGAAGAAACTTTTTCCCCAGCCTATTATTATAATATTTACCATTTTTCATAATCGTGTTTTTCTATATTTCTATAAATAAAATTTAACATCTAAACCATCTTTACGCCCAAACACAGCGAAAGCAATGTGCAATTAATGAAGATTAGCAAAAAACATGTGACAGATGACATTAAAAAATGAAAATGACGGATAAAATTACTGTTGCCATTAAAAGAAATTTGCCGCAATATACCTATAGTGAGATTTTTTATTTTCTTGGTGAGACTATAACTAATATAAATAGTTTTCAAATAAAAACAAATCGTTTTCCAACCAGCGCCATCTATTGCCAAAGCTTAAGAACTACAACGTAAATAAAAAGCATAGCCCTTGGATATTTTGAACCAGAAACTCATTTTCGTCATTTCATCAACATTCCCCGTCGTCTTCCGTACTCACACGGCTCATTATTAGGTCTCGGCAGACGATCGACCCGTTACCGAATCGATTAGTGGTCCGATACGATCGCGGCGATCATGCGCATGCTTGGTACCGGTAGTCGAAGATTAATGGTCGGGATGAGGACGTAGAGTAGCGACTTGCAGTAGGCGTATTGAAAATATTTTAATTATTTCTTGATATAAGAAAACATAATACTTGAAACAGAAAAAATAATAACATAGGTCATCATAATTTCTAGCACGTCGCGGAAAGAATTTTCAAGTGGCAGTCACATATTGTGAGCAACTTGGATAGTACATCCAGTGGAAGTCGCAGGATGTGGGCTGCGCAGGACCCATTGTGGTATGAGTATATGAAATATGTAACTATGTGATTGCACTAATATCCGCTCTACTGTGTGATATAAAAGCTACTAATTTGCATTCATATTATTATTCTTGAATGCTTCATTTTATTTATCCGCTCATTCTGCTCGTGACTGCTAATGGATTTCTATTAACAGTACCTGCTGAGAGTACCTATACTGTGATATCAAGAGAAAAAAGCATCAGTTAATAACTATTGTCTAGGTTATTCTGTGACGTCGGCCATGATTTATGTTGTTTGATTAAAGAAAGGTCTTGCTCATTATGTGTTTGAAGAAACCTCATAACTTTTTATATCAAATATTTTATTTAAACATATCTGTATGGCTATCTGTAATGCATAGCGTTGAATTGTCTTATTATACAGTTTTTTACAGTTCATGCAACTGTAAAAAACTATAATAAGACAATTCAACGCTATGCACTGTCAAAATTCAAGATGGTGGCTATAATTTATTTATTTATTGGATTACCAACACAATTATTACAATGATGCAGTACGTGTGATCCATGGTGTTTCTGTCAGATCATATTGAAAAGGCGTTTTACCATTAGGTGTCGTTTTTCTTTGGTCGTACTTGCGGGGCGGGCGCAATTTGAGTCCCGCGATTTTCACAAATTTTCTCAGTCCCGATCGATCGACATTGAGATTGTGATGTATCTTACTCTGCAGTTGCGAAACCAGCCTCTCAGCCTCTTCAGTTGCGATTCTCAACTATCGGAAACTAAACGAATCACGGAATCTCTATACCTGTCTCTTTTTACCGCGGCAAAATAGAGCGAAACGGGATGTGACTTTCCGAATCGAATCCGTGATCCGAGTTTAGAATAAGGGGGCAGTTGCGACAAATTGTATGGATATTGGGTGACTTAAATGACATATAGTTTTGCTAAAATCGGTACTCTCGTACCGAGCTCGTTTCGTATTTAAAGATATTGGATTGTGTTGTCATTGAGTTTTAATTGATATTAATTCAAAATTAAGCTAATCCTACTTTTAAATACAATACAAATACAAATAAATACAAGAGAAAAATTTGTCTAGATAATGGCTATTATCGTGAAGAATGCAACGTATCTCGTCAATAGCTAGGTATTGTCGCTGTTAAATGCTAAAAGCGCTGTTTGCGAGATTCCATTTGCAATTCAAATCCGACGGGAGACGCGTGTCTTCAGCCAATATTGGAGCTGGCCAAAATAAACTCGTATAAAACTAGTATCTCAGGTTTTATTCAATAATTAACAGTGGAACCACTGAAGGTTGCTGCTGGGCACTGTTGGTTACAGGCCTTCATGGAGACAAACACATGAGGAGTATGAGACGTAGCACCACGACGCTGGGCAGAAACAGAACCAACGGCTTAACGTGCCTTCCGAAGCACCGAGGAGTTCGAGAACAAAAAGTTTCGGTCACTCATAGTTACTCATAGTTAGTTGGGAGGCTTTATTTAAATTTTTTTACATTCCCCCGCATGTGGGAATATCGGGATAAATGGTAGGTAATGGTATGTCCTTTCTCAGGCTCGAGACTATGTGTACGAAATTTCGGTTAATTGGTACAGTAGTTTTGACGTGAAAGCGAGACGAACAGACAGACAGACAGAGTTACTTCCGAGATTATTTATCAACATTACCTTCTGCTAGTCATATTCGAGGCTCACCCCTACGAATGGCTACATATTGTTACGTAATGCTTTATAACACTGTTTACGTTACAAATGTTTTGGATTCGTTTTATTTTTACCGAGATTAGAATTATATAAATATGTGTTGAATTCAGTGTAATTACTACGTGTGTTGTTTTTGTAGCTTTTGAAAAAAAGAAGAGTGGAAAAGACCTGTAGGTATGGATCGATGGATGACAGATTAGAGATGGATAGATTTGTGAAATGATGAGTTGATAATTGTTGCTATTACTTTAACTCGTTAATAAAATATGGTTGCATAATAGTAGATTAGTAGCCAAGGGCTGTAAGGCATCAATTGCAGCCCGAGATATTTAGGCGCACAAGCGCAGCGAGGGCGCTTATAGTTCGAGGGTGCAATTGATGCTTACACCCGAGCTAACTACTCTGCTTTACATCTCGATTGTGAGGTAAGTGGAAAAAAAGGCATTACAAGAATAAATAAATTTATTTTCAAGAACTAAATTTAGCTTCGCCGTTCGATATTCAAAATTGATGATAATAGCGAAGCGACCTCTTTTGTCACAAGAATAAATAAATTTATTTTCAAGAACTAAATTTAGCTTCGCCGTTCGATATTCAAAATTGATGAAAATAGCGAAGCGACTTCTTTTGTCATTGGGCTGAATGCATGATGTCTAGTGCCAGAAAGATGGTTAGATGTACGCGAACTTTTTGAAAGAGTTTTTTTTTAATTACTTACCGCCCTAGGGCGTTTCTAGCTACATTATTAACCTAGGGCGGTAATTGATCACTTACAACCCGCATCTGGGGGTATTAAGGACCTACTTACCGAACATGAGAGATGTAAACTATATTATGGATCGTTCGTTCGTTCTCGGCCTATATACGTCCCATTGCTGAGCACATTCCTTCGTCATGGAGAAACACACGAGAAGTATCGGCCGTTACACCACAACGCTGGCCCAGTGCAGTTTAATGAGTAGAAACCGGGACCAAACGGCTTAACGTGTCTTCCAAAGCACGGAGGAGATCCACATCACAAAGATTTGTTCACACCATCACGTAGCTTTTAGCTTTTAGCACCAAAGGTAGCTTTTTTTTAATCGAAAGCCAAAGCGTACTGACCACTACGCAATTAACCGAGCTCCTTAAATATTTGAAATAACAATATCTAAGTTAAAATTATAACGTAGCTCGAAATAAAATGAACTTCAACCTACATAATAATATATTGCTTGTCAATATTGGCCCGCCAAGAAAAATGTATACCTTCACAGCCTTCCCTATTCTATCAAATAAATGATTTGATTTGCTCAGGTTATAACGGAGGTACTTGTACCGTGTGCCTTAGGAAGCACACAACCGGTAAGTGATTTCGCATCGCCCCGGACGTCCGGGTGCATGTCCGGTTTACGCTGACATCCACTGCTCTTTCCCAGGAGTAAACAAATTGTATGAAGAGCAGATCGACCAAAATATATTGATTGAGCTTGTAAGCTTGAAACAACTTTTTTTTCACAACTGACAGGTAAGCTCTTGGCCTTCATATTGTGACGAACTTTTTGTAATTTTTTTTCTAGGTATCAATAAATAGTAAGTTTTGTTTAAGATCAAATGGGGCATATAAAATGTTTCATACTAAAACTAGTTTTGAAAGTCGCCAATAGATAGCGCTGCACGGTGCTGCATCGCGCTAACGTTTACGCACGATGCAATGCCTAAGTATTATGAGGTAATTAATTTCTTTGGCGCCGACACGTCTTCACAGACGCTCCCGATCCATTGTCGCGGGCCTTAGAGGCCCTGCAAGCTGCGGCATCCGCGCCGTAGCTCCCTCCCGCTCTGTACGCGTGGCCTTCTGCTCGCATGTACAGACAAACCTGACCCATACGGTCGGCCCACTTTGGTTCCGATCGTATATCTGGCGCACATGCCCTAGTAAGTAGCTAGCGCAGCGCCGCACCTCTCCCTTTCCTGAGGGAGGGGGCGCCATTCAGGTTATGCTTTACCAGAGCCCTCAGAGGCCTAAAGCAAGGTGGTGTTTTGTCGGTAGGAGTGCCCCGTAGCGATGGGTCATACTTCCAATATTGAATACCAAGTCTTTCAAGTACGTCCATGTACCAATACCAGGGTCAAATACCAGGTTTTTAAATACTTCTAAGTATTAGGACAACATTGAAAAACAAACGTTATTAAAAAGCGCGAATTAAAAACCACGTGGCGGCATCTAGTGAAACATCAACGAACTAATTCAAAAAAATTACTTAATAAATACTTTTACAGACTTTGATAAAATTAAATAAAGTTTTTTTAAAAAAATGTGAGTAAAATAATTTTACATGTATTTTAGACAAAAAAAAACAAATTGTAGGTAAATCATTGCATTGATAATTAATAGCTCCACATCAACAATAAAATTATAAATCGTACCTTTTGTAAAATAAATGAAAATAAAAATTACAACAATAAACAAACAATTTTCAAAATATGTTATTAAAAACAATTATTATTTATTATTAAACACTATAAAATTTATCGAAGTCGTACAAATCCACAATAAATAAATAAATCCAAATCCCATCCGAAATACCAGCAAGCAAGCCGTGCAAGTTTTTTGCTAATAAAATAACATACCCTAACTATATCGTGGTAAGAACGAATTTCAAATGAAATACCAGAATAACAAATACTTCTATAGATAATTAGTTCATATAGCCTTCACAATTATGACTATTATGGCGTGAAGCTCCTGCAACAAGTAAATACCTGGTTTTTCGTCTTGCAGGGCGAACGCGGCGCGTGGCGCCGTGCGTCCGTAAATACCAGCAAGCCATTAAAGTTTTTTTTTTGCTAATAAAATAATAGACCCTAATCATATTGGGGTAAGACCGAATTCCTAATGAAATACCAGAATAAAAAAATACTTTCATAGATAATTAGCCCGTGTGGCCTTCATCATTAGGAGTATTATAGTGTGAAGCTCCTGCAACAAGTATAAATACCTGGTTTTTCGGCGCCCGACTCGCAGTCGCGCGCTACTCGCGCTTTCGAGATTCCGGGATCGAATCCGGGTGAGAACAAATGTATGAATATAAACATTTTCTCCATTCTTTTTTCAAATATTTTTTTTATTATATTTTTTATTTAAAATATATTTTAGAATATAAATAAGTTCGATGTTTTGGGGTTTTGCGAAAATTAGATCGGTATCGATAAAATAATTAAAATTTTACTTTTTCGAGGTAATTAAAATTCTAATTTTTGTTGAATGATTTGTAATAATTATATTGATATATAGATAATTTGAAACTCAAATGAAAAAAATACTATAATTCTTATTTTGTGTTCTGATTAAAAAACATGCATAATAATTATAGTACATACAAAAAGAAGAAAAAATGCCTGAATTCATTACACAAAAATTTTGCCACACCAGGAATCGAACCCGTTACTTCTAGTGAGAGAAAAATTAACCGATGAGAATTAGGAATACTTAAAAAAAGGCGTGAAATGTGTTCAAGCATCTTGACTTTAGTAATCAGGGGTCAAGGACAGTGCAATTTCACGAAACGATCGAGCGGAGACATATTATTTATAGTAAAATAATATAAACCTTGGTGTCTAGACTTTAAGGATCACATTAAAAACTCCTTGCATAGTTTTTGTATTGTTACGGTTTCGATTCGAGCAGATTATTTGACATTGTTTTGTAATAATTCTATATTGTCTTTATTAGCCTAATTGGATATAAAATAATAGGTAGGTTTTAGCGAAAAAAAAAACCTAAATCTAAGAGTACATATTTGAAAAAAGTATCCCATGTAATCGAACAAGAATTAAGCAGAGATTGTACCTATTTGTATATAATGTAGGAAGATGAGTAAAAGTACTACGAAATATTTATATTGGTAATTATGAGGCAACGGGCGGAGTGGGACAAACACGGGACAAACAAACGCACAAAGCCTATGTATGTACATACCTACCTACCACTGTCTAAAAGTTAAGTTAGTTCATTCTTTAATTTATTAATTAATGCAAAAATAACACAACATTCACATATGTGCACAAAACAGTTAAAGTACACACAAAAAGAAAAAAAAATTAATGTCTTAATCACACAAAGTTTTTGGCCCCACCGGGAATCAAACTTTTAGAGGGGACGGTGACGCCCTGAAACCTCCCGGCGGCGTATAGGTACAAGTTCTCTTTAGTAAGTACATACTAAGATATTCTTGAAGATGAAGTCACCTACTTACTTGTAATTAATGTAGGTAATACAATAAAAAAATCTTATTTTAGCTGTTTTTAGAATTTGATATATATTAATTAATTAAAAGTATTTTAGACAAAAACAAAAGTAAATCTACTAGTTAGTGCTACACAAGTCCACATCAAAAATACAATTACGTAATAAAAATCAAATCATAGTCTACAATACAATAAAATAAGCAAATACAATTACCTATTAAACACTATTCGAAGGCGTAGAAAACTTTGTATGTTAATCTGAAACTCGCAAGCCATTCAAGTTTTTTTTGCTAATAAAATAATAGACCCTAACTATATTAACGTGAGAACGAATTTCTAATGAAATACCAGAATAAAAATACTTTCATAGATAATTCGTTCGTGTTGCTTTCACCATTAGGAGTATTATGGCGTGAAGCTTCTTTAACAAGTACAAAATACCTGGTTTTTGGACTCGCAGGGCGAACGGGGCGCGACGCGGCCGCGCTGTGTGCGTCCGAAAAATACCAGCAAGTATTATGGCGTGCATTGCACACAAGTATAAAATACTTCAAAAAAAGACTTGGCTCGCAGGGTGCGTGAGTGCGTCTTCGACTACGTACGACGACGTCTCCCTAATCTTCAGAGATTCTGGGTTCGATCCCAAGTGTAGACGAATGTTTTTTGATTAAGCATTTTTTCTCGAACAATATGTTTTCAGTTTATTATGAATAATACATAATTTGCTAATATTAAAATTAATTTAAAAAAAATTTAATTGGCAATATGTAATATCAATAGATAATTTAAAAATTACTTCTTGTTTATTGAATTGTAATTATTAACTTCATATTGCATGTACCTTTACTATAATATAATTTCCTAATTTGTGTTATTGATTGGTACAAGATGACAAAAAAATCAAAATAATTATAGGATAAACAAAAACAAGATAAAATGTCTGTATTCATCATACAAAATTTCAGCTGAACCATGATTCGAACCCGAAATAACTAGATGTGACCGCGGCGCAAAATCCTTTCGGCCACGGGGTTAGCCAATAATAATGCAAAAATCAATGGAACTTGTTGTCCGAGAATATCAGACTCTAATTGCTGGAAATAAGGCCTAATTATTATTTCTATTAGACTAAGGCCTATTTTTTAATAACGGCACCTCGTTCATGGCTCGGTGCGTTGACCCGCGAGCCCGGAGGGCGCGATCAAGTAAAATACTTTCAAGACTTGCAAGTATTTCAGACTCGTACCTGGTGCGCGTACTTGGAGGTGAATACCAGGTTTCAAAACCTGGTCGCGTAAATACGTACCATCCCTAGTGCCCCGGCCTGCCGGTGGGTATCCAATGAGGGATTCACCACCTCCTTCTCCCGCATGGGAAGGTAAAGAGTCCTCCTTCAGAGGCTCGAAAAAAAAAAATCTTTGGTTTTATATTGGACCTTATGGAACCCCATTATTAGTACAGAGTAACAACAGAACACAAACCACTTTAGAAATATGGATATCAGTCTACTCTTCTACTCTTACGGTAAGTATAGACAGGTAAGAGTCTTACCTGGCTATAATGTACCAGAGATTTATTTATGTATAACGGGGATAACGACAGAGTATAAACTGTTTGCAAATATATTTTTTTGCATTATTTTGACATGTGTCAAACAATAATACTACTGTATCTACGACATTCATAATTTATGCGTTAATATTATCATAACTGGACATTTTTCACTGACTTTCTAATATATTTAAGACACGTGTCATTCTTATCCTGATTTACGTTTTCATTCAACGCTTTTTTTTATTAAAATACCGTCAAATGAGTTGGGCGTCCCCAGCCAGCATGCGTAATATCTCTCATCTTGGTGACGTATACTCAAATAAAACCACGCTTTGTTCATGTATATGGTGTTCGGAAAAACTGGGCGAAAAGGGGAGACGAACGAAAAGATATCAGACGCAGAAATAAGCATTGGATATAAAAAAAACCTTTAACAGTACAGTATTTCAAAATTTTTTATTTGCGAACTTTTCATTGTAAGTTTTCAGTATGTTAAGTCATGAATATGAATACACTCACAGTACAGCGACAAGCAAATTTATGTAAACATGTTAAACTAAAAAAATATCCATACATTTCAAAGTAAAGCGCGCGAGTGGCTGTGAAAAGATGACAGGTATCTTCTGCGATTGTACGCGCGCGCGTAGCCGGCGCTGGCGACCAGCCCACCAATGAAACCACCCTTAGAAATATGGGTCACCATTGCTCGAATCTATTGAATATTAGTAATATCCTAATAGCCGTCTTTTCTGCAAATTCGCACTCTAGATGAGGTCAGAAAGGATGCTTTTTCCTCTTCTCTTTTACCGTTTACTTTAAAGATTGTAGTTCTGATAGTTGCTATCAGAGCTACAATCATGAAAGTGAGTTACGAACCACTCTTTCAACAGTTTTCCCAACAGCCTGTAGCATGTAGATTTTTCTAATTCCTGAGCCGTATGAAATTGTATTTTATTTTAACGCTATCATAAATCTCTCGTGCAGGCTATAAAGAGGAAAGCCTCTTGTGTTGAGAGGAACATAAATAATTTAACAACTGGGCGGGTTCAAATGTTAGCGCATGTTTCACTTTACGCTGCTGAAAAAATGTACCCTGCCCTTCTTTTGATATAGCTCATATTTGTTTATTGTACTTGAAGTAGAAACGGGAAAGAAATTAGAAGGTATCCAACTAACATACAACCCTTAGAATAGTTCCGTAATACCACTCATATTTTACACATATTTTTCATATACTCATAAAACTAAGTTAATTTTACATTTTTATAACAAGTCCATTACATTTTCACCTTTAGACTTAGGTAGATCTGAAAAATTATCTGTGACAAATAAATAATAGTAGGTTTAGTAACTGTCACATATTATAGGTTATTAAAACACGAGCGTGGTTTTAAAAAATGAGCCTTTGCGAGATTTTTAATAGTATCACGCGAGTGTTTTAATACCGAGTTATGTGCAGTTACATACACTACTTTATCTGCACTCATTTTTCAAAGAAATAAAACAATTTTTATATTAATGTTATTTATTGTTGGCTTTCTGGGAAACATTTGCCATAGTTTTGTGCGTTTTAAAAAAAAATAAGTGTTGCATAATGAGTCCAATCTGTTGCATAATGGTCATTATGTTACAGTTTCCATTTTTAAATTTTCATTTTTATCATCTGTGTTAAAAAGTATATCATTATGAGTTCAAATCCGAGTTCATAATTTGAACATTATAACATGAGTGTAGATAAAGACAATTAATTATTTTTATTTATTATTATTAATTATTATTATATTTAGATTCAAATCTTATATTAAAACAAAATTAATGTGTAATGGTTACTATACTGTTAATGATTACCTAGAAGACAAAAAACAGTGGCAATAATTTTCAGTGTGTTTTTCTATCTTGAAAATGCTGTGTCCTCCAGTCACTTCGAAGTAGATGATCTTAAAATTACTTGTGTATATTTTGTATAATAATCGGAAATCATGGTTGTGTCGCTAGATTCTCTCAAATATGGTTGAGTGAAGCGATGGCTGATTCATGAGTCATGCCTGTGAACAGGTGCCACTGGCGTCTGGTCAACTCATGCTTGTCTGATTGGTAGAAATTACCTAATTAATAACATTTGCTTCGGGACTGTATGGCACGGCAAGTAGTCATGATAGTTATTTATCGTGAAGTAAATTCTACTTTTTTAGATTATACTTAAGACTATCTGTACATGTTTGTAATGGAAAAAGTGGTAAACTGCAGAATATTATTTAAAATAAGTACCTACCTATGTTTTAAAAAATAAGTACCTTTTAAATTTCTGTGACGTTGTAGTTTATGACATTTTTAAATGATGCGAATGTAAAGGGAGGGTAAAAACTTGCTGAGTTTCTTGCCCGTTCTTCTCAGAACAAGGCCTCCTGGTAGTTTTGTGAACGGATGGCGTAGTTTTACTCGTCCACGAAATATTTTAAAATGTTTATGACATTCATAAGCATGCGCTAAGACGCATCTAAACTAAATAAACGCTTTTGAATTATTATTTTTGAACAAACTAGTAGTGATACTAATGTAGCTGTAAAGAATAGTATGATGTAAATGGAAAGTTCTCCCTAGTTAAAATAATAAATAATTATAAATTTAAATTTAAAACATTTAATCATGAGAAAGTGAAAATTTTATGATTATTATAAGGAGTTTGGTATATTCTCTCAATCGTTAATAAAACATACATTATAGATAACTTTTTTATAACATATAAAGCGCTTTAAGCTCCAGCTTTTATGAATTCATCAAGCACTCGAACTTTGCTACCCATACCCTTACACCATTTAACAGCGTTTTTCTTTATGAGTTCTATCAGCAGCCTAAACATTCCCCAGTATCTTGAGCTTACAAAGTAATCATTTGACGGATTTCTATTATGAAACGTCAACATAAATTTCACCCCTGCCCCAAGGACTGAAGTTACTCAGCTGTCTAAGATGCTTTAAAATCAGGCTCTCACACACGGCGCGGATTGAAAATAATCCAAGGAGAAAATTAAGCTCTGATTACGTGTACCTTAGATTTGAGGGTCAAAGATATAGGGTGACTAGAAGAAGAGCGAGTTCTTAAAGAAATTAAAAACGACGTTGATAAGCGAGCGTTGGGGACGGCTCGGTGAAATGGGATTTACGCAGAGCCCGGGCCGCCATCGTGTAGCGAGCTAGCCAAATCAGACGAGGATGTGGGTAGCTTGGCCTTTGAAGCACCCCCTGGTTGGCAAAATTCCACAGACGATGCGTAAATTGCATTTTACCTCGCCGCAAAAAGACTCACTTAGACTAGTTCTACAATTTCAATAGAACCTAATAAGTAAGTTTCACGGAACGGACGCAAGGAAGTTCGTTGACAAGATTCAAGTGGCTATGTAATTAAATAATAATAAAAAGATACAATGCCAAAGTGTTACAAAACTGCAGATGCCGAGCCTACTAAGAAACAATCAGAAAAGGTTCATCAACAAACATCTTCCCAGTGAAATATGTACAAATGCCACATCCAGACCATTTCACAGCTATCTGAGGTATGATTACTTCGGCGTAAACTCAGCAAACGAATAATTTCGGCTAACACGCCCTCTGTCCGGGCCTGTCTTGTGAGATTAAATAAGCACTAAGGGATTAATCCTAAGCCGTGTTTGGATGTGTTCTTAATTTTAACTGTTATTAAATAGATTGAGACGGGAAACAGAAACGTGATAGGATTGAAACTCACAATATAAAGTATGAAGAAAAGTTCAGTAGGTATTTCTTCTTTAAGTTAACGGGCACATAAAGAGATACAATATAAACATCTGTTGTTTGCGAACATCGTGGTGCCGGCCAAGGGGTTAAATGAGAATTCACTGAAATACAATTAAGCTTTAGGGAGGTTTCATAGCAGCGCGCGCGTGGACGGCGCAGGCGGGCAGCGTACCTATGAAACCCCCTTTATATAAAAACGCTCTAACCAATAAACTCCTTAATAACCGATATTAAGCACGAGTAGAATCCAGAAGCAAGGGTAGGTAAAGTTTATATGTATATAATTAAATATTAACGAAATTCTCAGAAAATATTGAATAAAACATTTTTAAAGCAATATTATGGAGCACTTCCCGTTTCATCAATCACCCGGTCCCGAGTGATTTACGTTTCAAATTAAAATCCAGTCGATCGGCATCAACACGAAATATCAATAGTGTGTCGCAATTTATATTTCGACGGAGGGCCTCCTAAAAGATCAATTTCGCGCTTGGTCGCGTCTATGTGATCTGGGATAGGGCTGACACGTCGCTGCCTTCCGTGGCGAAGACAGTTACTGTTTACGCAAGGCCGGTAAGGAAGGTAATACATTTATACTTGAAATAGTTTTTTTAACAATACATTCACTACAAGCGTTTTATTAAGCTGATATAAGCTTTATCAAAGTCTTGTTATAGGTAATAAAGCTAAAATATTGTAGATCAAAATAAAACAGACCGTGCGTATCGGATGACGTTTTAATAACATCGAAAATTTAGACAGATTTTTTAAACTTAAAAATGTGGCCAACACTTGTATTGAATGTATATGGAAATGAAAGGGTTCAGAAACATTTGTGAAGCCTCTATAAAAGATAGGATTAGAAGTAATAAAATAAAAGAAAGAAATAGGAAGATGGTCTGGCATATTGAGAAGGTGAATGAAAGTTAACTTCTGAGGCAGGTACGGTAGGAAAGACCACTTTTTTGTATAAGAAAAGACGAGCAGGCAAACGGCACTTAAACGACACTTAAACACACACTTAACTAAGAAGGTATTGGGAGAAAGAAAATTGAATTGATTGTGTGTTCTTGGTTATGAAGGTAGTAAGATATGACATGGAGAGTGATTCTACCCCTGCCATAAGGAAAAGATAACGAGAGGCGAGACATAAAAAATGAGAGATAAATGGTAAAGATATCCAACTTATTAAAAAATAAATAAGTAGTAGTAGCCAGCCCTGAAAGCGCATCAAAGGGCGTCCGGCGGTTCCCCCCACCAATGGCAGTTATTGAATCTTAAACTGCAGCCGATGCGTCGGCAATGAATCGTGCGCAACCGAAGAGTTATTTGTTTACATGAAGAGTTTATCTACATCCTTGAGTACAGCATGGAGTGTATATATATTACATATACTAATCTTTATTGTATTTTAACAAAATATACCCAACCAAAACACTCTTAAATAAAAAAAAACAAAAGTCAAGTATGCTCAGTGTTTAGTGTATGGTTTGTGTATGCTAGTGTGACACGCTCAGGCCGTGGGTAGCACGACCCGAGAGAGCAAGAGAGAAAATAAAAGAATTGGGTAGATTATACACAATTTATTTGTCTCAGGGAGGTAAGTTCACAGTTTCTCGCTCGGTAGTTCTCAAGTGAAGCAAAGGGACTTAGCTTGAAGGAGCTAAGGGGCGAAACAGCAGGAACCGGTCACGCCGACTACAGGCGTGGTTGGCGTGGGTTCAGCTTCGGCGGGTAGACGGCCGACGCTCAGGCACGGAGCAGCAGGGTCGGCGGCTGCCCGTGGATAGGATCCCTGAAATGGTAATTTTTAAGATATGAACAGGTGTTCCATACAGTCGACCGTCTAAGGGTAGGGGGTGGAAGCAAGCCGCTACAATTAAAATGCTTCTAAAATCAAAGGAGTTAAAAAAATCAAGGTGTGATAAAGTGACCATAAAATATGTTAGATTTAAGGGTCGAACAAGGGTCAGCAAGTGGTCACTTCATCCTATTAAAAGAACAGTTAATAAGAACAATTTTTAGTTTAGAATAGTATATATTTTTTTAGAAAGCTAATCCAAAGTAAACTACCCACCGGTCCTATAAAAAATAATAGTTCACACATTTAAGGCAAAAGAAATTTAAATATGGATTGTAATCCGTCCACGGTCCATTTAGTGGCCCGTTTCTCATGATTACAATCTTCATATAATTTATTGAGACAAAATCAAAAGAACTATATAAATTGTTTTGCAACTTAATTCTACCTACAATTCACTAGTTATATTTTTTATCAATATGGTAACTATTAGCATGGAATTTGTTATATTAAATAATTGTTTAAGCAGTACAGGATTTAACACTAATAAAATTAAATTATTGAAAAGCAAGTTGCAAAACAATAGGTTAGGAACACACACTCACCCTAGTTCGGGGATCGCGCACAGATATTAAGCAGATTTACAAGGATACAAGCGATAGCCAGAGAAAACTGAAGAGGTCTCCTTTCCCAGGACTACCGCTTATATACCAGGACTCGTCTAGAATGTTCTCCCAGAATTTAGTGGGAGCTTCGATGTCACGAATCATGTTCCATAATCTATTATGTCGAATGTAGAAGTATGTAGTTTTATCTATGGTCAAAACAACAACCAAAACTTAGATGAAAGGATAAATTTTATATCTTAATTAAAATAATCTACGTATTTTTCTATGGCAGAAAATACTAATTATTTAATTAATTAGCAATTAATGTTTATGGTTTAAAATAATTATAGTAGAATACCAACAACCGATTAATGTTAAAATACCCTCATTTTGAGAATTCACAAATTTTGAAGTACCGGCGTTACCGATACATCAACTGTCATTAGTAGACAGATGAAAAATAAGTTAATCACAATAACAATCTTTGTGTTTATATTTGTATTTAAAACTTAGTAATTAGTTAATATTAGCTGAGAATGTTTAATTAGATGTTTGCTGTTTATGTGATGCTATGTTTTTTGTATGGATTTTATATCAAAAGTCAACGTGAGTATTGAAAACGGTTCTGCCCTGCTAATTGCACATGCAGTAATCGACACTTTAACGATTTTCACTTTCTTGCAAAAATGACATCTCATGGGCCTAAGCTATATATAAAAAAATAATTTCAATGTTTTTTTTTATCGTAACTATGTTTTTTATCTAACAAAAAATGCAGTACTTACACAAAACTATTATATAAACTATCAAGAACTGCAGTATTCAGCATATACTAAAGCAATGTGCAGTAATTGATACGTTTACCGCAACTTTATTTAACATAATAATTAATTGTAGTTAATAGTAACTAAAGGCAAACGCAGTATTCGACAGTACTGCATTTGAGTGAATGGAATATAACGAATACTTACTATTGTTCTGCTAAGAACAAATGCAGTATTCTACAGTGCTGCGTTTGAGAGAAGCAAGAACCTTACACACACTTTGCTACTTGTAGGACGGTTTTAGAACCGTGACAAGTGTGTGAAATGTGTGTGTAGATTTATTATGTATTTAAGACAATAAATAAAACTCGAAAGCAGTTTACACCTACGTGTAAAATTTTTCACGTATATAATATAAAACGTCATCATTACAATTACTATGAGTAATGCTGTACTTTTTAATCGCAACTTTATCTATTATACATTCTAATCGTTGTTATCATTATCTAGATGAATTGGGTAATTTGTAATATTTTAAGCAAATCCAGTTTTTATGATAAGATACTGATAACTTGTTTTTTTTTATGAAACAAAGGTGGATTTTAGATAGCTGACATTCTGTAACATAAACAGTCTTCTGCGCGATACACAGTACAGGTTTACTAAAGGTCGCTCCACTACCGATGCTGGAATAGCTTTATTAACACAATATTTGATGCGTGGGAAAAAAATTAAAATGTCCTGGTAGTTTTCTGTGACTTATCCAATGCCTTTAATTGTGTGGATCACGACACTCTAATTTGCAAACTGGACCACTATGGTGTAAAAAAAAAAAGCTCTCAGTTTAATATGCCCTTGTTTAAGTTGTAGAACTCACAAAGTTGATATAAATGGGACAAAATTTTCTGGATCTCATATGAAAATGGGAGTCCCACAAGGGTCAATATTGGGACCATTCTTATTTTTGATCAACGACTTGCCTTCTTTTGCAAATCTATTTTGTGATATTGTATTGTTCGCTGATGATACGTCCCTAATTTTTAATTTAGATTGAAATACGATGTGAATAATGCACTTAGCAAAATAATGGCACTTCATTTCGAAATATTTTCAAAGAAATTAGTATTTTGGCAGTAATATTGGTTATTTTAAAGAACAGTGACAAAAGTTCCACAAAAAGAATTCAAGAAATAAGGGACAGCTTCTACAAGCCGCAGAAAATCAAAAGTTCATTTGTGGGCCTAAGTATAAGATCCCCGTGAAATTGTAGAGCGGCCTTTGCACAGACTAAACTGAATAAATGATTTTGATATTGATGAAATCGCCTAATATGATCCTTATTTATTTATTTATTTTATTTCAAATTTTTTTGCATATCCCTTTGATCCCTATGCAAAGAATGAACAAAAGTACACCAAAAACAATGGAAGCGAAACAATGGAGTCGTGTCATCATGTGGTAGCGGCTCATTAAGAGAATACTACCATATCTTCCCTTGGGTGTCGTAAAAGGCTACTAATGGACTTAGAACTGCAACATTCCAATAGCTGCGACGGACTCACCACCTTTCCCGCTGAGCACATTTGCAGTCACTGCTTGCGCGGACTATGGCAGTGAACTGCTCTTGCAGTACTTTTATCCCCTATGACTTATAACTATTATCCCCTATGGGTTATTAGCTCTGACTAGCCCTTAGCTTAGGGGATAATAGTCGTGATTATATGTATGTATATATGTATTTACAATTGCAATAAAAGACTGTTTATTATAAATATATTGTAATAATCAATTAATATTTATATTTGTAATAACATGAGTATTTATAAAATTCATATTATTATGTGATAGTTTATAATTTTATATTTAATTTGTTCATTCCGAACCGTTTGTTTGTTTGTTTTATAATAGTGCATGCTGTGCTTAGAGTATAGTAGGAAACAACCTAGTTGATTTCCCTGACACTGTAACATTTTAATGTTTGTATTGTTTGTACCCAGGTTGTGAGCCTATAGAAAAAAAATCACAAAATAGTGAAATACTTAAAACAATTTTATGACAATCGATGATCTTATCGCTATCTTGCAGACAAGGTCGACGAGTGATTCTAGGCGATAACAGTGCAAAAATAACAAAGACGATGCGTGTAATATAATATTCAAAGTCAGTGGCAAGAACAGAATCAGTTACATGTAATTTTATTTAATATTAAATTGATGCATATGTTAATTTTATTAAGCCGCCACCAGATCTCTGCTTTGCCTGATGGTTGACTGTTAGAGAGCGATATTAGTCGTTAAGTCCGCCATGTGTACATTTTTTTTTGTAATGGACATGAAAGCTTAAATAAATAAATAAATATAAATCAGATAGTTATTAAACCAGTGACCTCTTACACGAGAGGAGCCACAATTCCAATCCACAAATTGCTGCCTTACAGTTTGAAAGATTTCTACTTACAATCTATCTATACATATAATAAAATTGTAGGGGTCAATTGTCTGTACATAGAAAAATGCTTAAAACCAAGTGAGCGAGATGTAAATAGAGCGAAAATATCAAAACATGATTATTTTGTTTGTTTCTCTGTTTGTTAGTTTGTACAGGCTAATCTCCGAAATGGCTGGACCGATTTCAATGAAATTTGGCATGGTGATACCTAATATCCCTGGTCAACATTTATTTATCATAATCTTAAACATAAATGCTTACATAGCCAATTAAAAAGTTTGTCATCTTAAATTTTGATTGACGGGCGGTATAAAGTAAACAAGTTGTAAAAATACAAAGGTGCTGATAGAATATAACCTCCTCATTTTTTTGAAGTCAGTTAAAAACACAAAAATTATTGTTCTGTCCGTGTGTATAATGTGTGGGTATGTGTATGTGTACGCGTGCATGTGAGTACAGTGTGAAGTGTGAAGCTCTGTTTACTGGGGTCGACACAGTGTCTGAAATACTTGCGACATAAATTGAGAACGTGTCGAGAAGAAAATGTCTACGTCGCTGAACCTGTCCTCGAAAGTGCTTGCGATTCTGTGCAGCACAGAGTGAGCCGTGTAGTTCGACCTGGCGGAGCCTGTGTAAAGGCAGCGCATAGGCCCACAACGCCTCGACGCCGACGACGATCGAATTGTAAAGGTGCGGAATCCAATGCGCTCAATCAGTTCCAGGCTATCTAGTACAGCATTCACCACATCATACAGGAACTTCATATCTTAGATACTTTTGATTCCGAAAATTAAAGGGTTCCCGTGGAATAGTTGGTAGACCGCGGAAGAAGTCGCGGGCACCAACAAGTAGTATACTAAAATTGTAGTAAAGACAAAATATTTTTTTGTCTTGTTACACATTGTAAAATAAGACAAAAGTAATCATGAGTTTCTTGCCGGATTCTTCTCATGTAAAGCATTACTGTCAGAATCCGGCCGCTTGTATCGATTACAATCACAGTCAAAGCGCTGTGGTTATACTTGCTGCAATCGCTCGCGGTAATGAATATTATAATATATTTAATATTTTTTAATGATTATTTATATTGTAAGATACGTAAAATGTTGACGACTTTAGGTGCCAAGTTCAGCCTATAAAGTTTTTTTTTAATTTTGATTTTTTTGTGTCGGGGGTTAAAAATAGTGTGTCTATGTATTGTTTGCAAAATATTTTCATAATGAGTTGTCAAGAAGAAAACGGTACATAATCAGCTGTCTTATCTTCTATCTGTGATAAGGTTTATCGACATTACTGAGCGAAAGGTTGTTCACGGAAACCATTTCCATCAGACAAGGTCGAACATTGTTCTTGTGTAATTAATTACCTTTTGTGAAAATGAGACACAATTTAATATTGTAATGTATCTAATATTACGTTTAACTACTACAGGGATTATTAGTACGTTAATGTTTAGGTATCACAGTACTAATGTGAGGAAGTCATGTATTGAATGTCAGCACCATTATTTAGAACAAAAAAGAAAGAAATAAGTTAGAGAAGGGTACTTTTCAATCTACGATTTTGTTCTTTGTCTCCCTCTGTAATTCTTACCTAGTACAAAATAATATAATTTTAGTTGCAAAATTTCTATGAGAAATGCGATTTCAACTAGTTTCCCTTAGGGCCCTTTTAACGTTCCAGTAGAAATTAACGTTCTTGACATTTCTTAATGCAACTAAAAGTGAGAAAGTTTAAAAAAAAATAAAAATTACACTACGGGTACTGAAAATATTATATTCATAATAATATTATTAGGTCAGAATTCTTAATTTAATGAAATCAGAGCTACTGGATTCTTTACGATGTAATCGTAAGCTTTAAAGAAGTTCTGGCAGAAACTCAGCCAGTTAAGAAAGCATGTTTGCTGAAATAGCAGAGTTTAAGATGCAGAGTGACTGCAAACTGGACGGCCCGCTCGAGACGATTGAATGGAAAACTTTGATGGAAAGCCACATGTAAGACATGTCGGCGACAGGGACGTATCGAGGGCTCAATTGAAGTCACTTTAGCGAGTAGATATAATTACCAAAAGGGTTTATAAGACTTATTTGAGCACTTGGGTGGTGAATAAAAGAACAGCTTTATAGCACTAAGGTACGGATGTGTACTATCACGCGCAAAAATATGTATACACTTTTGACATTATGACTTTTATTAAAAGAGAATAAAGAATGCAATTGCAGCAATATGAAGTGATGGCGCTGCGTGTGTGGCTGCGTTTCCCAACGTCGTATGAAAGTATGTCCTTTTGTATAGAAAAAACGCACAAAAAAACCCTAGGTGTTACCTAGGGGAGGCCCATGTTCAACAGGGACAAACATAGGCTGATGATGATGATGACAGTCCAACATACTGAAAACGCATCCTCGCGTGCTCATGCGGTTCACTTGCCTGCGGAGAAACACGTACCTAAGTCTCCGTCGTGCGTTTCAGTGTGAGAATGGCCATAGTCGCACGAAGATACAACGATTTTTGAAAATTCTTACGAAATTCAAGAACTCTTCCTCCAAACTCCTCATGGTTTATGAGGGACCAACTACAGATAGAGAGAAGCTACTTTATTACATACTGAACTTTCCGTTTATAAAGGGAAAATTTTCTTGCCCGTTTTTCTCTAGAAGACAAAAATGCGTGGCAATAGTTTTCATTATGTTTTCCTATTGTAATGTAGATACTATTTTTTAGATTATAATTTAGACTATCACCATACATGTTTGTAATGAAAAATGTGGTAAACTGCAGAATATAATTCAAATTAGATATCTATCTATCTTAACTTCAATGACGTTGTAGTTTATGACATTTTTTTTAAATGTTGCTATGTAAAGGGAGGGTAGAAACTTGCTGAGTTTTTTGCCCGTTCTTCTCAGAACAAGGCCTCCTGGTAGTTTTGTGAACGGATGGCGTAGTTTTTCTTTTTCACGAAATATTGTAAAATGTTTATGACATTCATAAGCATGCGCTAAGACGCATCTAAACTGAATAAATGCTTTTGATTTTGATTTTTTTTTTCTCAGCACAAATCCTTGATATCCAATGAAGAGTTGTGATAATTTTGATGTTCACAACTGTATTGACTTTGCCTTTCTTATGTAATACTCGAAATCTCTTTGTTTTCGCACGTCACCCTAAGTTTTATTCCAGTGACGACTGAGAACAGATTCACGACCACTGACATATTGCAATAAATGGTTTTAACCACCTGTCTGGTTGAGTGGTTCACACCACCGGGTGTTGATCGGGAGGGCTGGGTTCAACTCCCCATGGGGGCGGAAGTTTTTCTGTCGTAGGGCTTCTTTACTTACCATTCAGGTGAGATGAAGGCTAAGAACTTATCTGCACACGAGAACAAACAAATTACAAAGCGTATGATGTTGTGATTTGTGTTGTGAGTTGTGATGATGTAAATGTTCACTTCTTAAATTTTAGTAATTTTCTGAAAAGACCTGAATACAATCTCTGCTCAGTAAAGAAAATATGCGGAACGAAGGGGAGGAATTTTATAGCGTATGCCGAACTGGTATGTTTGAGCTGATCGCGGTGCTCTGATTGGTTTTACCATGTTTGTGTTTGGAGGACTTGGCGCACTGTTCAATGATTGAAACGAGTCTGAGAGGTTCTTCGCCTTCACTAACCATAAAAAAGTTTTCTATGTTATTTTGTTATTTTACTACTAGTACACCTCCAGGAATCGTTGGCGTCGTTCCTACGCATTGGCATTCGATATTGAAAACCAAGCAACTTTTGCCATGGTCAGTCTTTGGATGGGTGGCCAAATCTTTGATCTGGTTTTATGGGCTTATCCGCTTTGGGCTAGCGTGGTGGTGTTACGGCCCATACTCCTCATGTGCCTATTCATGAAGTAAGGCTTGTACCCAGTAGTAGGACGTATATAGGCTGGAGCTAACCCGCATTGGGCTAGCGTGGTGGTGTTACGGCCCATACTCCTCATGTGCCTATTCATGAAGGAAAGCCTGTACCCACGCAAACTGGACGTCGAGTTGCGGAAACCGCCCGTATTGATAAGAAGAAGAAGAAGAAGAAGAAGAAGCCTGTACCCAGCAGTAGGACGTATATAGGCTTGGGGCTAGTGAACCCGGTAGGGAACAGGCCGAAAATAAAATAGTTGTATTATAATTATAATTTATTTTGACTTGTCAAAAGTGTATTTGATGATACCAATTTGATTAAATGAGTTAAAGTTTGAGTTGGGCGTAGGAAAAAGGTCTGGTCGCAAAATACATGGGATGGTCTGGGATACTGAGTCTAATAGTTGTTTGGAGCGAAAATCATTCACAGCTTCTAAATAAATAAACAATTTCACACACCTCTCATGAGTTTGCTGACGGAGATCTCTATTAGAGATAAGTCCTCATTTGCATACTATTTTTAATGACCTGTATTTGTGGAGGGAATTCAATAAAACCTTTCTCATGGTAAAAACACCGTTCAAAAATAAGCTAATGCAGGATTACTTATAAAATAGGGTAAATATAACATTAATATTGTGAAACGAATTTTACTTTAAACTGTGTACCCAATTTATCTCCAAAACTTTAACAGAAGGGTCAAATTGGACAATTAGGGAAAGTCCAGCTGTTTAATTGGAAACTAATTAATACGATAAACGTCAGCCTTCCTGATGGTGTTATAGTCATTTATCTGGGCCTACAGCAGGTGTGAGGTCTAATAGACACTCATTTGTTTCGCGCCCAACTCCCTTGAACCCAGAAGTCTAATTGGATTAAATTCCATTAGCGAAGGTCCGTTACCTAATAAAGGTCTGGACTCTCCCTTTGTTTCCATTGAAGTAATGGAAATGTAAAAAGCCTGGTTAAAAATGTGTGCTTCTGTAAACGAACACCCTGATTAATTAGTTTCGGGTTCGCAGTTTGGATCCAGCGTGCAATTGGAATTTACAAATACTTGATTCGGCCCGATTACTTTGCACTGTTAGAATTAAGGATTCCGATTAGGTATCTTTATGGCAATAGTCTATATACTTAATAGAATCATAGATAAAATCAAAATCAAAATCAAAAATATCTTTATTTTATAGGCTTGATATACAAACACTTAAAAACGTCAATTTATGAATAAGTGAATCTACCATTCGCTCGGAACGCAGACATCCCCGAGAAGAGCGAGCCAGAAACTCGAGGGTTGCTCTTTTTTCAAATTTTTTACAATTCTTGTTTTTTATAAATTTTAGGCCAGTACAATCAAGTGGGTGAACATAGATATTATGAACATAGATTTTTAGCATTATAATCAGGAAGAATATATGAGCACTTGAAACAATGAACGATGTTGAAATTCGCTAAGCAATTAAGATAAAAACTAATCAATTAAAAAGCGACTGGCAACATCCCACATTACGAGTCAGCACAATATGTAACATAAAGACGTGTCAATCTGTCCACGCATTTTTATTGTCCAAATATTCCTGAACTGTATAGTAACCCTTTTTTATTAAATTTTGTTTGACACATAGTTTGAATTTGTGTAAAGGCAGTTCAGTTAAATTTGGTGGTATTTTATTATAAATGTGTATACATTTCCCCATAAATGACCGATTTGTCTTATGAAGTCTAAAGTTTGGAACAGCGAGTTTATTTTTATTCCTAGTGTTGTCATTATGAACATCACATTATTTTTTAAAAATGTGTAAATATTTCTGAACATATAAAATATTATATTGGGATGCAACAGTTAATATGTTTATTTCTTTAAACAGATCTCTTAGCGAGTCACGTGGCTTAAGTTGGTAGACAGCACGCACAGCCCTTTTTTGCAAAATAAATATATCTTTAATATCAGCTGCTGTCCCCCACAACAGTAAACCATATGACATAATACTGTGGAAATAACTAAAGTAAACAAGTCTTGTAAACTAAAGTAATTGCTTATCCACATCACACAAGGATCTGATTTTTTTTACAGCATAAGCCGCGGAGCTGAGTCTTCCAGAGAGGGAAGAAATATGAGGATACCACTGTAATCTTGAATCCAATGTAATACCCAAAAACACTGTGGAATCTACACATTCAATAATTTCATGATTTATTTTAATCTGAGGGTTGACTTGTCTTACATTTGGTAAAGAGATTTTAACATATTTAGTTTTCTTTGAATTTAATAACAAATTATTATTTTCAAACCAGCTAAGTACTTTTGATATAGCATTATTTATATCGTCAAAGCGATAAGCTTGGTAAACATATATCCATAAAATTTTTAATAATTTTACTGCCTTTAACCACAACCTTATATGAAGAAATTATTATTTTAAAGAACCTAAGTAAAAAGAAAAAAGAAAAACAGTGACGCTACTAAATAAAAAATATCTTTATTTCATAGGCCAAGTTTGGCACTCAAAGTCGTCAAAATTGTACATATCTTATAGTTAAAAAATATATATTTTTAATTTTCATTACCGCAATCGCTTATAGTAAGTAACCCACAGCGCTTTGACTGAGAAACCTAGAACAGCAAGCCTTTTTCTATGTCTTGTTTTTAAATTGTGATAGTCACTGCATTTTAATAGTCATAGTATAATATAACTGTGATAGTCACTATTTTAAGCCTTTGTAAACGTACATAATGTTTTCATATACACATTGGGAGGCAACTGTCAAAATATTTATTTCTATTAATAATTCCCGTAGAGAATCACGTCGTTTTAATTTATAAATATAAAAAAAATCAAAAAATAATTTGATTTCAATGGCCAAATTCGCCACTTAAAATCGTCAACATTTTACATTATTATGCATTTTACAAATAAATAGAACGTATTTTTTTTAATCCAAAATGTCCTTAATATCAGCTTCTGTTCCACAGTTAGCAGACCATACGACATAACACTAAAAAAAGCTAAAATAAACAAGTCTCGCCGTTTTTCTTTTTTACAGCAAAACAGCCTCTACTCTCCATTCAACCAACAGGAATATCCTTGTGGTCGTACCCTGCTGTGACTAACACCTACCGCGTTTGAAAGGCCCGGTCATATACCCAAAATCGACGAGTTTGTAGGCATTAGGTCGAAAAGGACGGACGTAACAAGAAATGTAGATGCGATTTCAATGAAGTAATCCTTGCCTTTATATGGGAAAATTTTGTATATATATAAAAAATCACGCTATTTTCCCATTTAGAAATTATATAAAAAATATGTTACAGCACAAAAATTTTGTCCTGATCTACGCTTTAAAATTTACTTGTTGCGTTTAGTGACATCTTTGATAAAACATAGTATTACAAGTATTTTCATGATTTGCGCCTTTAATGAGTATTATTTATTGATAGTAAAGTCACACTCCATTGAGTTTCATGCCTGAGTACATTTAAACAATAGTTATTTATTCAAAATGTCCTTTATTTTCTTACTTATAAGTGTCAAGATTGTTTATCATGAGTAGTGACATTACTATTTCATTATTTATACTTACGCTTACAAGGACAAAAATAACAACTTACAATAAAAAAATAATAATGATTCATTCAAGTAACGTTTTGTAGTGTTTGGAAGTATTGACGAACACATATTTTTTTTATTATTCAAAGTTGTCAATAATTTATTTTATAAAATGACGGTTTAGTTATTATTTACAGGCTGTGCACCAGGACAAAATTTTAATATGATTAACTGTTTACTATTAATTATAGTATTAAGGTTTATTTCAGACATTAAAACACTATATTTTATGTCGTTCTCCTTTTTAATATACTAACAGAATAAACTAAATCACGTTTTAGTGTGCAAAGTCAACATAAATGCTTGATATCTCCTAAAATTACAAAGACCCAACCAAAGCCAAACATATTTCGAAATTAGGTAAATTTACACATATTTTTAATAAACCCTTGTAAAGAAGAATTTTCTGATGGAACAAATATGAAGAACAACAACGAAAGCTAAGAAAATTGCAATCATAAAAAAAAATTTCATATAATTATGATAAATTTTATTTTTATGTTCACGAACACAGCGATGAACGAAGAACACGCATAAAATAACAAAAAAGTAAGAAATAAAATATTTATTTCAGATTTATAACATTATCATTAGCAACCCTTCGCTTCGGGGATGGGGGCGTGATTACAATTAGTTTTGCTAGCTATGCACGGTACTCGACACTAGTAGACTCGCAGACTGGGAAATTATCTAAAAGCTGAGTCTTCTATATTCCGAATTTCAACCTATCTTTCACTCCACGGTTTTCAACCTATCTTTCACTCCCAACAAAT
Source organism: Parapoynx stratiotata (assembly GCA_910589355.1). NCBI lineage: Eukaryota > Metazoa > Arthropoda > Insecta > Lepidoptera > Crambidae > Parapoynx > Parapoynx stratiotata. The sequence goes on from OU342470.1 coordinate 16,439,354, forward strand.
GTTCAATACTTACTTTCACTAACGAGACGTCTTTCGTATTTCGTCTTTCGTTTTTCATCTCATTTCGACGTACGACTCGGGACTCAGGACTCAGGACTCGAGACTCGGGACTCAGAACCCGAGACTCGGGTTTGAGACTTGATACATTTGACAGAAAATTTTTGACTTTTGACTTTCTACGCGCGCAGAAATGTTAAGTACATGCCTTGTACTCTTATTTTAATTGTGATAATCTTCAAAGCATATGTTCAAATTGTTTTATTAGTCTTTCCAATATACACCTGTTTAATATGATTTAAGATCAGCTTATCTAATCTTCGTAATACGGATGAAATGTTACATCAGCACAAATATAAACTAAACGAGATAAAATCTTTCTCACTATCGTCCAGCATTTTGTAGTGTGGATTTAAGGTGGAACAAGATGTCAACTAAAAATTCCCCTGGTGTTGTAGAAAGTGTAAATAATGGATCTGATGTAAAAACAGGACAGATAGTTCTTCAAGCGACAAGGTCCCTAGTAACGTTATTTGTGCATATCGTGGTCGGTGTTATAGTAAGCGTGGCATTGCTTTTCGGATTCCGTAATGGTACACCAACTAATGCGACGTCAACACATGTCATGATTTGTGTTATAGGGGTAAGTGTGGATTTTTGTTGACCTAAATTTTATGGAGAAGATTGCATTTACGCATCCTCTGCAGAGTGCAGACTAAGAAAACTGCATGGGTATCTGGGACTCGTTGGCTGTGACTGCGACTACCCACAACTCGATATCTCACCGCGGACCAAGAGCATACCCATTTATAGTATTAGCAGTTTAGTCCCAATATATCTTGGTCTGTGTCACTCTACGCTTGAGTAAATATCAACATAGCGCAGCAATAGAGAGAGCTATGTGTGGAAATTCTCTGCGATCGAATCAGAAATGAAGAAATCCGCACGAGAACCGACATAGACCGCAGAATTGCGATCCCTAAGTGGCAGTGGGCAGGGCACATTGCTCGTAGAACTGACGGCCGTTGGGGCGGAAAGGTTCACGAGTAGCGACCACGTATTGGGAGACGTGAGTAGGAAGGACCCAACGAAGTGGACCGACACTCTGGTGAAGGTCGCAGGAAGTCGTTGGATGCGGGCGGCACTGGACCGGTTGTCGTAGAGATCAATGGGGGAGGCCTATGTCCAACAGTGGACAACAATAGGATGATAGATAGCAAAACTGTGAAATTAAGTTTATTGGCGCCTGTGGTAATAGACCGTATTCTGACCATCAGATAAAAGCTCACTCCCACCATGTCCCTTTCTTAGAAGCATGTCTGCTGGGCTGTATTACTGGACTAACACATTCACAGTCCCCAAACATAATTTTTACCCAATCCCGTAAGACCAGTTCTATAATTCATGAGATTGGGAACAAAATTCTATGATTATTTTCACATGTGCGAGCTAGTTAAAAGTTTTATAAGCCTTGTGCCCCCGTTTGGAGGCACAGCCATACAACGGGGTGTCCCCAAAAGGTGGCACTGGACTGTGAATGTGCCATATATTCAAGAAGTTTTCGGTGTAGACCTGTATAAAGAAAATCAGCTAACATTTTTTGTATGTACACACAAGGCACACACAAACCTAAAAAATGGGTTTTTCGAGAGTTTTCCTATTGCTTCATGGTTGAATTCAATTATCGAAAAAATCTAAATTGAAGTGGTCTAAATATTAGCTAATTGATAACGCGTTCGCAGCAATTTTTATAAAACTGCATATAATATTATCGCGACATACTTCAAGCATCTTGATTGTGAGTTCTTATATCAGTTTATATTTCTCGATAAATATTTACGTCGTTTGCAAAAAAGACAATGTTGAGAATGCTTATCTGTCTTTTGATAACTGAGAACTTAATATTGTTTTTCAGTGTCCCTACCATTCCATCATAATCTTTTTACAGCTGCTAGTATTTTACTTTTGTTTATTACAATTCGTCTTTTATTTATTACTAGCGATCCGCCACGGCTTCGCACAGGTCACCCCCGTTTTACACCCTTAAGGATGGAATTTATAAAATCCGCTCTTATCGGATGTCTATAAGAAACCTACCTACCTTTCATCCGTTCTTACACACTCATTCTTCTACTTATGTTACGTTTATATTTATGTCTCTGTCTGGCAGGAATTTTTAAAGGCTGTAAAACATATCATTTAAATCATTTTATTAATCTTTTCAGTATCAATTACTAATGGTAGAAGCAATCCTGGCGTTGGCCCCAGATAGTTGGCTCTCCTCCCTCAAACTGCAACACAGGCGACTGACACATCTATTCATGCAAGTCCTGGGCTCAGTGTTTGCACTAGGCGGAAGTTACATCAAAATTCTAGACAAAGATAACCATTGGGTGTCGCTACATGGTCAATTCGGTAAGTTGGCTAGAAATATATAACACTTTATTTGAAATTTTCAAGTCACATATTCTGATTAACGCGCTAAAATGCCCTGAGTGAGTAATATTTAAGTTCATCATTGTTATCATATCTGATAGAGATAGCAATAGTGTACCCAATTAAATTTCTAAGCTGTCGAATACTTTTGCCTCGTTTTTCAAGATCTAAATTGAAACCACAAAGCCGATATTTAATTTCGGAATTATTCAAATACAGCATTTAGTTTAATTGAGTATACGTGGTGATGAAATCTTCAAAAAATATACAATTATCTAGCTATATTTATCAAATTTTCATTGTGATCAATAGATTAAGTTACACGTGGTAGGAGGATTTTTAAAAAGTGAAATTTTAACTCATATACCATTAATTGTCCTTAGAGAAATTTTAAATGTAAGAATGGTTTCCTTTTCAGCTCTAGCAGCCATGGTATTCACAACAGTGTCTCTAGTGAACGGCCTCACGTCGTTTTACGCTTACGAATTGCGTCAAGTGCTACCTGGCACCCTGTCCAAGCTTAGCCACATCTGCTTCGGGGTTGGCGCCATCCTCTCTGCCAACATCAGCCTCATGTATGGCTTCAACAAGACCGTCTTCAGTACCTGGGCGCCTAGTCTCAGTGAAACCTTTATCATCCTGACGTCAATGCTCACCGTTATTATCATAATTAATCCGCTTATTACATTCATTCAAAAATTCCTTGGCGTCTTTAAAAAATAATTATTGTTATTATTAATAATTTTGTTTTTGTAAGATGTTTTAATTTAGATTGACATTGACTTTGATTTCCTTTTTACGGAAGATTATCTTTTGAAATGCTTTATATGTCAAGTAACTGTTATAAAGCGGTCTTCAGAATTTTTGTAACATAAAATAAAATAAAAAATACACGGGGGGTAGTTATTGCTTTTACCTCTATACACACTTTAATACAACTATTCTCTATCTCGTCATCTTCATCATTCTCTAAAAATCTCTTCGCCAAATCACCACTCTCATAACTTTCAATTGCTTACTTATTATTATTGCTAAGATTGCTTTTATCTTGGAAAGCTGTATGTCCAAGATTTAAGAAGATGGACCTCACGTTTAAATCTAACCATGGCCACCTCTTTCTCCCAACATTTTCAGCCTTATGAATTGAAGCAAATCATATTTTTCAATACATACCATTATAACAATAATAATTTGTATTTAATGAAAGATAACATTTTTGGATTACAAAAATATTGTTTGTATTATATTGCTAAGTCGGCGTAGTAAAATTGTTAAAAATGATTGATTTTCTTTGCTATCGTTTTTTTTAATAAGAGATAAGTTTAAATCTTATAGAAATGTAATCAAGTATCATCGTTTCGTCATCGTCATCAGCCTATATACGTCCCACTGCTGGGACAGGCCTTCCTCATGGAGAAACACATGAGGAGTATGGGCCGTAACACCACCACGCTGGCCCAATGCGGGTTGGTGGGTAGAAACGGTCACAAATGCGACCGGGACCAACGGCTTAACGTGCCTTCCGAAGCACGGAGGAGCTCGAGATCACAAAGTCTTGGTCACCCATCCACGGCCTGACCATGGCGAAGGTAGCTTTGTTTTCGATCGAAGCCAAAGCGCACTGACCACTACGCCACCGAGCTCATCGTTTACCTGATAATGATTCCCTACACAAACGCAATAAAAATATTATTCAGAACTCAGCTTCTCAATTCACGAGGAACATTCGCAAGACACCTTCGCAAGGAAACACATTGAGAGCAACTCAACTAAACATGAACAATTAAACATTATTCCATTTAAATTTTGAAACTTCATCATAGAAATCTATGATGATTATTCAATGTTCACGAACACACGCAATGAACCTATACACACTTGGAATAAAAAAAAAAAACAGAAAAATCTTATAAAACATCGCGATGTCAAGTCCACCTTCACATAACAAAAAAGAAAATGACAGACAATAAAGTCTTAGCCTACCTTTATGCCGACCAGCAATACCTGTGATAAAGAAACGTTGTGGTTAGTATACAAAAACAACATAGCATATCATCACGCCTTTTTCCCCGAATATTCACAATGAATTGTACATAAGTTTTATTCACTCAGTGGTACTTAGGCGGTGGGATCGAATCTGCGATTCCCGCTGCCTCTGGAATGAGTATTGCCCCGTCCGTCCCAACCAGGCTACCACTGCCTTGCTAGTCCCTACACACATGGTTTGTTATATTATTATACCTAGTTGATCATCGTTTAGAATAGAGATAAAATAGAAATCAGTCTCTAATGATCCACCATAATAATTACAGTCCAATTTCATACCCAGATTTACAATAGACAAAGCATGAGAATTAACATGGAATCGTCATGAAAACAAACACATAAGGAGCATGGTCCGTAGCACCACCATGCTGGCCCAATGCTTAATAGGCTTAACGTGCCTTCCGAAGCACGGAGGAGTACGTGATCACAAAGTTTTGGTCACCCATCCACGGCCTGACCATGGCGAAGGTAGCTTTGTTTTTAATATCAAAAGCCAAAATGTACAAACCACTACGTCGCCGAGCTCCTCAATATCATGGAATAATGTAAAGTAAATCCAATTCTAAACTGTAATATAATTAAACTTTTTACATTTCAACAATAGTAGGTAGGTAGTCTACATAGATACAGACTAGAGTTACGAAATCAATTATTATTAGGCTTGAGTGACTAACTTAATAATTTAAATAGATGTAAATAAATGTCTAACTACATATAATGCCGTAATTTATATTTTAATAATGCTGTATTCTAGATTATAATTATAGCAGATTCTTTTAGGGAAGGGAGTCGTGTGGTAGCGGCTTATTAAAAGAATACTACCAACCCATTTCTTCCCTTGGGTGTCGTAAAAGGCTAATTGACTTGGAACTGCACAAGCATTCAATAGCTTATAGCGGCGACGGGCTCACCACCTGTCACGCTGAGTGCAGTCACTTGCTTGCTGCAGCGCGGGCTATGGCAATTGGACTGCTTTTGCGGTGCTTTTGCCGAGTCTCTGACAAACCCTTAGGGGATAATAGTCGTGATTATATGTATGTATGTCTTTTAGGGAATTATGCAGCTCTATTCTTCCACTTACCAATGCAGCTACCGCCTTCCGCCAACCGGTACCGCCTCAGCTTTGCGATGACGTGACGACATTACCACGACACAAAATTTTCACTCGCGTTTGTGAGATTAAGGTCTGGCAAGTCCCGTACACAGCTATTCGCGAATCACGAAACTTATTTTGTCAAAATTTTGAAATCGGTCGAATAAGAAATCTCGCCGTAAATACATATTTTGCGAGAATGTTTTTTATTTATTATGGGGTTACCTTTCGATAAGACTAAAAATGCAACACAGTCACTGAAAACTATAATATTTAAATTTAAAGAACACTAAGTAAACTGACACATTGTCACTATTTTTACACTTTACGGAAATAATTTACGTAATTACTCATACCAAAAAAAACAATGTTCCATTAAAAAAAGTTTTTTTTTTTTTTGTAAAATTCTCCCGTAGGGAAGGCAAAGGGAACGAAGCCCATACAGCCATGTCTGCAATATATATATCTTCAGTAGTTTGCATTGAAATGCTAGTGTAATGCATTTCAATGCATCTTGGGAGAGTTTGGCGTCAAACGATCGATGGCAGACACTGTGGTGCTACTTGGATGAGGTGGATTACCACGATAAAAAACTCATCACTTTTCACACCACTTGACGTTTATTTCGATAATCCTCCATATTGCACATCATCACAGACACTTATTACACAAAACTACACTGATTTTACATAACAATATCCACTCCGTACAATATTACAATCATCGAAATAAAAATCACGTCCGCCATAGTTGAATGCCGCCAAAAACTCGTTTTTTTTTTAATTATCCCGTAGGGAAGGCAAAGGGAACAAAGCTCATACAGCCATGTCTGCAATATATATATCTTCAATAGTTTGCATTGAAATGCTAGTGTAATGCATTTCAATCTCAGAGTAAACAGAACTGGAGTAGCCATTAGTCAATTTCTCAAACATTTTTTTCTGCCATTTCTTGCGAGGGGTGAGGTTACCACTACACTCAAAGCCAGCCGTTTTTACAAATGCACACATGCATAATTCGACACACAAATTTAAATTTTACGCACACACACGCTTAAAATAGTCACGTGGGGTGTGCGTTTTGACAACGTCACAGCCGCACTCCCCACGAGACTAGCGCTCGAAATTTGAAATCGTAGAATTCTAAATCATGAAATAATGAAGTAAATAATCATGAAATCCTAAAAATTATAATTATAAATAAAAGGTGACACCATCTTTTAGCATACTCGATGTTTTCTATTTATTTTTACAACAAAAAACAGCATAGGCAGGCATTTTTGCGGGAGCTCTGTTCGCCGCAACGTTTACAATGTTATGGCTGTCAAAATGGCGGCTCAACTAGTTTTATTAAACGTGCAAACATCCGATGCTTGTGCATTTGGCAGAAGGGAATGTTAGACAAAGGCTACTCCAGTTCTGTTTACTCTGAGATTTCAATGCATCTTGGGAGAGTTTGGCGTCAAACGATCGATGGCAGACACTGTGGTGCTACTTGGATGAGGTGGATTACCACGATAAAAAACTCATCACTTTTCACACCACTTGACGTTTATTTCGATAATCCTCCATATTGCACATCATCACAGACACATATTACACAAAACTACACTGATTTTACGTAACAATATCCACTCCGTACAATATTACAATCATCGAAATAAAAATCACGTCCGCCATAGTTGAATGCCGCCAAAACTCAAATGTTTTTTTTGTTGTAAAATTCTCTTTTTTATTAAATATTTAGTTTTACTCTGGCTCTGGTTGCAGGACCTTTTGAGCCACACGTTAATAGTAGAACACTTTTTTTTTAGTAGTTTGCATAGAAATGCCAGTGTAATGCATTTCAATGCATCTTGGGAGAGTTTGGCGTCAAACGATCGGTGGCAGACACTGTGGTGTTGCTTCGATGAGGTGGATTACCACGGTAAAAATCCCATCGTTTTTCACACCACTTGACGATTATTGCAATGATTCTCCATATTACTCATCATTATTGACACTTACTACACAAAACTACACTGATTTTACGCAACAAGATCAACTCCGAAACAATATTACAATCACTGAAATAAAAATCACGTCCACCATAGTTGGATGCCGCCAAAAACTCTGTAAAATTCTCCCATGTAGGGAAGGCAAAGGGAACGGAGCCCATACAGCCAAGTCTTCGGTATTTTAATGTCTTCAGTATTTGCAGTGAAATGCAAGTGTAATACATTTCAATGCATCTTGGGAGAGTTTAGCGTCAAACGTCATAAGCCAGCTGTGATTTTAAATTGATAAAATTAATTTAAATTCCAGTTATTTCTATATTCTAAAGTGAATAATATTGTGTAATAATCTATAAATAACCTGGATAAATGTTTGTGACACCTTGCATTGTGTACTTTCGAAGATAGTTAACGTATATCTCGTTACCTAACGGCCGACCGGCCGGCTAGCTGCTAGCCGGTTGTAAACAACGTTCTCCGTGTTCTACAATTCCTGGGGAGTATCAGTTCCTTTCATTTACTACACTTACTGTTATTTGCCATAAAATAAAAAAGGATAAACGTTGGTTTCTTAGACATATTGTTTAAATTATCTAATAAAATAAATTGTATAACTACCTGACTAATCAAAACAAATAACTCCTAAATATTTTTTTTTCGATTATCTGGAAATAATAGGACACAAACAGACCCACAACACATCTCAAAACTCACTTTACTGTGAGACACGTCAATTTTACAAACATTTGGGTTCCTGTTAATCTCTCTTTACTTGACAATATGTGGAAGTGAAGTTGATGGTGACTACATAACCCCAGACAGACACCTACATTCTTACTGTACATTCATCTAACATTCTTACATCCATTATCAAAAATACATTGAAATATCACAATCACTATTTAATTATCTGATACTGAATTTTAATATTCCAGATCTTCATAACTGCCAGTGATCCCTGCAAGTGTTTACCACAACAAAGTAAATATAGTGGAAATATATAACATAAAAGAATAACAGTGAAATAATTTTACACTATAGTGAGAAGTGACTGTGTCCCAATATAAACATTGTGAGTGACTTATTCAGTTTTATTTTTTTATTATTATTTAAGATCTTACTTATTAACAAATTTTCTAGTGAACACTATAAACTAGTGGCATAGAAATATATACATTGTATGAATTAGGTGCTTTATATTGTTAGTGTTTTATTAAGTTAGTTTATCAAAATGTTGACTCGGAGTGCCATGGTAAAAGACACTGAGATGAAATACAAACAAGCCTTGATCGACCTTAAGGCCTCCCGTGATCTTTGTGAAAATTTATTACAAGAACGGGAGGAGCATGAACTTGATATGATTAAGATTTTAGATAAAAATAAGCAACTTAAGTGTGAACTGGCTGAGTTCCATGTCAAATATTCGGACTCAATGGAAGAATGTAATCAGTTACAGTGCTTTATAAAATCTTTTAGAGAGTGTTCTGAAACCCATGAGCAAGCCTTAAACAAAATAAATGAATTAGAGATGAGTTTATCAGAAGCATATAAAAATGTAAAAAGGCTCGAAACAGAGCGACTTGATTGCATAGAAAATAAAAATTCATCGCAGAACCTGATGCATGAGTTGACAATGTGTAGTGAATATACAAATACCCCCTGTGTCAGTAACAATTATGTTAAAATGAATAATATAACTAAACTTAGAAAATACATAAAAGTGAAAAGATTTATTCAAAAAACTAATAAATTAATAAATAAACAAAAAAATTTTAAGAAACACCTTATGAACAGTAAGCAACGCCTACTACTGTCAGAGGACTTAAATAAAATTAACTTAGAAAGGCAAGAAAAAAACAATGAATTTAACACATATACAAAAAATCTAGATGTTAAAATTTCTAACCTTGAACAAACTCTAGTAAGCATGTTTAAGACTATTGAAAAAACCACCCAAAGCCAATTAAATTTTCAAAAAATTACCTCAAATGACTTAATAGATTTATGTAACTATAATGCTGATAGATTTGAGTCGTTAAATTGTAAAAAAATGTGTAATTGCATAAGCAAAAGGACCAATACTCCTTTATCAATTAATGAGGATAGTATACAGGATATATCATATAACTTATCCTTTAATTCTGAAAGCTCAGTGAATACACCAAGGGCCACTAACCAATTAAGAACTCCTGATGTATGCTGTAATGTGGCCAGTCATAAAATTTTTAGTGATGACACCGGCAAGGATTTAGGGTATCTGTTAAAAAATCAGCTAGGACACCTGTGTTTAATTATTGTATGCCTGGTGCAAGTTTACAAAATATTATGGACAATATTATATTAAAAAATAAATTCAAAAAGTCTGATAATTTAGTTATTTTTGTAGGGAATAGGGGAAATATGAACAAAAAATTATTACAAACATATTGTGATCACCTAATTAACTTGGATGTAAATAAAATTATTTTATTTACAATACCTTACTGTAATAAGCTGTCACGGGGAGAAAATAATCTAAGATATAAATTAAATTTAACCCTCAACACATTGACCCAGTATTCAAATAAATTTCATCTAGTTGACATAAATAAATTGTCGAATACAAAATTTTACATTAAGAACAATATTCTTTATATGAATAAATATTTTAAAAAACAATTAGCTTCTTCGCTATGCTTTACTTTACTAACGGTAGCCAAAAATTTGGCTTTAAAATCTGCTCCTACTGAGCAAAAAAGCGACAATGCTTCTTTTGAGCAACCTAAAAATACTTCTTTGGAATCTATTCCAAGTAGTCATAGGTTAAATTTATGTACCAGTTCTGCTTTTATTGAGCAGAATAAGATTGACAGCATTTCTTTAGAGCGCCCAAATCAAGACTTACAAGAGTGTAACTTGAAGTCTAAATCAAAGAATTTAAATTAAAAATAAAGACAACAGAGAAATTCTCTGGCAATCGTCTATCGGAAAAATACAATAATTTTGAAATTATTCATCAGAATATTCAGGGCTTCCATGGTAAAGAATTAGAAATGTCATTAACTTTACATGAAAAGCAAATTCAAATATTATGCCTTACTGAGCACTGGCTAAAGAAGTACGAAATACCTAACTCTTTAGATGACTACATTTTTGCGAGCGCATTTACTAGAACATCTATGATTAGAGGAGGGTCGTTAATTCTAATAAAAAATAGTTTGAAATATAAGGAACGTAGGGACATAGTACTAAAGTCGATCGAAAGAATAATTGAAATATCTTGTATAGAACTTGATAACCTTATTATTGTATGTATTTATAGGCCCCCGTCTGGTAATTACGATCAGTTTGAGACAATATTGGAAAATATTCTGAATAAAATTTGTAATAAGAATAAGAAGATAGTAGTGTGTGGAGATTTTAATATTAATATATTAGTGTCTGGTTCTCTTGCAGACCGATTTATACATTTATTTCGGTCATATAACCTTTATTATTCCTTCTTTGAACCCACTAGAATTACTCCAACATCAGCTACTTGTTTGGATAATTTTTTCTGTAACTTCGATATAATAGAAAAGAGTATTTTTAATTGTGTAAACTCTGATCATTCCGGTCAAACAATTACATTTGAATACCGTAGTAGTGATCAACCTAAGAAAATAATTTGCAGACCTATCACAAATAAGCAACTGAAAGTTTTTGAAAATAATATAGTGAAAAAGCTTTGTTTATCCTACAATACGTTTGACGACCCTGATGTAATGTATAATAATTTTTTTCAACCAATAAAAAATGAATTTAACAATGTTTTCAAACATAAGCCTATAGTGTTAAATAATAAAATTAAATTTAGTTGTTGGGCAACACCAGGCATCTTTAAAAGTAGGAGAAAATTATTCGATTTGTATGCTGAAAAATCGACATCAACTGATCAGTCATTTATTGACTATGTCCGTAGATACTCAAGATTATTCAAGAAGGTTTGCAAGATAGCTAAAGCAAACTTTATTAGTAATAAAATTGAATCTTCCGACAATAAAGTCAAAACAACTTGGAGAATTATAAACCAAGAGTCTGGTAAAATAAAAAGTAATGATCGGTCATTTAGAATTAATATTGAAAATAAAATTATCGATTCAGACGATGGAGTGGCCAACGCTTTTGTCACTTACTTCTCTAACATACCAGATAAAATTACTAGCGAACTTAATTCAAGTACTCAATGCGCTCTAGCACTTCTGCAGTCAAGTGTTCATGAATGTGATGTTTTGTTCAATTTTCATACCGTTAATACTGTTACCGTTGTAAAGGCATTCAAATCCTTGAACATGAAAAAAACAGAGGATTTGTTTGGAATCTCCGTTACTATTTTAAACTCAATCATTAATGTGGTCGCCCCTCACTTAGCTATTATCTTTAATAAATGTGTAGAGGACGGCGTTTTCCCCAACTTAATGAAATGTAGTAAAATCATACCTTTATTTAAAAGCGGAGATAAAAGCGACCCTACAAACTTTCGACCTATCTCAATATTACCGGCATTTAGTAAAGTATTTGAGAAAATGATGTTAAATCAGTTATCATCCCATTTTAATTTAAATAAATTATTACACGATAAACAATTTGGATTTAGGAAAAGCAGGAATACTACAGATGCAGGATTTACGCTTATCAAACACATATTTGACGCATGGGAAAAGCGGCAGGAGGCTTTGGGTATGTTCTGTGACCTATCCAAGGCGTTCGATTGTGTTCACCACAAAACATTATTAGGTAAATTGAAACATTATGGTGTGTCAGGTAGTGCGCTTAAGCTGATAGAATCATACCTTTGCAATAGAACGCAAAAAGTTGTTATAAATAGAATCGAGTCTTCTGGTGCACCTATGTCGACGGGTGTACCACAGGGATCAATTTTAGGACCGTTTCTTTTCCTTGTATACATAAATGATTTACCATTTTATACTCAAAATTTATGTGATACTGTATTATTTGCAGACGATACGTCATTCATTTTTGGTATCGATAGAAGTAAAAATGAAACCGACGTTGTAAATAGCACTGTTGCAAGAGTATTACATTGGTTTACAAATAACAACTTATTACTAAATTCAAAAAAGACTAAATGTGTAAAATTTTCACAACCAAATGTTAGAAATGTAAGCCTTGATATAAAAATCAATGGTGAACAAATCGAGTGTGTAGACTCAACTGTATTTCTAGGCATTAAATTGGATTCTCGATTACAATGGTTCCCTCACATCTCTACTTTGTCTGAGAGATTGAGCTCTGCTGCCTATGCGGTAAAGAAAATAAGAGACCTAACCGATGTAGAAACAGCACGAATTGTTTACTTTAGTTACTTCCATAGTGTAATGTCTTATGGATTGTTGTTATGGGGATCTGCAGCTGATATTAAAAATATATTTATACTGCAGAAAAGAGCTGTACGAGCTATTTATAAACTGAAACCCCGAGACTCGCTCAGAGAGCTTTTTAAGGAAATTAATATATTAACCATTGCATCCCAGTATATATATGATAACATCGTTTATGTTCACAAGAATAAAAGCGATTATGTAAAGCTTAGTGACCACCATAATATTAACACCAGAAATAAAAATAAACTTGCAATTCCTAGCTTCAGATTACAGAAAATAGGTCGATCATTCATAGCGAAAGGTGTGCGTTTGTATAATAAAATCCCACAAAACATAATAGAATTGCCTTTACATAAATTTAAACTATTTGTAAAACAAACCTTAATAAAAAAAGGCTATTATAATGTCCAAGATTATTTTGATGATAACCAGGTCTGGAAATGAATTATTATATTGTTAGATTATAATAATTTTTATGAATTAAAACTTTTATTTAATGTTGTGATGGAGGATGTCATAAGCTGCATGAATCTATTTTCTAATTTTCTGAATTGATGAGTAATTTTTGTCGTGAATCCTGATACCTTGTTGACATCCTCTTATTTATTCCACTCAGACTTGCCTGTAATTTGTATATTGTAGCACGTAAGACAATTTTATTTTATGTAAAGGGAGGATGGACCCCTTGCAGAGTTTCTTGCCTGTATCTTCTCTTGACAAGGCCTCCCGGTAGTGAACAGGAAGAAAAAAATGTAGAGGTAAACAAGTAGAACTATTTTGTTTGTTAAGTTTAATTGTTTTTGACGCGTCATAAGTGTAACTACTTGTTGTTACCTAAATGATTAAATAAAGAATTTCATTTCATTTCAACAATCGATGGCAGACACTGTGGTGTTACTTTGATAAAATCTCATCATTTTTCATACCACTTGACGATTATTTCAATGATTCTTCATGTTGCTCAACATTATTGACACTCATTACACAAAACTACACTGATTTTACGCAACAAGATCCACTCCGAAACAATAAAATAATCACAGAAATAAAAATCTCGTCCGCCATAGTTGAATGCCGTTAAAAACTCCTTGCTTTTTTTTAGTTGTTTTTGTAAAAGTCTCCCATGTAGGGAAGGCAAAGGAAACAGCAGCATACAGCCATATCTTCGTTCTTTTTTTGTCTTCAGTATTTGCATTGAAATGCAAGTGTAATACATTTCAATGCATCTTGGGAGAGTTTGGCGTCAAACGATCGATGGCAGACACTGTGGAGTTACTTCGATGAGGTAGATTACTACATAAATTCCCGTCGTTTTTCACACCACTCGCCGATTATTTCAATAATACCGTGTACGCATTGATAGCTAAAGCATTTTTGGTATTACTAGACCAGTGTCGCTAATCGAAAGTTGGTCGCATTCGCCCTCAGTAGAATTGAGATTTATTTTTTAAAATTTTTATATGATTCAAAAATTCCATAAAATTCCATTATAATTAAATATACAACAAACCAATCAAAGTGGGATATCAAGTTATTTTGTTTGGTACGAAAACAATAATTTAGGTATAAAGCGAAGCTTTTTAAGGTCACAAAATATTGATTCCAGCAGAATCGATTACTTTCTACGGCCAATAATCTTAAACCGATCAATACTAGAATCAATAGCATCTGTGTAATGCGTAGATCACGATCAGTGCTAATTGGTAATACTGCGCGGCGCGCACGCAATTTGTCTACACCGCGCAGCTCTGAGCAATGTTTATGGTGACTGGATTACTGAACGAACGGACGATAGATTATTTTGCCAATGTATCCTATTGACTTTTAGTAAATTGGAGAATGAAACTATTAGGTCCTTACCTATGAAATTGGTGTTTTGTATGGAGATTTTGGGGATGTCTGCATTTTACATACTAACATTTTATCAGTTTCCTTCACAACGACAAATCCAGAGATAATAATATATGGCATGTATCATTAGACAAGCTTTAGCAATATGTGTGTGAACACGCTTGATAAAAAGTATTCATCGTTTTTATGTTAATGCAAATCATATGATGTATTCGGGAGGCAGTTAAAAATAATTGTCTTTGTCTGTGTCTAATTTTAACACAATTAAACGTACAAAAAATTATCAAATTAAATAATACGAGCTCAAATATACGGTCTATTTTTACAAGAGGCAATTATTTTATAAGAATGTTCTGAAACTTAATAGTTACGGACAAATTGCTAAGACAGAATAAAAACACCAATTTCATAGGTAAGGACCCAATAGTTGATTGCGGCTATGGTTCATAGCTTTGTTATTTATAATCGTTTCAAATAATACTTTAGATTCGAGCTCTGCCTGTTTACGTCCCACTGCTGGGCACAGGCCATCCTCATGTAGAAACACATGCAGAGTATGGGCCGTAACACCACTAAGCTGGACTAATGCGGGTTGGTGGGTAGACACGGTTGCAGTAGTAACTGGAACCAACGGCTAACGCGTGTCTTCCGAATCACGGAGGAGTTCAAGATCACAAACTTTGGTCACACATCCACGGCCTGAGCATAACGAAGGTAGCATGGTTTTCGATATCGAAAGCCAAAGCGTACTAACCAGTACGCCATCGAGCTTCTCATATTTTTGATTATTGGTATGGATTTATTTAACTACAAAATATCTTGCATGCCCTTACGTCTTGTCTCCTTATTTTTCCTGATATGATATCGAGTATGGATGTGTGGAGTGACGAAGATTGATAGAGTGAAGAATGAGTATATCAGGGGATGCCTGAAAGTTGCTCCAGTGATAGAGAAGTTGAGAGAAAAGCGGCTGTCGTGGTGTGGACATGTTTTGAGGAGAGAGAATGAGCATGTAACGAGAAGAGTTATGAATATGAGAGTGGATGGTAATGCAGGGAGAGGAAGACCAAAGAAGAGATATTGGGTCCTTACCTATGAAATTGGTGTTTTTTTTCTCTCTTAGTATATTGTCTGTATCTATCAAGTTTCAGAGTATTCTTAAAAAATAATTACCTCCTCTTAAAATAGACCATATTTTTGAGCTCTTTTGATTTATTTTGATAAATTGTTGTAAGTTTAATTGTGTTAAAATTGGACACGGAGACAACTCTTTTTAAGTGCCTCCCGAATACATCACTTGATTTGCATTCACTTAAAAACGATAAATAATTTTTAAGAAGTTTGATATCACACATATGATACACGCCAAATATTATTTGTCGTTGTGAGGAAAACTGAAAAAATGTTAGTATGGAAAATGCAGACATCCCCAAAATCTCCATACAAAACACCAATTTCATAGGTAAGAACCTAAAAGATAGATTGTGTGAATAAGGACATGGCTAGAATGGGAGTGAATGTTGATATGGCGTGTGATAGGGGAGAGTGGAGGAGAAAGACTCGTTGCGCCGACCCCAAATGAAATTGGGAAAAGGGCAGGCTAATGATGATAATGATGTTATCGAGGAATCGCCTTAGACAATTCGTATATCTTCAAAACGCACTTTATTTATTTCTTACTAGCTGTGCACCCGACTCCGTTCGCGTGGCTATTGATTTAACGCCGATAAAAGTTTACAAAAAGTTTTTGTGTTTATGTTAACACTGCACTGTTTTTTAGAAAGTGCTCAACTTTACATTTCTACTTCTTGGTAGCAATGTGTTGATTGTTAATAGTTGAACTTAAACCTTCTTGTTCATTTCTTGTCAGTGTCATCTGATTAATTGTTGTCATGATGATAAATCTCTGTTGTCGTGTTTCACAATGCTGAGAAATTTTAAAATTCGAAATGAAATGAAATTTTGACGGAATATGTCACATAATACTCGGTCGAGCAGATATTGATAACCTTGGTTACACCCGCGTGGTACCCGTTCCCATGGGAATATCGCGATAAAAAGCCCATGTCCTTTCTCATGCTCTAGCTAGACTATATGTGTACCAAATTTAAATTAAATCGGTTCAGTAGTTTTGACGTGAAAGCAAGACAGACAGACAGATTTGCTTTCGAATTTACATACTTTTCATTGCATTTGAAAAATTCTACAAAACATATAATTGTCATATTGTTTAC
Source organism: Parapoynx stratiotata (assembly GCA_910589355.1). NCBI lineage: Eukaryota > Metazoa > Arthropoda > Insecta > Lepidoptera > Crambidae > Parapoynx > Parapoynx stratiotata. Next base: position 16,456,367 of record OU342470.1, read on the forward strand.
AATGGCGGACTAATCCCTAAAAGAGATGTCTTCCAGTCAACCCATGAATGATCATTATAGTATCGTATTGGGACGCAGATGCAGGAGGAGGACGATAACAGATACACATCAGATATTAAAAAAAAATGAAAAAAAAAAAACAGTTACAACAATTATAATAAAAACAATTTATTATATTAAACTATATAGTATATTAGAGTATGGATTTGAATCGATAATTCCTATTTATGTCGCTGGCTCTCCGGAATTTAAGCATGCTGTAAATTAATTATTATTGTCTTTTCCAGTACCAATTGGTAATGGCCGAATCTATTGTAGCGTTGGACATGATTATGCCATTTGTAATTATGCGTAAAATGTTATGCCAAAATCAGTTATATGTAAGTTTTAATATTAAGTGCAAATTTCATTATACCTATTCATACTAATTTATGCCACCGTCATGACCAAAAGTTTTATTTATGTATTCTTCCAACATTTTCGTTGATTGAAATAAATTATACTTGTCATTGTGCACCATTATGACAATATATATAAATGTTACTAAGTAACCTTGGATTGCGATTTCATTTAAAAATGTTGTCTTTATTGTATGGCTTGCGCAGGTTTACAAAAGATTTATTGCTATTTGGTAATATCGATATTTTTATCTGAATTTCAAAAAGACAGATTAAGAGATATGGCGAAGTCGGAATAATAAATTTGTTATAAGTGATTGATTTTCTTTTACTATCTATCTATTATTATTTATCATTCATATTAGATAAGATGAAATCTAATAGAAATGTATTTGGCTATCATCGTTAATGATTGCTGGTTATTCAGAAGCTGGTTCTTATTATTTCCTGAATAAAATGGAAATTCGGTACCAAATTCACTAGTAGGTATAGCATCATATAAACATTTTATTGGGTCCGGCCGTTAAGGTCACAGTCCAAGTTGCCCCGGCTGGTATGCACCCACGTTTTAGTTTAAAAAGCTTAAATAACATAACATATCATTACGCTTCTTTCCCCGAAGGGGTAGACAAAGGTGTTAAAACCCACATTTCGCCAGATATGTTAAGTCTCCATGTAACAGGTGGCGAGCCTGTTGCCATGCACCGGGCACAATGTGAAGCAAGCGATATTCACAATCAACTGTACTAAAGTTTTATTGAAACTCGGTGGTTGGATCGCGCGAGTCCCGCGGTCTTCGAACGAGTAGTGCCCCGTCCATTCCAATTTGGCTACCGCTGCCTTTTCCCAATAATCTTAAAGATAAAATAGTCGTCACGTCATGATTAAAATTCATTCAAAAAATCCGTATAATGCGGAAAAAGTGATTCGTAGCTATTTTATTTATCATTTATCTCGCTGGATTAAAATTTTGCGATGACAAAAATGAAAAAACCGAATAACGTGTATTACTTGCATAATTGTGTAATATTATTATGATTACAATATGCGATAAACGTTGTTTTAAGTATGAACGTAAAATCTGTATGGTTACTGATGAAATTAAATGAAATGCTTTATTTAATCATTTAGGTAACAACACAGGGTAACAAGTAGTTACACTTATGACGCGTCAAAAACATTGGAAAATTAACAAACAAATTATATAATTCTACTTGTTTACCTCTACATATTTTTCTTCCTGTTCACTCCCGGTAGGCCTTGTCAAGAAAAGATACAGGCAAGAAACTCTGCAAGGATTCTACCCTCCTTTTACATAAAATTGTCTTACGTTCTACAATATACAAATTACAGACAAGTCAAAATGTAATGAATTACAACATGTCAAAGGTACCATGAAAAAATGACTCATGGAAAAGAACGAGTTCCAGAAAATAAGAAAGTTAGAAAATCGCATAATGACAGCCTCCAACACAAGATTATATAAAAATTTAAATGTATGAACATTAACATAGTCCTGAACGTTACAATAGAGAAAATAACAAAGCGGATCGTACAACATAATAATTCATTGCCACACCTGGTTATTATCAAAATAATCTTGGACATTATAATAGCCTTTTTTCGTTAAGGTTTGTTTTACAAATAATTTTTTGTTTTTTTTTTGTTTTTTTTTTAGACATTTAAATTTATGTAAAGGCAATTCTATTATGTTTTGTGGGATTTTATTATACAAACGTACACCTTACGCTATGAATGATCGACCTATTTTCTGTAATCTAAAGGTCGAAATTGCAAGTTTATTTTTATTTCGCGTGTTAATATTATGGTGGCCACTAAGCTTTACATAATCGTTCTTATAAATAATGTTATCATATATATATATATGACATTACTGACAACACTGACGACATTACTGACTTTGTGATAACATTTTTTATAACTATATACACTGGGATGCAATGGTACTTAATACTTATGAATTTCCTTAAGTAGCTCTGTTAGCGAGTCTCGTGGTTTCAGTTTATAAATAGCTCGTATAGCTCTTTTCCAAGTTGTTCTTTTCCAAGATAATAATAAAACTCAAAAATGTAATTAAAGGACATTGTCAGCTTTTAGTCCAGATGTGTTGCAGTTAACTACGACAGATCTTAACGAGTGAAACATTTAATATCCCAGGAGAGCTGTGATTTGTACCTACAACCACCGACGTGATTTAGCAGCTCACCACTGCACTTAACGACTTCGCCGCGTCGGGCACCGTAACCAATGCGAATATGCTAAGTCGGCTGAGCACCCCGCGGGAACTACCATCTTTCAGCGGATCCGATGGAATGATTCAATTCAAGCTCTCGAATAATCGTCTTCGCAATGTAAATTCAGCCAGCAGGAGAATTTTTGGCGCCTCAATAGGTGTCTTCTTGGTCCCGCCAGAGATGCTGTCGCTGCCTTACGCTGCTGTTGCTGACGTGTTCGTCGGCTAAGGAAGTAATGTGCACGCTCGAATTACAGTTCGATAAACCTGACGTCATCGTATCTCGTATTCTCCTAGATACAAAAAGGCTGAACCCATTACCAAGCGATTACTATAGTTATATTGTAACTGTTTCAATAAACGTGAAGAACTACATAGCAGCGGTAAACGCTCTATGTTGCAGAATCTTTACGACATCACTTACTAAAAATATTTGAATGAAAATGCCTACAATATTATTAACTAAATGGTGTGAATATTCGTTTGTAAATAGTAGTTTTAAACCAAAGCTTGTATTATTGTCCCTATTTTTAAATAGCGAGGCGAAGCTAGCTACGTCTAGGATTAATTTGTTACATGTTCGCGACTATTCCTATAGGTGTAAGTTCCTATAGGTTCCTATAGGTGAACATTATAAATCGTGTAAATATTGTGCAACACAGTGTACATAGCAATGAAATATGTAGGTATTGTCGCCAGCAGAGTAATCAAACGCTGCCAGACTGTAGAGATTTAAGAAGACTTGAAGAAGAATGCTTTAAGTGTCTTGTGGTATGTCACGATCGCAATACGTGCCCCATACAGGCACACCATAGCTTATTACATTGCGATATCTCTAAGTCTAATAATGAATCTTTAAATATTAGTGATCAGAACACAGCCGGGCCATCGGAGTCGGTAGCTCGAGAGGAGACGATAACTATCTTAAATGTAAATAATAAATAAAGTTTTGTTAAAATTGTTCCCTTAACAGCGTACGGACCGAAAGGCGCGATCAACACGACCGCACTCCTCGACGACGGCTTGACTGTCTCGCTGATAAAGGCGTCTCTCGTAGTCAGGCTGGGTGTAACCTGCGAGAGATTTATTTTACCTTAAAATCTTGTAAATATCTAAAGTAAACAACCTGTAAATAGTGTTTGAGTTTTCATTTAATTCGGTGGCATCAGTAAATCCTAAATTGCTTATAGAGATTATTTAGATAACTTTTAGGCCCACTTGCAGGAAATTTAAATCGAGATTTAAAACTCGATTTTATCATTTCTTGACAAATTTACTGTAGCTCTTTTGTTAAAAATTTACAAAATCGAGATTTAAACTTCCTGCATGTGGCCATTAATCCTAAATGCAAGCGCCTAAAGTGCTTACATTGGATAAGATTTGATAGATAAGAGTGCTTGAAGTTTTGTTACTCGTCGCACTAACCGGCGATATTCAAAATCCCTTGCTAAAACAGATATCTTAGACCCTAGTATTTGCAAAATTAATCTACATAATAATTTGACGGCAGGATTATATAAACTGTCGTAAATATCGTCAATATCTTAAACTATCTAATCAATCAACGCCGATGAGTTTCTGTAAACATTTATAAAAGACAATGCGATCCAATCTTAGCTCACTTTCGCCAAGTCAGTCAAAGGGTGGACCTGAGCAACGACACCATGTCAGTCAAATCTTCCAATGTCAATTTTGTGGACAACGAGAAAGATGGCTCCGAAGTCAGCGCAGTACAAACAGTGGTCAAGACCACCAGATCAATTACCACATTACTTGCACACATAATGGTCGGTGTGATAGTCAGTGTTGCGTTTCTGTTTTCACTAAGTAATGGTACTCCGACAACTACATTACAGCAGCACATCATGCTTTGTGTTGTAGGGGTAAGTAGTATTTATTATTAAAATTTGATTTAACATAATAAACTGTGTAATAAACTGTACGGAATGCTATCATGGTTATCTGTTTTTATTCCTGACATCCATTTTCTCGTTGCAACATCTTGTAATTGAATTGGATTAAACAATTTTATTTTTTTAAGAGTAATGGCTTTCCACGAGCGTTTTTATCATAAGTCATTAGTCGTTCGGTGGGTAATTTTTGACCATCAAGAAGATAGCATTCGTGATGAGTGAAGTGATCTTTTATGTAGACGTGATTTCCAAATATACAATGTAACTGTAGAAAGAAGGAAGAAGTAGAACGAAGGAAGAATCTTCTTGCAGCTTCATGTAAAAAATAAAATGACATCACAAAACATCATGAGAGATTTAGTTGCGTTTTATATTAGAAAATTGTTCACGTAAATTTCAATTAATTCTTTATCTTCCAGTTCCAACTCCTGATGATAGAAGCGGTGCTGGCGCTGGCCCCGGACAGCTGGCTCTCGACCCTCAAACTGCGGCACCGGCGGCTGGTCCACTTCGTGATGCAGGTCCTCGGCTCCGTCTTGGCACTAACCGGCTGTTTCATCATGATCATGACCAAGAATATTCACTGGAACACCTATCATGGACAGTTTGGTATGTTGTATTTTTTTAGGAAGCTTAACAGACTCAAGACTCAACACATCCTGATAGTAAGCCGTAGGACCATTTATGTAAAAGAATCTAAGGTAACAGAATGAAAAGCAGGCCTACCCATCGCGCGCACGGAATTTGATTTTGTATAACGACACAGCTTTATACTATGTCAACATGACCTTATAATTTTGCCGCTTATAGTAATTGAAATATTTATTGCCTACAGCTCTGGCCGCTATGGTGTTCACAACAGTGTCTTTGGTGAACGGCATCACGTCATTCTACGCTAACGAACTTCGTAAAGTGCTGCCTGGCATCCTGTCTAAGCTGACGCACATCTGCTTCGGGGCTGCTGCAGTCTTCACTGCCAACATCTCCCTAATCTATGGGTTCGACAAGGGCTCCTTCAGAAGTTGGGCCACCGAGCGACTCACTGACACAATCATCATCATTACAGCTATTCTAACTGTAATTATTTTCATCAACCCGACTCTCGCGTTCTATAGCAGATTACGTGGTGCTGTCAGGAAGTGAAGTAGTAACGAATACGTTCTTAATATTGAGTATTATTGATATTTCCTTAGCTTCAAGCTTTTGAGTCGTTTTAAATCTTAAGAAATCTCAATGTCAATTATTCAGTATTTTTTAGCGAATGATTGGCTGTGTGCTTAGAAACAAGAACAATTAAGACGGGAAGTCATTGGAAATAAATGATATAAGTTTTACATGTATTTAATAGCTTTGTTTATTTTTTAAGCTTTTAAATTCAGACTGCATTTGTTCAGGGAAATCCTGAACAATGAGAAATTCTTGTTTATTTCTAATAAAAATAGGCTCGATTTTTGCGAGATTATTTTTATGTAATTTAAGTTACATTTTTATGTTATTAAGTTAAAGTTTGTTAATATGACTGTTATATCTAAACGAAATTGTATATAAATTTCAATACAAGTAAATAAACATTATTATCGGTATATAACGCTTTTCACCTTTATTACAAATATAGATTAATGTCTCCAGATGTAACCTGTAAACACATTCGCACGGGAATTTTGAATGGGTGTTATTTAAATGTTTAGCAAAATGATCGAAATTTGGTAACTCAAATGTATTCTCTGCTGCCAAATTGTTTAATATATTTTGTATGGGGCATAAAAAACAAACTTAACCAAATATTTTTTCAGATTACATATCAAAGGAATTGATCCTTGATCCTTCATTGATCCTTTTCCTAGATTCTATACATTTCCGGTAACACATATTATATTGCTTCCCAAATAATTATTTTGCAGCTCAAGTAACTTATTATGCTCCCGAAATAATTATCTTGCTGCCCAATTAATTATTCTGTTGACGAAATGATTATTCTGCTGACCAAATAGTTATTTTTCCGCCCAAATAATTATTTTTAGCCCAAATAATTATTTTGCTCCGTAAATAATTGTTTGCTGCCCAAATGATTTTTCGGCTGACATTTATGTTGCTGACAAAATAATTAAATGGCTGCCCAATTAATTACTTTCCATTTTGAATTGATTTTACCATCTTTCTAAAATTTGTATTAAGTCAGTATAGGTGAACTAATCATCCTATTAGGATTTTTTCTGGGAAAGTAAAGCATGTGCAATATCAAGAGGTTGAGTCGTACAATTTTATCAGATTACAGATATGAAATTAATAATTTCGTTATTACCAGTAGAAATGCGTAAAAACAAATTTATTTTGATTTAATCTTCTTCTTGTTGTTCTTTGTTTAATGGCGACGGGACGTTTGAATTCGCCAGCGCCAGAGTTTTCATGGGCTTGGGAATGAAGAAGAATGTCATAGAGCAAAGGTTCCCAGACTTATTTTTCTCATAGACCACTATCAAAATTCATCTGGTTCCGGTGGACCCCCTGCAGCTACATTTCTACCATATTCCCAAAACTCAACAAAAATGTGAAGACAACAAGACCCCCGTCGAGTCTCCCGGTGAGCCCTAGGGGTCCACCTGGGAACTAATCTCATAGAGAAATATAGGATATTTGGGGTAATTAAAAAATATATGGTCTATCTTCTCAACCGGCCATTCACGTCGAAGTGCTAGTAGGAATCAAATTGCAGAATAAATGATTTCATTTCATTTCATTTAGTAGGTTAGCTGATTGCCACTAAACAGAAAAAAAATTTCAGTCCAAGCGAATATTATTTTTTTCGCTATTAATATCTTTTAAATATTTAATTAATCTAATCATTAGACGCTGATGATTTTCAATCTAGCGTGATGACTGATGTGATACCATCATTCTGAAACATTTATAAGACAATCAAATCCAATCTTAGCTCACTTTCGCCAAGTCAGTCAAAGACTTCAGTAACGTCACTATGTCAGTCAAAGGTTCCAACGTCAATTTCGTGGACAGCGAGAAAGATGGCTCCGAAGTCAGTGCAATACAAACAGTGGTCAAGACCACCAGATCAATTACCACGTTAGTTGCGCACATAATGGTCGGTGTGATAGTCAGTGTTGCGTTCCTATATGGGTTACGCAACGGTACTCCAACAAATAAGACAATGCATCATATCATACTTTGTGTTGTAGGGGTGAGTAATCTTTACCTATTGTTAAAATTAGATCTCAATAAATCTCAAGAAATTAAATCATTCTTGTTGTGACATTTTCCCTTTAATTTTATTTCGCCCCTCATTCAGATCTATACTCGACAATATTTTTTTCTTTTATAATTCGTCGCTATTTGCGATCAGCCGCTTAGGTCGTGCGTGTATTTTGCAATGGCATTATAGTGAGGCAGTCAATGACGCACCAATCAAAATTTATTTATTTAAACTATTATGTCCACTGCATCTGGCGGACTTAACGACTAACATCGTTCTCTACCAGCCAACCATTAGGCTTAACAAAAAGTTCGTGGCGGCATCATTAAAGTTTCACTAGCAGAAACAATTAAATTATATAATTATGTAAAATTAAGAAATGGAGTCCTTGCTTATTCTTCGGACTAGTTTTGTTGTATCTAATAACTCTCTGATAAGTGGATTTCTATGTAATTGTAGGCGTTTTAGGCTTAGAATCCTTCATCGCTCGATTTCAGCTGCTGTTATGGTCGCTATAAAGTATCTATAGACTTAATTTTTTCATGAATCAAAGGCAACTATTTTGAGAATTGATTTCTCGCACGGTGTAGGCAGAATATGTTGAATTACCTGCGACACTCCAGATCTGACTCCCATGACTGTATTCCATTAATTCTTTTTCTTCCAGTTCCAACTCCTGATGATCGAGGCGATCCTGGCGCTGGCCCCTGACAGCTGGCTCTCGACCCTCAAGCTGCGGCACCGGCGGCTGGTCCACTTCGTGATGCAGGTCCTCGGCTCCGTCTTGGCACTAACCGGCTGTTTCATCAAAATTCTTGACGAGACCGTTCACTGGAAGACTTTTCATGGGCAGTTTGGTATGTATATTTGTATATTTTAGGCTTGTCTTCAATAACATTTTATTTAGCATGAAAAATATCCAGCAGCAATTACACTTAATACAACTCAATAATTGTTTTGAATAACAAACCTACGCTACTTTCGCTAACCGCATTTACACTATCAAGTTGACCTTTTTTCAACTGAAATTTACATCGTAATCTTTGGTCTAATATTAATGTAAAATAATTAAGAATTGACTTATTTTTAGCACCTTATCAAATCCTTATCAGCAAAATATTTGCAAAAAGCCAGTAATAAGTAATAACTAATTTAATACATGATACCCATAATTTGAAATTCAATGAAAACGAATGATCAGCGTCTTAATAAAGGTTGAAGACGTTGATCTGAGCTAAGCTGAGGACTAATTAAAGTAACAAAATCGCCTTTTTTTAAACTGATCTTATAGGTTTGTAAGCTGATTTGGGAACCTTGCTTCAACTTGTTTTATTCAGCATTTAGCATAACATTATGTCAACAGGATTGAAATTTCTGCTCCTTAATAATTAAAATTTTTATAATTGTCTACAGCTCTTGCAGCCATGGTGTTTACATCGGTTTCTTTAGTGAACGGTATCACATCATTCTACGCTAACGAATTTCGTAAAGTGCTGCCTGGTACCGTGTCTAAACTGACACACATCTGCTTCGGGGCTGCTGCCGTCTTCACTGCCAACATCTCCCTCATCTATGGGTTCGACAAGAACGGCTTCAGAAATTGGGCCACCACACGACTCGCTGACACCATCATTATCATTACAGCTATTCTAACTGTCATTATTATCATCAACCCGACTCTCACGTTCTATAGCAGATTACGTGGTGCTATCAGGAAGTAATGTCAAGCTTAAGAAAACGTCCTCAATATTAAGTACATTGTATTTATATTTCATTGGATTTAAGCTTTTGAACCATGCTTTTAAATAATAAGAAATACGTTTTCAATCATATGAAATCTCAAAGTAAATTATCCAGTATTTTATGTGATGATTGTTTGTGTGTCTGTAATCTGAAGAACACCAAAGACTTGGCGAAGTCGTTGGAAATAAATGAAAAAGTTTTGAATTTATCTGTTTGAATGTATTTAAGCTTTTAAATTCAGACTGGATTTGTTTGTTCCCCTATATATTTAGAAATTCTTGTTTCATTCTGATAAGAATAGGCTCGAATTTGGGAGAAGTTATTTGTAAAAGTATAAATGAATTATTTTCTAATTTATAAGAAATTTAACATCAAAGTGTCTATAGTTAAGTGACACAATAGGTATTTTATTGTATTGCGTGATTTTACCGCTACAATCATGTATCATAATAATAATATTTGTTTATATTAAACATTTTGTGTTCGTGGGGGACTATGAATTATATATGTGAACGAAATTTGTATAATTTAAAGTATAATTTAAACCAAACTTTGGTCACAGAATCGCTTAATATAAACATGAATAAAGATAATAATATTAATATGCCAAATAAGGATCTTTTATTCCTCTTGCTATTTCCCTTCGTCATGATCTTACTTTCTTCACTTAATCTCTCGTTCATAAGTTTACAGATATAAGAGAAAGACCTTTGTAATATATCCCTACTTTCTACGGTAGGTATATCTAGTTATTTTCCGTTAACTCGATGTGCAATACAGATATTACAAATCTCATCACTGATTGATGTTTAAAAGTTAAAAATGAAATTTCAAGAACGAAGTTCATTGTATTAATGATCGTTCGCAATAATTTTAAGGCAGCGGAAGCTGAGTTGGGACAGACGGGGCACGGAGAGTAGTGACTCGATCATGAAGGCCGCGGGAATCGCGGGTTCGATCCTACCGCCTGTACCACTCACTGAGTTTACTATTACTACCATATTTATTTTATACTATGCGGTTATTCTGTGTGAATATTGCTTGCCTCAATGTGCCCGAAAATTATCGTAGGTAAAATAACGGTATCCGTCAAAAAAATATTTTATTATGACCAACTTCAGTATTTTAGATCATTCACGAAACAAAAGCGTTGATTTTTACAATGGTAGTATCTTTGTTGCTATCTGCTATTGTGATAAATGTGACTTGTTATATAGTTTAAGCAGATTCTGATATTATATCAGTATTATATAATAGTACGATACTTTATTAATAGATTATTGAAGTATTTGTTTACAACTTTAGAACAATTTGTAAGGATAATCGTCACCTTGTGGATTGCTTACTGGGTTGTTTGAAAAGTTGCTAGTGTTTACGACACAGATATATTTACATTGATGACGCAAATGAATGTAGTGCGGTTGTTTGAAACCCCGACCAAATATCGGGGTTGGCGTACATGCTACGCCTATGGTACCAATGGTACACCAGGGTTGACCTAGCGGCTACAGGCTGCGCGCGCCCGAACGGCTACTAAGACTAAAAAAATGCGTGTGTTGGCGGAAGGGCATCGGAGGTATCGGTATCTTTTAATCAGTTTGGATTTCCTGTCACTAAATTACGACTGTGACGTCAAACGCAAACTAGTACGTTATCATTGCCCACATAATCCACATTTTTTTTGTAATAAAACCTCTTAACTTTCGCGAACGCCAATGTTTGTGTGGCCCACCCTGGACTGGCACTAATCCTGTATTGGAGGAGACACAACTGATTTTCTATTATGTCTAAACGTATGAGGTGATGAGATAAAGTAATTGACGTCAGTTAATATACTCATTAAAGATAAGGTAAGTTAAGACGAATTAGGCAAGGTGTTTAATGTATGTCTCAAGGTCAGATTGATTTGTTAATTAATGACGGGTTATTCCGAATGTTTAATCAATAGTACATCTATAAACAGCCTCACGATAAAAACAGACGTAAAATAATGACACCGTGTCATTTTACATTAGATAACACAAAAATACCATCAGATTTTACAAGTTTTATTTTTTATTTTGTGGAGGAATCTGTTTACTTACCGCTGGCTAGGCGGTAGGCGTGTACGGAAACGACTTACTGCTTGCTAAGAATACCCACTAAAACTCCCCGATGAAGTACACATTTCCTTCTCTTTCGTGGGTATGACCCGGGGTATGCTGAAGCAATCTTTGAGCCGTTCCCAGGGCCACCCGATCTAATCGAACATAGCTAGGTTTGAGGTTGTGTACTAATTCTTATAATCAGATGCTGTTTACTGATACTGTTATATTTGCTGGTTAACCCCGCTACTCCAACCTCCAACCTCCCCTAATAGCCATCTTGAGGCTAACCCATTACAAACAACTCTAAGCTTTGGCATCTGAAACAACTCGCAAACCTTAACCTTCGTCGATTCGACGACTCGTGTTGACTGTAACGGCGCACACAAGACCCTAGAAAAAAAAACACAACCCTGCGCTTCGCGAGCTGCGGGTCAATTGAGATCAGCCGGAATGTGAATGCGTTCGACTAAGCACTCATTTAAACCACTATTTTGAGTCCGCGTCGTCGTTTCGGTTAAAGAGATGCTAGGAACTGAGTATCCACACGGGTTGAGTTGGGAATCCCAATCCCAACTTAGGATTTGAGACAGTAAGCGTGAACATACAGATTTGTCCACTTTTGCCTCAAAACAGTATTGCTTTCTTCCATTTTGAAAGTTTACGTTCTATGTCATGGGCTGGCAATACACGGTGATCCGGGTATCGCATGATTTACACAATTTTAAACATATTTGCTAACCTCAAAAGAAATTGTGTTTACATGTACCTACTTAAATAACGTTTTAAAACGCTTGTCACCGTTTTTAAAATTATATATCAATGTCTTTAAATATATTTTTAAAAATAATTTCGATCTGTATAAATCCTTACGATATCTTAGTACGTGACTGATAGATAAGGCTTGCGTAAAAGCCTTATCTATCAGTCACGTACTAAGATATCGTGATAACTATCTTCATTGCCTTATTTGACAATAATTAAATTGGCCTGTTCAAGATTAAGCATACAACTAGATTTATGCCTGTAATCAAATTTCAAAATGTACAAGTCATTACTTTCCATGTGATATTTATTATAAGTGCAAATGTTCTGAAATATATTGTACTAGCTGTGCTCGCGACGTCGTTCGCGTGGCTATTGATTTAACGCCGTTAAAAGTTTACAAAAAGCTTTTGTGTGTTTTTTAACACTGCATTGTTTTTTTACAAAGTGCTCAACATTACATTCCTACCTCTTATTACCAAAATGTTGATTATTAATAGTTGAAATAAAACCTCTAATTATTAAAATAATGACAATAAAATTTCTTGTTGTCATGGTGATAAATCTCTGTTATCGTGTCATTATTTCACAATACCGAGAAATTTTGAAATTCGAAATGAAATTACATTTTGATGGAATATGTCACATAATACTCGGTCGAGCAGATATTGATAACCACGGTTACACCCGCGTGGTACCCGTTCCTATGGGAATATCGGGATAAATAGCCTATGTCCTCTCGCAGGCTCTAGACTATCTGTGTACCAAATTTCAATACTACCAATACTACCAACCCGTCTCTTCCCTTGGGTGTCATAAAAGGACTAATGGACTTAGAACTGCACAGCCATCCAATAGCTTGTAGCGGTGACGGGCTCACCACCTGTCACGCTGTGTGCAGTCACTGCTTGATGAAGCGCGGACTTTGGAAATGGGCTGTTTTGCGGTGCTTTTGCCTAGTCTCAGACTAACCCTTAGGGGATTATAGTCGTAATTATATGTATGTATGTATGTATCGAAGTATCATTGTCTAAGTATGTAATTGTCTTTCACAATAAAATCCTGCAAGAATTTTAATTATTTTTGAAGATAATATTCCTCAAATTAGAAATTTAATAAACGCAAGAGATTCCAATGTACTTAAGAGAAAATATAATTTCATTGCGGGAAAATAAAGTCTAGCAAACAAGGCTTAGAGATTAGAATTTTTCGGTAAAACAATTCATTCTAAATAAAACTGTCGTGACCCCGATTCAATTAGGTGCTTTTTGTTTTAACAAGTATTACAAGAGGATTAACTTAAAAGCTATTAAGAGAAAACAACAAAAAGCTTTGATTTTCTATTAACATACATAAACAGATTCCCTAACTCTAAATACGATTCAAACATTTAATGAAAACGGTACCCAGAATGAAAAAGGTGTAGAAACATATAAAACAAATGAGGGTTATTATGATGCTGAGATGGGCCCAGTTTTTGAAGCTATTGGTGAAGAAGGCGAGGCAGAGGCTGATGGAGGACGTGATGAAGCAGAGCATCCCGAAGGTCATGTGGATTATCCTGGGGATCCGGCAGCCGGCCCACGCGCACGGTCCGCCGAGCATGTTCACGATAGCCAAGGCACCCGTCGTCATTCCTGGGAGAAAAAAAATATTCATATAGTCTGTTGATTTAAACCCCGAACACGGGTGCTCACAAACAATAGATGTTTTTATTCTGCATGGTTTTCTGACCATTGATAAGCTACATAATTAGTTAAGTATAATAAGGCCAGATGAGAACGTCTTTAAATAGGGAGCGGTGATACGCATTAGAGGACACCCTTATAACTGATTTCAAAAAAGGAGGTGTCTAGCAGTGTAAGCAGTGTATGAACATAGATTTCAAGTGTAAACATATAAAGACTACAAAAATCTTAGCTATAAATCATAATATTTTAAAGAAATTATTTATTTAATTTATTTTATTTGAGGGGCTTACAGCTTTCAAAAGGAATTATATGTATATACAAATATCAAACAGACAATATCAAGTCTCCGCAGGTAACACTAATGTACTTAATATTAGGTCCTTACCTAAGAAATAGGTGTTTTGTATGGAGATTTTGGGGAATTCTGCATTTTCCATACTAAAATTTTTTCAGTTTTCTTCACAACGACAAATCCAAAGATAATAATATTTGGCATCTATCTATTAGACAAGCTTTAGTAATATGTGTAATATCACACTTCATAAAAATTATTTATCGTTTTTAAGTGAATGCAAATAAAATGATGTATTCGGGAGGCACTTAAAAAGAGTTGTCTCCGTGTCCAATTTTAACACAATTAAACTTACAACAAATTATCAAAACAAATCAAAAGAGCTCAAAAATATAGTCTATTTTTAAACGAGGTAATTATTTTTAGGAATACTCTGAATCTTAATAGTTACAGACAAAATACTAAGAGAGAAAAAAAACACCAATTTCATAGGTAAGGACCCAATATTAAAATTCTTACGTTACAAGTAATCCTCTGACATGATTCTATACATTAATTAATCTAATTCAGTAACTATCATCGACGAATTATTTCCTTTTACATTAATAATGTACTAAATACTGTCCTGCAAAACTTATAATTAAAACATAAACTGTAAGACATTTATAATTGTAAGCCCAAGCGGGTAACATGCTGTACTTTTTACACTCTTGAGAATAATAAATTACCTACTTTGACTTGGACTTTCCAAGAGCGTGATGACGCACTTTTGTATGCAAAACGACGCAGCAACAGTGTTGCGATGACGCTGTCCAAGTGCAGTAAAAGCGCTGATAATGACACTAATGCTAATAATGGACAAACCCGCAATCCCATGAGGAGTGGTGGTGGTGACCCCGTTGGAGGTCAGGACGAGGGTAGTGCCGATGACGGCGCAGATGGCGGCGCAGATCTGCAGGACCACGTGCGTCACCTTGCGGTGCCTCAGCCGCATAGGCGTCGACCAGCCGCTCGCGTAGTTCAGGCTGAGGATCCCTTCCACGCAGAAGAAGTGGTACTGAAATATAATGGAGCTTTGAGACTGAATGGATTATATGAACTAATGATAGTCTCGTAAATAATATATGAACTGTAATGTCGTCATCAAATATACGTCAAGATTTTCTAGATAGTGAAATGTTTAAAGGAATTTAGGCTGACGCCCCGCGTTGGTCCAATCAATGCGGATGGCAGGTCTTTTTATCTATACATATATAATAGAACTACTTGACATACAATGTCTTTTTTTACTGTTCACATATAATAGGACTACGTGACATATTATAAATTGGTTCCCTATTTGTTTGCATAAAATTTTCAAGCATAATATGAATTAGTATAACAGAATCTACACTTAATATACTTACGCATAATTGATTTTGGCATAAAATTTTATGCATAAATATTTACAAATAGTATATAAATCTTAAGACATAAATAACTATTCGCATAAAATTGTACAAATAATAATCAATAGCAAATATCGATTCTGGTGCTTCGCCGGCCGTGCGTTAAGGGAAACAGTTCTAGCCAACAGTCCTCGCTTCGCTCGTCGTCGTACCTAATCCACTTTACATTATGCCGTAAACCGTTATGCGGAATAATATTAAGAATAATTACTTTAGTCTAAGTTATAATTATGAAAAATTATAATTATGCACAATATTTTGTGCCAAAAGAAAATTATGCTTAAGTTATATAATGCCAAACAACATTATGCCAAAGAAATCCCTTTTAAGTTAGGCCTCAAAAAAACTTTGCTGGTCGACTACGGGAACATAAGACCGATTTTTCCGAGTCTTCAACTGTTTACAACATACACAGAATCCTATTATGTTATTGCAACAGTTTCTCCGGCGTCTGTATTTGTTACACACTACACACCGTTAGTAACTCGTACATAAAAAAAAGACGTGTGGCACTCGGGGACTGCCGCGGTAAAGCTATTGCATAGCATTTTGTATCAACTTATGTAATTATAATTTTATTTATTTATTTTATTCATGCAGTATTTCTTTTTCTTTGATATTAATTCAAGTTACACTTTTTGAGCGTGGTAACCGATAAGAAAACAATTTTTTCTATTATTAAATAAATAAAAAAAGTTTATATTGTTTAAAATATTTTTATTATTTTACAATACATGTGGGTTTTATTATCTTAACGCCGTGTCGAAGACTGCCGAACTGAAACGACGTTAGACGATGCAATGTATAATTTTAGGACTCAAAATTTATTTACTAATTTTATTTCTAAACAATATATATTTGGGTGCCGCAAACACTTATTTTTTATTTTTATAAGATTAAAGTTATTGTCAACAGAACAACAACATTTAACATCACTATTAGACGACCTCCGTGGTCGAGTGGTCTGTATGCCGGTCTCAAGGCGTCGCCTTGACGCCTTGACGCCGCCGTAGAGTTGCCGTCCGAGTGCGGTTCATATTTCACCGGCACTCGACGCAGATTTATACCGGTGCCGCGGCGATCACACCCCGCTATTAGCAAGTGACCCGGGGACTTTGCCGAACCTATACGTAATTATCTTTGTCTTTTTGACGATCTCCGTGGTCGAGTGGTCTGTACGCCGGTCTCTAGGCGTCGCCATCTCGAGAGGTTCTGGGTTCTATCCCCCAGTGGGGGCACATGTTTGGGTGATGAATTTTCGGGCATTTGTTCTCCAGTCTTGGATGTTTATATATTTCTATATATTCAGGTTATTTATATGTATTTATCTATGAAATATATTTATCCGTCATCTAGTGTCCGTAACACAAGCAGCATTAGTTGCTTAAAATGGGGCTAGTTGATAGGTGTGAATATCTGAGGATATTATTATTATTGAATTGTAATATGTTAAAACGACCATCATAGCGTGCCAATTATGGCACGCTATAGTGCTGCTTTCTCAAATCCTCTATCGCTGCCATGATAATGACATTAATAAAATTATTACTTATAGTGTGTGGACATATTGAGAGACTAAAAACCGGTGCTCAAATAAGAGAGTTGCAAACTCCTTGGAACATTCCAACATGGAATCACACAAAAGACGTTTGGATTAGAAATTTCATAGCCCCTTTCTTTCTCAATAAAACCCAATCCATAACAAAGATATGGAAATAAAATGACCATTATCTTCGTAATTTAAGTCTCTTGTTTTCACCCGTCTTTCCGACTCATAAAGCTGGCGTTTTATTCGCATGTTCGTTGCTACTTATTACACCTACCGACAATGATATCTACAACAATTTATCTTTAACACCAGCGGTTTCATTGTGCAACAATGTTGTCGAAGATAACACCCATAAGAAGTTGTCGGGTATTTACATAAGCTTTGAACCTGTCAGCGTTTGAGAGTATTAAACATCTGCTTTTTTGGAGTAGCATGAATACTGACTCTAATGAAAGTGGTTTGTTTATTTGAATCTTAGAAAAAGAAAACCATGACAATGTCAAGAATCAGGAAATTTACAAAAAAAGGAGGCCAGCAAAAATGAGTTTAATAATCAGTAAACACCTCTTAAAGAGTGTGAAACACCAATGCACTTCTTGTGCTACTGTGAACCGTTGATTCACAAAAGAAGCAGATACCTGGGGAAACACCCTTGCCCCAGATTAAATAAAAACAATCCAAACTGTGAACATCTCATCTTCACCTGTAGGGCCTAAATACCTAGAACTAACATAGGAGGCTGGTCACAATAGATCTTATTAGGCCGCAATGATGCGAAACAGCCCCGATTAGCACAAATAAAAATAACAATAACACCTCTTAATAAATCTTTATTAATTGGGAAAGACGGCACTGCTCGAACAAGAAGTTGCCGTATCGATCCCTGCCGCCTGTACAGTCACGTGCAAAAATATTTATACACATTTGAATTTATTCCCTTTGAATAAGAGTCACTAACTTTCAAAAGTTCTTACATTATTGCACGTGACTGTACCACTCAGTACGAAAAAAAATCATTAACTATCGCTCAACAGGCTTGCCCCTGAGCCCGGGGCGTAGTGGTTAGTACGCTTTGACTTTCGATTGAAAACAAAAGGTACCTTCGCCATGGTCAGGCCGTGGACTGGTGACCAAAACTTTGTGATCTCGAGTTCCTCCGTGCTTCAGAATGCACGTTAAGCCGTTTCTACCTACCAACCCTCATTGGGCCAGCGTGGTGATGATACGACCCATACTCCTCATGTGTTTCTCCATGAGGAAGGCCTGTGCCCAGCAGCTGGACGCATAAAGGCTGAGGACTAGGACTAGGCTTTCCCCTGTTACATGGAGACTTAAACGTATTCGCGAATGTGGAGGCATCACCTCTGCCTGTCCTTTGAAAGATAGAGGCGTGATGAGCTTATGTTGAAATAATAAGAGAGATTTCTTTAAAAAAATAGAACATGACTTACAGCTACTGTACAGAGAATCCCATGCCAATGTCCAACCTGAACTGAAAATATTAGTACCGCCATATTCACAGCACCGATCATAACTGTGGCAATTCCAAGGCCGACGGCACAGGTTATCGTCTTGTAGTACTCTTGCTTCGGATCTATCACCCACACCTTTAGAGGCCCAGCAAATTTTATATTATGCTTTAATAACCTCTTCTTTCCTAAAGACTTCATTCTTCAAATTTCCCAATTCAGTATCAGAAATTTTAATACTGGTTTCATTAATAGAAGCTTGGGTAAATATCTTAATTTATCGTTATTCTTCAACATAGTGTTTGTTGTTGTGATGTCTTTTTGACATTGACATTTTAAAGAAGAAAGCTATTTTAAAAATGTAAATGTTTATAGCACGTGGCCTTTGGTCCTTATGAAGAACTCGGTGTCGTCAGATTCAAAATATTATTAACTTTCACAGCTTGTTCCTTTCAAAAAAAATTATTATATTCTTAATACAGCTTTTTATTCATGAATATAATTATTTTTAATTAATTGTCAAAGCTACAGGATCCTTTGGGAACGAGTCATCCGAAAATCTTAGGGTGGTTTCATAGGTGGGCTGGCTGCCAGCGCTCTCCAACAACGCCGGCGAGACTTCGGGCGGACTTCTGACGGCGGGCAGACTGCCCGACTAAGGGGTCAGCATTCGGGCTTCCCATCCGGCTCGAAGGACCATTATGTACAGGCACACCGCGAGCGGCTGTCAGGCGCCGCGACCTGCACGTCCATGATATAAGGAGGCTACCCCACAGTGTAACCCTGGGCGGCAGCATGATGATGTTAGAGGAGCTACCCCAGAGAGTAGCCCTGGGCGGCAGCGGGACGCGGAAGTGAGACCCAACACGGACGGTTGAAATCTAGTAAATTGTTCATAATGCTTTGGTTCTTATACAATTCTATTACATGTACACAATGGAAGGTTTTTGGATGTGACTCGTCGGTGTAAAGTGCCGACGGTACACGATGCTGCTGTTAATGTGTTATGTGAGTTGGCCCGCTGATGACCGCGCTGTTGCCGGAGTCCAATGTTCGGCTTGTGGCTCGAACATCCATAAATTTTGATGTAAGGTGTCTTTTGTAATGGTAAGCGCGCGCGCGTGTCCAACGCTGGCGGCCAGCTCACCTATGAAACCACCACTATACAAAGGTTCATTCGAAAGATACTATGTGAATTTTATATGACATCCTTAAAGGTATCGAAAATAAAATTAGCATTATAAAAATCCATCAGCTATCCTTCAGACCCTCATAAAATAAAGAGACTCACTGACTGAAATAACACGTTAGCATCAAATGGTCACTTTTCGCACCCGGCTAGAGCACACCAGGAAATTATCCTCGAATTAATACTATGCATACATATCTGAATTCCTCTAATGGGAACTGAAGTACACATACATAAAATCACGACTATTAATCCCCTAAGGGTTAGTCAGAGACTAGGCAAAAGCACCGCAAAAGCAGTCCATTGCCATAGTCCGCGCTTCACTAAGCAGTGACTACACTCAACGTGAGAAGTGACGTGACGTGGCAGGTGAAATTAAGTGATTATTATTATCAATTATTATACTTCAACTCATAGATGTAGAATATACTTAAACTAGTAGCCTAAACACAAACACGAAAGCTAGTTTTAAGAGATATGAGTGTAAAAATCATTTACAAAAATTTAAGCAGGTAGTTTACCTTTACTGACAGTTTTCCCTTGCATTTCAAAAGTGCAAGGACTTTTATACTTGTTAACTCCATCTCAACTTCACCACCCTAATCCGATCCCGATATCCAACTTTTTCCGAGATTCGGGAATCTTGAATACAAACTCGTTTATTACCTTACGAGGGTGGGTTGTTAAGCCGGGGTGAATGGACCCCTGACAGCTACGACACTTTATTGACCTTTGGCTCGTTGACAGATGTGACGAGATCACCGAGATTCCTGGGGTTCAAGAAACTAATTCTTTGATATTTCGGTACAGTATTTTGTTAAGAAGGTTCTTTGAAAACTTTTCAGGGCCACTTAAATCCGTAGTACCTTATCTAATATTTTATATTTAAGAATATGGTGCAAGGTGCATTCATTTAATATGTTTTTAACCGCATCTCTGGTCTAGTTGTTGACACCACCGAGTGCGAGTGTTGATCGGGAGGTCCGGGTTTTGATTTCCCACGGGGGCAGGGGCTTTTCTGTTCGGTTTGCTTGGTGGTAGGACTTCTAAGACCGCCTAGCTAGCCACCACTGTCTTACCTAAATCGGTCACCATAATAACAATGTTATAAAGCATTGTTGTGCTCCGGCAGTAACAGGTAAGATAGCCAGTTCCTCAGTTGATGAGGAATAGAGGTAAAGCTGGCTTACAGCCTTATTGTCACTTTCCATTAAGTGAGATGAACACCAAGAGCTTGCCTGTCATATGTAAAAAAATTATAAAGCGTTCATGATTGAACAATACATAAAGACAAACTTCCTGTTTAACCGACTTCAAAAAAGGAGATTCTTTGTTTGACCTGTATGTGTGTATGTTTGTTCGCGAGTATCTCGCGATTGGCTGAACCAGTTTTGATGCGGTTTTAACCAAGGTATTTGTTATTCTCAGGAAAAGGTTTTAGCATTATAATCTACTTAAAAAAAATACAGACGAATTGAGAACCTCCTCCTTTTTTGAAGTCGGTTAAAAAATTGGTTCTTAGTTTCACCTGTATAAATTATCTCGCGCACTTTTTAAAGTTGGTGTCATGGCACCGACTTCAAAAACGAAGTAGCGATCATAAAAATTATTTTGTGCTTTTCAGTAGTTTAATTTAATTAAGGTGGCTCCCTTTTTATCTATCTCTTTGGTAACCTGGTAGTGTACCTCGATTACCTCAAGCGCCCTCCCAGTAAATAATAAATATCTACAGACATTCACACCTATCAACTAGCCCCATTTTTAGCAAATAATGCTGCTTATGTTACGGATACTAGATGACGGATAAATACATTTAATATATATACATATCAATATTCAGAATATATACAATACGTATATAAACTTCGAAGACTGGAGAACCTGTACTCATCACACAAACATTTGCCCGAACTGGGGATCAAACCCAGAACCGCTCGAGATGCCGACGCCTTGAGACCGGCGTACAGACCACTCGACCACGGAGGTCATCAAAGGTCGTCAGTAGGTCTGAGTACCTAATCCTTTCTCCCAAAAACCGTCAGTTGTACGAGCAATGTGTCGTGCCCCCATCTAGTTGTGGCTCGCAATTTTTCTCTGACACTGAAAATACATTTTCACTAGTTTCAATGTCAGGGGTACATCTTATAATAATATGTAAAATGTTAGGTAATGTAGACGATTTCAAGTGCCAGGCTTGGTCCATGGAATAAATATATTTTTGATTTTGATTTAATTTTGTAACCAAACTGAAATTTGTATAATGTCATATTAGGTTGGGGAAAAAGTCTTTTCGCATTATAGTATGTATAAACTTGTAATAAAATCTCTTTGGCTATACTATTTGTATCTGGCTGGTTTTGGTATCATTGAAAGTTTAAATTTTAAAGAACATAATTCCAAATTCAAATTAGGAAAATGTGTGATTTTCATTTGTTTTTCGTACCGCCAAGATGAGTGAATCTAATGAAGAAATTCGATACATTTTAAAATTTTACTACAAAAAAGGTAAAAATGCAACGCAGGCCGCGAAAAAAATTTGCGATGTTTATCTACTAGGTCCTAGTGCAGTGTCTGTGAGAGTAGCACAAATTTGGTTTAAGCGTTTTCAATCCGGAAATTTTGATGTCAAAGATGCACGTCGCTCTGGTCGCCCTATTACAGATAAAATGGATGCCATTTTTGAAAAAGTGGAGCAAGATCGGCATGTCAGTAGTTACGACGTAGCTGAAGAACTGGGAATTGACCACAAAACAGTTTTGGCGCATTTGAAAAAAACTGGGTACACAAAAAAGCTCGACATTTGGGTACCTCACGAGCTCACTGAAAGAAACCTAATGAACCGTGTACTCATTTGTGATTCTTTATTACGACGTAATGAAACCGAACCATTTTTGAAGAAGCTGATAACTGGTGATGAAAAGTGGATCACGTACGACAAGAACGTGCGAAAAAGGAAAAAGGTCGTGGTCAAAGGCCGGTCAGGCTTCACAGACTGTGGCGAAACCCGGGTTAACTCGCAACAAGGTGATGCTGTGTGTGTGGTGGGATTGGAAGGGCATTATTCATTATGAGCTGTTACCACCAGGCAGGACCATCGATTCTGAACTCTACTGCGAACAACTGATGAGATTAAAGCAAGAAGTTGAGAGAAAGCGGCCGGAATTAATCAACAGAAGGGGTGTGGTTTTTCATCATGATAACGCTAGACCTCACACATCTTTAGCCACTCAGCAAAAATTAAGAGAGTTTGGCTGGGAGGTGTTAATGCATCCGTCGTATAGTCCTGACCTTGCACCTTCAGATTTCTACCTGTTTCGGTCTCTTCAGAATTCTTTAGGCAGTGTCAGGTTAACATCATGAGAGGACTGTCAAAACCACTTGTCGTGGTATTTTGACCAGAAGTCCCAAAATTTCTATAGCAATGGGATCATGTCCCTACCTACAAGATGGCAAAAAGTTATCGAACAAAATGGTACCTACATACTTTAGTTAAATGTAAATAAACTATATTAAAAAATGTTTTGAATTTTCTTAAAAAATGCGAAGAAACTTTTTTCCCAACCTATTATTATTATTGCGTAAGCATCATTGGGTTATGAAAAAATATTTTTTTTACCTTATTTTCCTCAATAATGCATGAGAATAGCGGTTGCCGCTAACATGTCTAGAAATATATTTGCTATAGAACACAGCCAATAACAAACACAATAACCGAATAACACAAGATATAATCATATCAACATATTAATTTATTAACGTCGCTATTACAGCCACAAAGTTGAGACGCGCCAATCAAGTGACACGCGGCGCGCCATGCAGCCATTGATTGGTTGATATTGATGACTGTACTACGATCATCTGTGGCAGCAGTATAATAAGGTGATACTCATTCAAATAATAATAAACTGGAATGTACAGTCAATTCCAAATATATGTAACCACTTTTGACAGAAAATTACTTCTTAAGGAAATAAAGATTGTGTATATTTAATTTTCTAAATAATTCCTTATTTTCATTTATATTGTAAGATATGTGAAATGTTGACGATTTTAAGTGCCAAATTTTGCCTATGAAATAAAAAATAATACCAAACTAACCAAACATTAGTTAAGTAGCCTGCTGAAAATTTACTCTTTTCGGTCCATTCTAACATGGAGCTATTTTATAGAGTTAGTTAAATAACGTAATAAATATCCCTGAAAGAATTAAATGTCCGGTCGAGTCTTAATCCCGCATTAGTTGGTGTGGACTGAAATCACAGCTAGTCCGCCAAATAGATTACTGGGAGAACGGCTCCGGGCGGCGGGCGGCCCAGGACTATTCCTAACCTGACATGTGTAGAGTTCTTAATAAAGGAACACTTAATAAAATAATAGTTTGATTCCGATGAAAATCACATATAAGGATCGGACATCTCATTAATTTAAAACTTTTTTTTAATTGTCACTGATGGTAAGTGGCGATAAGGCGGGTGGAAGCTAGCTTCACCTGTAATCCTCAACAACTGGTTAACTTACCTCTGATTGCCGTAACACAATGCTTATAACATTGTTATTATGGCGACAAATTTAGGCAAGATGGTGGTAGCTAGCCAGACGGGCTTCGAAGCCCTACCTCCAACCAAACCGAGCAGAAAAACCCCTGCCCCCGTGGGGAATCAAAATCCGGACCTCCTGATAAAAATCCGATGGTGTTAACCACTAGACCAGAGAGGCGGTAAAAAAATAAACTAGCAATATGAATCTCTGAAAAAAATTAAAGAAAAAATTAAGTGAACATTTTTGAAGAAATGAAGAATACTTTGTTGACAAACGACAGAGATGAATGAAATAAGAGGACATCTTACACGTAGTGCTGAAATTCGTAAAAATGTTTTGCTTGCCCAAAAGATACATCTTACAATAAATTTGACCAGTCATATAAGTTACTTATGAGTTAAAACATATCAAGCGAAATTAGGGGTTAAAACCAGCCTACCCCCATATAAAAAATCCTTAGATGTAGATCAATATGAATAACTAAGAACGTTAATTCCTGTTACGCTAATTTCTGTTTGGAATATGCCAAAACCCTTTGTAATGCCTTTGTAATTTGTCGTTTTGTTGTTATGTTTTTCTGTGTACAATAAATTATTAAATAAATAAATAAACGTTGATGTCCCCCTAATAAATAAATAAATATCTTTAAACTTTCACACTTATCAACTAGCCCCATTTTAAGAAACTAATGCTGCTTGTGTTACGGATACTAGATGACGGATAAATATTTAATAGATAAATACACATATGGATCCTAAATATATAGAAAAATATACAAACATCCGAGACTGGAGAACAAATCCCTGAAAATTCATCACCCAAACATTTGCCCCCACTGGGGGATAGAACCCAGAACCTCTCGAGATGGCGACGCCTAGAGACCGGCGTACAGACCACTCGACCACACGGAGATCATCAAAAAGACAAAGATAATAACGTATAGGTTCGGCAAAGACCCCGGGTCACTTGTTAATAGCGGGGTGCGATCGCCGCGGCACCGGTATAAATCTGCGTCGAGTGCCGGTGAAATATGAACCGCACTCGGACGGCAACTCTACGGCGTCAAGCCTTTAGAAATTTTAACAAATTACCTTCTGTTTAAGGGTTAATAGCAGCTAAAGGAGGTTATAACCTAAGGATAGTTATCCACTTATGACAATAGGTTGTAACATTATTTTCATGGGGAAACATAGGCCTGTAAGCGTAGATCATCGTAGAGCGTCGGAATTATTTGACCTTATCCCTCCCTCTCCTTTCCTACACAAGAGTACGCGTGCTGCTATCGTAAAACAAGCAGTATTCGTTAGTTAGTTAATATAGGTGTGAATGTCTGAGGATATTTATTATTATTATTTATTTATTTCGTGTTGGTCCGGAACAAAGAGGATGAAACAAGAACAAGTGCTTTTCTTGCCAAGCATGTCGTAAAAGGTGACTAAGGGTGTATTGGGTACTGGGTCTGTCTCTGTGTATTGGGCTGTGTTTAGGCGATGAGCTAGCTACTCGTTACTACTCTTTCACGATTTTTCATCTGACCAAACCCAATTTTTGAATGGCTAAATGTGGTCTTAAGGAACACAGTGCTCCTTGGACTCTGCCTACAGGCATCTGCCTCTGATTACAGGCATGAATTTTATGTATAATATGTAGTTATTTAACAAAAAAATTAAATTTAAAAACGTCTACGTCCAGCTACGAGGGTATTTAGGCTTAAATAATTATGATAGGCACAATAATTCACATGTTAATAAATCTTAATAATACGCGTTCATAACGTAATTTACTTAAAAGGTATTTCCTTACTGATTTTCGTAAGTGTAAAATAATATATATAAATATTCTAAGCTTCTTTTTCCCAACATTAAAATGAAGTGGTAGCTATTTGAAATATTAATTGCGCTTCGGGGATGACGGCAGTCGCACTAGCAGCATAATGAAGGGGGGAGAGACTTCTAGATTAGCCGCACATTGTGTTTGCGGTTACCGTGTATTATACTTGTTACTGGGGAACCTTTATGAGCTAAACTATACTTCATTCCGAAGTATTAAGGTACAATTCGCCCTTGATCGGGTGTTTTTCAAGTAATATCGGAAATATGAGCATTCTAACTAGGTATTATGAGTGAATAAATACTGTCATGTCTTTAAACGAATATGTAATGACCAGATAAGTTGTAGCTAACCATGAGGAGCTCGGTGGTGTAGTGGTTAGGTTAGGATACTTTGCTACCTTCACACTGGTCAGGCCGTGGATGGGTGACCAAAATTTTGTGATCTGGAGCTCCTCCATGCTTCGGAATTGCGACTAAGATCACAATGTTTTGGCCTACCATCAAGGCCTGACCATGGCGAAGGTTAGCTTTGTTTTCAATATCGAAAGCCAAAGCGCACTAACCACTCAAACGCTGATATGTCAAAAGATTTAACGAATGAGTCAGCAAATAATTAAACTAGATGTGGCTATATATTGTCTTTGACAGGAATTAAATGCGCGTCTCTCAACTCACGAATACCGGAAATTCGATTTTCTTGTAACCTCTTTAACTGAAGAATTTTCAAACACCGCTGTGAATAAAATTAAAGCAACTAGATGTCTATAATATTTCTAAAGGCGATATAAAACCACAGACTTCACAAATGGATGGCAGGGTCAGCGGCATGAGGCGATACACAACCAGGGTCGGTCTAAGACTGATGTCGCGCTACCCCCTCGCTATTAATCACGGTATTACGGCGATAAGCTTGCCTTTACTTAACTACTTTGCATTCGTGATCCTTTTATCTTAATGAATAAGAATGTTTTTTATTTAAAAAATGATATAAAAACACGCATTATTTTATTCCTTTCTAATGTCTACGAGAACAATCTAGTCATCCGTTAGTACATAAATTATCGGAAAATCTTACCTTCATCATCGCACATATTTTATTATATATATTTAAGTTTATAAAATACAGTTAAACTACTTCAAAAACTTTACATTACAATTATAACTATAATAAACTTACCTCAATATAATATTTATATTATATATTTCAGTGTAGACATTAGCGCTGAAATATATAAAAGTATCAATAAGCTATCTTTATAAAAAAATATCTACGAGATGCTTAGGCGTTAATAATAAAATTAAAAAAAAAACGTCGCAGTATTCGATCATTTTATTACAAAACTTTGTTTTCCGTATTTACATATTATGTATTTCGGTTTTCGGTTAACCAGGCCATCCACCTCCAACTTTCCATTCCATTACCAATTTTGAAGGCTAGAAAACACAAGGCTCGCCTAATGGTATACAGCAGCTAAACGACTCTTGGAGAACCTTCGGCACTAGACACGCGTAGCCCACCATTTAAAAGAGACAGCGTAACTGACGGCATATAAGAGACAAGCTCACTTGCGCTGAGCATAACGTTCCCTCAATGAGCTCGGACGAGCTCTCTCAATAGCTCGGACTTTCTGAAAAACAAAATATATTAGGTATTTAGTTGCGATCTTCGGTAACATATCTGGCAAAATGTGATTGGTAACACCTCTGCCTACCTGTACAACCACCGTGTTATCAAGGTACCACAACGACGAGTGTACTTAGGTATGAACCATAAAAACAAAAAAACCCAGTACAAACAGGTTTATTGGATAGCTTATTCTTTACAATCTTTCTTTGCCCTATATCTCACATAAATGAAACATCGTTAGCGCGATGAAACAGCATGCAGCGCCATCTCTTGGCGTCACACGGAACTAATTTTTACAAAGACAGAAATAGTGTTATACACTACCATTTTGGAGAAAAAGGCGTGATGATATAATATGTATGTTCGGTAAAGAGTGCTCAAGACGCTCAAGATTCGAGTAGTTACAGTGACAAAAAGTGTTGCTTTATTCATCTTTGAACACGCAGGCTGTCTCCTTACCATTAAATAGGCATACTCGTCTTATATGACAAAATTTCTTAAGCCGTACCCAAACAAACTACCCCATAGCACACCCCTCTTCGAATACCCCAGCTATTTAGGTAATGGTTTCTCCTAGTACTGGAATCAGGGAGGGATTTGGATTAATCTGTTTCGCCGTGACATTTGCATCGATAATATCTCGAGTAATCTCATGTTTAATTATATAATCAATATGGGATCAAGATGTTTGTGGAGCTAAGTCAGCTGCCTAACGTGAGTGCAACGCACAATATTGGGGATCTGAATTTAATATTATTTGTGTAATATGTCTGTGCAAAGGTGCCAAGACTATGTGCGGTTCAGTACCAAAGCAGTAGTATATGTCAATCGGCATACTATTCCGTAAACTCTATATGCCTTAAAATAGGGATTATTCAAAATATGACTGTATTTTTCTTGAAGGAAAGAAAAAGTGTATCGGTAATATGTTTTACAATTCATTTTATAGGTCAAATTTCCCAATAAAAATTGCTTGGAATGATAATTTTTGAGTAGCTCGGTGGCGTAGTGGTACATTTTGGCTTTCGATTGAAAACAAAGCTACCTTCGCCGTGGTCAGTCCGTGGATGGGTGACCAAACTTTGTGATCTCAAGCTCCTCCGTGCTTCGGAAGGCAATGTTACTCCTTATAGGCTATATATTATATATGAGGACAGATATTTTGAGATCAAGAACCATCTATATGGACACCCTTAGGAGTCTGCTGGACTTAACTCTAGTAAGCGTCACTAAACAGAATGGTAATTACACATAATAACACCCGAATTTGAACATACAAAATAAGAAAAAGACAACAAATATGTATCTTATACTACGCCAAGCAAAATGTCAGATATTAAATAGTTTAGTGGGTAAGAAAACATTTCGCTCCTTGAATGCGGACGATCAAGCTAGTTAGCGTTCACCAATTACAATTATTTTTTGCACTTCAATGCTATACAGCCTGTTTTAATTTAGAACAATTCATGATTCAAAATAAGAAAGATAAAAGTATAAAAAAATATATATTTACTATAAAATGAATAATAATAACATATAATATATGTGTCATGTGTCTATTTTTAATATTTTATTATGAGAAATACCTAATGAATATATTATTTTATAACTAGTAATTTAGCTTTTTTACCTTTTATTGTGTTAAAGTGTTTTGTAATTCGCACCACGATACAAATCAAAAGCCGACTATGCCAATTTAGAAAATTCATAACCTATTTTATTAGCATTAATTATCCGTTCCCCAGTCTCCTTTCATAAGCCTAAAGTATGGCCGTATATTTTATTTCGTCATTAATAAAATCTCCAAGCAACTCCAATTCATCATCCGCTCAAATCTTGGCTAATTAATGGCCGTAGCTTTGTGAAGGCCATTGTAATCCTTTAAACTCGATCGGCAAACATCGTTCATCACACTCAAGTTTACCCAGATTACGGATTACTGGATTATTGGCATTACCTAGCGCCCTCTTCTTATCTTTGTCATGAAGCTATTTCTTTGAACCTGGTGATTTTAAAGGTACAAAATCAACCGAATGTAGCAAGTAAATAATAATATTTTGCATGCTGAAAGTTTTAGCAAACATGTTGAGCTTCTTTAACTATACGATCTGTACCTACCATGATTTTAGCAAAATAAAGCATTTCATTTCATTTCAAACGGTAAGATGGTTGAACGTACATTCGTGGGTAAATGTACGTTCAACCATATTGTGATGTGTTTATCTAGATTAGAATCTAGAATAGCGGATAGACAATTGGTAATTGTTTATTTTTATCAAAAATCAGGTAGAAAGTATTAACTTGAAACTCCAGCTAAGGAGTCCAAGTGTAAAAAAAAAATTAAATTTATAAAATTTAACCTGTTAAGACCTGTTATATGTGTACATTATGATGCAATAAAAAAAATTTGGCGATGCGTCGGCCGCCCGCGTGCTAGCGGGTAGGCCCTGCACTCTGTAGGGAGAGTCCCACATAACCCTATGCCCTCCCAGGCATAGGTGTATGCGTTACGCATTTTCCAGCGGAAAAAAAGGAGGTTCAAGGGCAAAGAAAGGCATTATCACACTTCCCACTTCATACTCTCACCCATTTTATTCAATACGACTTACGCTTAACATATACCAAAAGAATATAAGACAAAAACTGCGGCTAGAAAAATACATGGTAACCTCTTCACCTAGTTAGCTCGGCGACCTTGCCAGACGTTATTAATTCCTACCCTCGCTCGTGATATACGACCCGCGGTGTCCACAGTTTTTGCGGCACATGATTGATGTTGTCAAACTATTCCCTCAAAATAATACAGAATCACTCGCTAGTTGAGGCATATGTGGAGATAGTGCAAATAATTTCTGTAGTGTGCCTACCACCCCTGCGCTGAAATAGTGTAATTATAGATTATAAATTTGTAACAAAATGGTGTAATATAAATAATTATTAACTTACCACAATCTTTCATTTGCAGATTCGATCAACCACTGGGTCAACCTCATTAAAATTAATTTCAAGCTTTTTGATATCTTCTCATAATAAACGTATCCACATCTTTTCTTCTCATTTTCCTTGTCATATACCTATAGTTACACCTTAATTTACCAAACTCCATTCTCTTGCTACATAAACAAACCTAAAACCCTAAAAATGCTCTCAAACTGAAACTGTCAATTAAACCTCCCGAATTAACGTCGACGATTACAGCAACTTAACAGCCGGCTGTAAACAGCGTTTTATTGTCTTCCACCAAAAGCTTAGAGCTATGTGACCAAGGATTTAATGAAACTTCAAGAGTAACGGAAGTTTCGGAAGTGACTAACTGTTTTTGCAAAATGACAGAGAAGGGTTCCGAAACAATTATTATTTAGTTGCCTTTCCTTTTCGGTTGGTACTTGGTTTTCGGCAACTCGACTCTTAAAAAGTGCGATGACATTACGCAATCAAACCAACCCATCATGTTTAATCTTGATGGTCACACTAGTCCATACTAAAAGTGCCATCAAAAGTAAACAAGATAATTATTTCTTTGAACACCGACAGCCGCTGCAAAGGTTGGTCACAGTACCTCTTGTAACGAACCCGTCAAAGTAAGTAGCCGCCTTATACGAAATCGCACGTAGGTTTGTAAGTTCATCTTGTATGTGAATAAGTTCTTAATTATTAGATACCGAGCAAAAACCCTATACACATTCTGAAGTTAATGTGCTCTTTATAAGTACAATAATCACTCCAGCTTTATATTATCATAAATCCAGCTATATATTAAAAACTTAATTGCACCAAAAAACACAAACACAGGTCAATAAAAATTGTATGCAAAGGAGGGCTTACCTCTAATAGAGCAAACACATTATCGTAGAGACTAAATTAAATAATAAATAAGAGCAATTTTTCTATTTGTATAGGTAATTTTAAACGGACTGTGGAAGTTTAAAAATCTATACATCTTGACATTATTAAAAGTAGTCAAATTTCTGTTAATAATAATAATAATTTATGTATAATAAGTTTCTATAAGAATTTATAATGAAATATGTACCTAACTACCAAGCACAATAGACTCTAAACTATATTGTCTATTCCCATTACATAAGGCAGCCACATTCCGCATTATACGACGTACACCGAAACCTCTTAGACTGACCACGAAACCGCCACACGCCAAATTAGTCCGCCCTCTTAAGGGATTCTAGACCTTACTGTAGCAGCAGATGGCATTAAACATATTGCTGGTGTTTAGAGAATTTCTGAACTTCATTAAGACGCTCGGTTGTCTGGCAGACCAAGTTCAGTTACAGTTGAGCACCTTTAAGGTATGATCTACAGTATTGCGAGATGGAATTTTGATATCGATATAATATATTGGGTCCTTACTTATGAAATTGGTGTTTTTTTTTCTCTCTTAGTATTTTGTCTGTAACTATTAAGATTCAGAGTATTCCTAAAAAATAATTACCTCGTCTATAAAAAGACTATATTTTTGAACTCTTTTGATTTGTTTTGATAATTTGTTGTATGTTTAATTGTGTTAAAATTGGACACGGAGACAACTCTTTTTAAGTGCCTCCCGAA
Organism: Parapoynx stratiotata; assembly: GCA_910589355.1. NCBI lineage: Eukaryota > Metazoa > Arthropoda > Insecta > Lepidoptera > Crambidae > Parapoynx > Parapoynx stratiotata. The sequence continues at coordinate 16,488,931 of OU342470.1, forward strand.
TACATCATTTTATTTGCATTCACTTAAAAACGATAAATAATTTTTATGAAGTGTGATATTACACATATTACTAAAGCTTGTCTAATGATAGATGCCAAATATTATTATCTTTGGATTTGTCGTTGTGAAGAAAACTGAAATATAATAGTTTTAGTATGGAAAATGCAGAATTCTCCAAAATCTCCATACAAAACACCAATTTCATAGGTAAGGACCTAATATATAGATAAGTTTCACTTTGCTTTTCATTTTAGGGATAAACAAAACAAAAACTCTCCGTTCTCAGTCTAAATAGATGGGCCTTCCTCGTGGAAACAAACACATGAGGAGTATTGGTTGTAACACTACCACGCTGGCCCACCGCAGGTTGGTAATCCCTCACCATCACGTAAAGAATCCCTTTCGTTTACTAACAGCGTTGAATACCGCGCTGAGCCGAAACAGCGTTGAATACCGCGCTGAGCCGTGTGGTAGCGGCTCATTAAAAGAACTTCCAACCTATCTCTTCTCTTGGGTATCGTAAATGGCGACTTCTGGACTTAGAACTGCACAACCAATAGCTTATAGCGGCGACGGGCTCACCACCTGTCACGCTGAGTGCAGTCACTGCTTGGTGAAACGCGGACGAAAGCAGTGGACTGCTTTAATTTGCGGTGCCTTTGCCTAGTCTCTGACCAAGCGTTAGGGGATAATAGTCGTGATTATATGTATGTATGTTGAAACCAAAGAACTTGTTATTATTAATTGAAGAACTTCCAATAGATTTTCATAATAAAATCTAAAATCCAATAATAATTACTTCAGAATATTTTGAAATATAGCTGGCTAGGCTGTACAATGTGATTTAGCTGGCTATGTCACATTGTACAGAATCTTCAAATTAAATAGGAAGATTTTCCCAGATAAGACCCTGCAGAAAATAAAGAAATTGCGAAGACAAAAGTCTTAAGATGGAGCTCATTTGAGGAATAATATTTTAAATGGGCTTTTGTTAATGCTTTTGAAGAGACTCTTAATTCAACATGCTGTCGTGACACTTTTGATGGAAATGAATTCATATTCTGGTAGGTCATAATTCTGAATATACGATAATGCTATGCTCGATTATTTCACACATCTATTTTCGTACTTTTGCATTTTTCATCAGTTGTTTTGCGTGATTGTAATTGTTTTCTACTAAATAATTCATTCGATCGCAATTCTTCTTGATTCACATTTGATCATTCATTAAATGGGATTCGATTTTACAAAATTAAACATTGCTTCAAGCCGCTTTATATGAGAGGGCAATGTATTTTTTTGTTGACTACAGATTGCTTTTAAGATGCGCTTTGGTATAGCTACATATCTATAATAATATAGCACTCGCTTTCTCAGCTATGGACCACATGCCTCAGTCCGAACTGCTCATGTAGATATCTCTTTACCGGTCTCACAAAGTTCACCTCGAGTTAGTTGAGTCGTTACTTGTGTACTAAATACAAGTCGACTGGCATCTAACTAGTAATTTTGGATCTAGCAACATAGCAAGGTCCATGACACCTATTTGGTGAGATCAAACGATTGATGTGGTTTTCATCAATGACTATTATTCTCTGTTCGTTCCGTCCGTCCGTTAAAGTGTCCGATGCGAGATACAAAAGAAAAATCCAATGTAAAAGGTCATAATGTGCCCTTTGATTGATTATTAGAGGAACTAATAAGACAATGATATAAAAGAGCTAATTAAGCAGAGTAGGTACAAATGCGATTGATTTTAACACAGTAAGGTTACATAAACATAATCCTATTTCCTTGCTCTGCTAACACCTATGCCTACCCCTTAGGGGAAAAGGCAGAGGTGTCAACACCCTCTTAGCCAGATATGTTAAGTTCTACCTGAGTACCTTCCTTCTGACTACTGTCATAGGATCGTACTTGAGTATTTAGATGGATTTCTTACATTCATAGAAGTGTTTAAAATTATTAAGATTTGGGGGAGGAGCTCGGTGGTGTAGTGGTTATTACGCTTTGGCTTTCAATGCCGAAAACAAAGCTACCTTCGCCATGGTCAGGTCTTGGATGGTGACCAAAGCTTTGTGAGCTCGAACTCTTTCGTGCTTCGAAAGGCACGTTAAGCCGTTGATCCCGGTGGCTATCACGACCGTTTCTATCCACCAACCCGTCTTGCGCCAGCTTTGTGGTGTTGGGGCCTCCTCATGAGTTTCTCCATGAGGACCTGTGCCCAGTAGTGGGACGTTTATAGGCTGTGGACGAGGACCGCTTAATTGCATACCAAAATAAATTCGCAATACGCTCGCAAAAACTAACACTACACATCTATTTTACAATGCACTCAAACAAAAGCTGGCTCTACAGCGTGCTCTAATTAATGTACAATAGATCGCATATCAAACACGACATTGCTAACCCAAATCAAACCCTAACCTGTAGATGTAAAATCTACGTAACAAAACCCAAACTGAATTCTAATTGCAATCGGAAGCCTTTCTTGTTTTCTTGGTCACCTGTTGTTTCTAGTGCACACACACGCACACACACAAAAACATGCACACGCTCAACATTCACATTCTTGTGAACATAAATAATGTTATCATATACAGGACGTCCCACGGCTATGCCACATGGAGGGAAAGTACCTTAAATATTGCAGATACAACGTTTTACTGAAAGAAGACTTTATTTGAATTTCACAAACTATTTCAACTACATTTAGATATTTAAATAATTACATGGTTGAACCGGGAAACGAACCCGTTACACGAGAATAATTAAGTTACATGGTCTTTATATTTAGCTGTATATACTGGGATGCAATGCAATTAATATATGAATTGCAATGCATACATTTCATATATTCATTTCCTTTAATATCTAAAAACGCTGTAGCATTAATTTAGGACATTGTCTTGATTATACCTTCGATTATGCGAGCACCAGAGGAACTGTATTAAAACCCTCGCTTTCCAATTTGCCAACACTTTTGTTCGAAGCCCGAAGGTTTTTGTTTCATTTGGCGCTAACCAAGAAATATAGGCTGGCCTATTATTCCCGTATTGTGGACCAGGCTACCGGCACTCAACGGGCTATTTTCTCATTCACCATTATGAGCTGTCATTATTTCCATTGTTCCCACATACATATTGCTTTATTAACAGTTCGTCTGAATAGACTCGTCGGCTACATTTAGAAGTCGTTTTGTAGTTCTATTTCATTGTTAGACTGCTCTTCGAAAATCTGTTGAAAAAACAAATGAAGGGGTCTATTCTCCTTTCAATTGTTTTTTAAAGAACTAGAGGGGAACACAGAGGATGGAATAAATTTAGACAGACCCTGGCGCAGCCCCATATACTTTTTTAACTTCGTGGCTCATCACATGAGAATTAAAATAGTTTGTTTGCAAATCCCTGTCAAAACATTTGTTTTACATAATTATGACATGCAAGCACTTGGTCTTTTATCTCATCTGATGGTAAGTGACGATAAGGCCGAAGGTGTAAGCGAGCTTCACCTGTATTCCTCAACAACTGAGGAACTGGCTATCCTACTTCTTATTGTTAGAACACAACCTCCCTGGTGGAACGCCTCCCTTGAGGCTCGCAAAAGGGAACTCCTCCGCCTTCACAGAGCGCTAAGACGCGCTAAACGCCGCCAGTCCCCCGAGCTACCTTCACTCGTATCCGCCCACAACATCCAGCGCTTTAAGTATTCTAAGGAGATAAGAGCGGAATCTTCGCGTCAATTCAGGGCCTTTTGCGAGTCTCAAGACAGAGACAACGTCTGGAACATCACCAACCGCATCCTAAAATCCTCTAGTCCACGCCGTCCGCCTGCCACCATTACCGTTGACGGCTCCGCCACGACCGACAGCGTCGACACGGCGGAAGCCCTCGTTCTCCACTTTTTCCCTCCTGATCCACCCAGTTCCGACTCCCTGCCCCAACACCTCGTCCTTCGCAACCAACCCAACGTTCCACCCGACTCCAACGACGACCCACCCTTCACCTCCGATGAAGTCCTATCCCTCCTCAAATCCATCTCTCCCTCCAAATCCCCAGGGCACGATGGCCTCACTTCAGATATCTGCCTCGCCGCCGCCCTCCAAATTCCCGAGCTCCTCACCAGCCTACTAAATAGATACCTTTCACTAGGCCACTTCCCGCCTACGTGGAAAATGGCTGTCCTCAGAATCATCCCTAAGCCAGGCAGACTAGACCCTGAAAACCTCTGTTCCCTTCGTCCCATAGGACTCATCCCCGTGTTCGGGAAGCTCTTAGAAAAGCTTTTTATAGAAAGGCTCAATTTTCACCTCGACAGCACCCACCAGTCCAACACCTCTCAGTATGGCATCCGCAAAAGTACATCCACCACACACGCACTACATCAAGCTACTCACCTCATCAACACAACACGCGCCAGCGGCAGACTTGTCGTCGCCGTCTCCCTGGACATCAAGGCAGCATTTGGCAGAGCCTGGTGGCCTGCCATTCTCCATCGCCTCCGCACTGTTGGGTGCCCTACCAACATATACCGCCTTATCCGAGACTACCTTGGGGGCAGGGTAGTATCACTCACCTACGCTGGCACCACAGTCACCAGGGCTATGTCCAGAGGCTGCTTGCAGGGCTCGGCATGTGGCCCCTCCTTGTGGAACCTCATATTGGACGAGCTTCTTGCCGCCACCCTACCGGAGGGCTGCCACCTGCAGGCCTACGCTGACGACGTGCTCCTCATTTCCACCGCAGACACTATACACACTCTACAATACAACACAAACACAGCACTGGAGGCCATATCCGACTGGGGGGATAGCGTTAAGCTCTCGTTCGGCCCGGACAAGACCAGTGCACTAGCTTTTTCTCCAAGAGCTTTCCGCGCCCAACTCTCCATGAGAGGCACCCCCATTCCCTTCTCCACCCACTTCAAACTCCTTGGGGTCATCCTGGACCACCGCCTTAATTTCAGCCGCCACCTCAACTTCATCACTTTCAAAGCATCCCAGCTGTTCTCCCGACTCTCCCTATTCATCCGCCCGTCCTGGGGCCTACACCCCGAGAACGTCGAAGGTATGTGATCGTCCCCACCATAACTTATGCCGCAGGTATCTGGGCCCACACGGTCACCACTAACTCGGCTCGACGCATTCTTGCCACAACTCAGCGAGGGTTCCCGCTGAGGGCCACCCATGCTTACCGCACTGTGTCCACCAAAGCAGCCCTCGCTTTCGCCCAATTCCCCCCCCTGGACCTGCAAATCCAAGCCGCTGCCGAAACCGACTTGTGCAGAGTACAAGGCACCACCCACTTCCTACAGTCAGACCTCACCCTTGAATCCCCAGTTCCCCAATCTCAGCTCCTCCACCCCTCTCTCCGGCTATCCCCCCACTTCCACCTCGCCCGAACTGAGGAGCAAATAGCTGACGCCTGTAAACCCAACACCATACTCATCTACACCGATGGCATCAAGCAGGAGGATGGCACCGGCGGTGCAGCCCTCGTCCGGGTCGACCCTTCATCCCGTCCCTCTGTCCTCACCAAAAAGTTCAAACTCCACTCCTCCTGCACCGTCTTTCAGGCCGAACTTTTCGCCATCCTCCAAGCCTGTCTCCTCGCCCACTCCCACAAATAGCCCGACATACTCATCCTATCCGATTCCAAATCCTCCCTCGAGTCCCTCCAGCAGCGGAACTCTGCCCACCCACTCGTCTTCAACATCCACTCCGTCATCCACTCTCACCTACCCCACGGCAGCATCCGTTTCTGCTGGGTAAAGGCTCACGCCGAGATTGCGGGCAACGAGCTTGCCGACAAGGCCGCCGGAGCTGCCGCCCGATCCCATAAGGCCCCAGACTACCTCCACTTCCCCCTGTCCTACGTTCGGAAGCACGCAAAGCAGGCCATGTATAGGTCGTGGCAAAACCGCTACGAGTCTTCCGAACAGGGATCTCACACCCGCTCCCTATTCCCAACATTCTCATCCATCTCCACATTTCGCTCCTTCATACCCACTTCCTTCCACTTAAGCCAGTTCCTCACCGGCCACGGCGCACACCGTTCCTACCTCCTCCGATTCCACATTACCGACTCCGACTCCTGCCCTTGTGGCCCCACCCAACCTCAAACTCCCCAACACCTTCTCCTCGAATGCCCGATGTTCGGGGCGCCAAGGCAGACGCACATTATCACGTGTCGCTCCAACGGCGACATCCCCCCATTCTCAATGCCCGACCTCCTCCTCAAACCCTCCTGCCTCAAGTCCCTTACTTCCTTCATCTCTTACATTTTCTCCAACATCCGGCACTTTAATTCTCCCACCTTCACGCATCATTTCCACTTACTTCTCTAAGAAACTCTAATAAAATATAATCCCAACAAGTCGTCTATATAACCGAGTCAATGAGGTAAATCTAAACATCATCCGCGACAACTTATTTCCTAATTGCATATCTTAGCTCGGTTTCCGATCTTTACGAAACTTGCTGTACATATCTCTGTAGCCCCCACCATTATCGCCAACTACACACAACTCATTAGAAGCGATTTTGCTGCTGTAAAAACATTAGGCGTTGAACTTCATTTAACAAAAATGGATCACACCAAATCTCCTTGCTCTAACCCAACTTGCCGAGCTAATCGGCGAGATCTGGCTATGTTGCGCCTTAGGGAGGCCCTGCGTCGTAGAGGCGTCACTCTGGACTCACGCCCAAACCCCGAACCCACTAGATGGCGCTCCATTTTTAGCCCTCTCTCACCACTCTACCCCGTAAACTACACTATTACGGACGTCGCCCTCTTGCCCCACCCACTTTCCCCACTCTCCACACACTCCACATCAGCCGTCTTACCACCCACCTCCTCCCCCTCTCATCCTGACTCGGATAACTCTATCTTACCGGAGCCCACTTAACATGTAAACATCACATCTACGCACTTGGGAACCGAGCCGGATTTTCCGCCGGCCCCCGTCCGTCCCTCCCCACCCACCCCCTCCCAAGTGTCCGACTCCGTCGCCGACCCGGAGTTTTCACCGTCGGATAACACCTCCTCGAGCACCTCTACCAAATCTTCCTCCCCCTCCTCCTTCTCGCCACAATCTGCCTCCTCTAGCCCCACAGCCTCACCACCTGCTCTATCCCCACCAGTCTTGGTGGCGCCAATACAGCCCCCCAAATCGCCACTCACTTCCCACGACCACCGGGCAGACCGTAATTCTCACCCCACTCCTACTAATAGTGCCTACTGCGTATTATGTGGCGTAATTATCGCCCACCGCATGTATAAGCGACACTATACCAGAAAACACACGGGTTTCAACTATACAGCCGCCTCTACCAAAAACTCGCAATACAAAGCATACTTCATGTCCCCTACCAAACCCACCAAATGCCCGACCGGCGTGCGCCCCCCGGCGTCTGAAGTGGTGGGCGTCACTGGGGTCGACCTTAATTTCATCGGATACTAGCTACTAATACAAAATGACGCATGGCAGCCCGCATCCATGCCTGGCTAAAACACAGCCATAATAATATTAGCAAATTATTTTATTTTTATTACTTTATATAAATTTGGCTTAAGTGTGTATTTTCATGTATATCCCATTCCTCATTTCTGCCTCCATCCTCTCCATAATCCCATCTCCTCGCAGCCGGCTGCGGCTGCGTTTGCGGCCGGCTGCGGCTGCGACTGCGGCCGGCTGCGGCTGCATTCGCGGCCAGCTGCGGTTGCGGTTTTCACATCTTATTTATCTTTAACAATCTAAATGTAATGTATAAAAAAAAATATTTAAAAAAAAAAAAAAGAAAATCGCCGGGCTCGCATTCATGAGCGCTCTGATTCTATTTGATATTATTGTTTTTATGATTGTACAACTTACACAATTTCACAAATTTTCTTCATTATTCTATGTATGTTCTGAGTATGCCCTATTCCTCGTCTGTTCCCCCACTTTTCTTCCCTATCCTCCCCAAATCTCTCACACTTCCTAATCCCATGTACCTGCGCGGCCGACGGCGGGCGCAGCCGGCGGCGACTGCAGCCGGTGGCGTTTGCAGCCGGATGCAAAACACTACCCTCTAACTTATATCTTGCCGCATCCACCCTTCCTCTCATCCTCCCCATCTGTAGTTTTAAGTTTTAGTGTTAAGTCCTTAGATTAAGTGAGCGCTACGCCGCTCGACAGGGGGGACCTCAAACCATAAGTCGTATAAAATAGCGCACTGGTTTGTGGTTTCCCCCTATCTTAATAACTATCTGTTCCAGCGTGAACATCACAAATTAAACAAACCAAACTGTTACTAACCTTAATAAATTAATTAAAAAAAAAAACCAGGCGGCCTTAGAAGCCCTACGACCATCAAAACCGAGCAGAAAAACTCCCGTGGGAATAAAAATCCAGACCTCCAGACCAACATCCGGTGGTGTTAACCACTAGACCAGAGAGGCAGTAAAATTATCCAGGCCCTATTATCCAGAAATTCCAGAACATTATAGTGCAAACGAACTATTAAAACGTCCGATCCGTTTGTACAAACCACTCGGTCCGCTGACAATCAATAAATAATTGTTTCTATACAACACAAAATGTGTAATGATAAGAAGAATAATAATAATAATAATATCGAAGACTTTATAGTATGTATTACACATAATAATCTAGAACGAAAGAATCCATAAACATTTAATCCTCGTTCTCACACCCAACTCGAACAGAATATAGATTTAAAATTGCAAAGATCGGGAAAACATCCGCCCCCAATTTCAATTTCCCTAACTTTTTTTATCATTAGTAAGGGCTCGACCCGACGACGGGGTCGTTAGTACTTACCCCAGGTGCCATCATTCATTAATCTTCCAGCGGAACTCCAGGAATCTTAATTTCAAGTTTCGGCACACCTACAGAACTATGCGAAAAGAATTCTTGGGAGGCGCTCGTTATACAGAGACGCTTAAGCTCCGTCAAAACGTTATTTACTTTTGAAGTGTTCAGTTTTCTTTTGGAAAGTTTTGTAGATGTGTGTGAACTTGAAGCAGATAAATATGCTTGGTTAAACACATCATAATATAAAATTCGTCCGTCCGACGTACTCTGTGTTGTTCTACTTTAATATTATTACTGAGAATTATTTGATGTGTTTCAGATTAATAAATTAATTGATAAGTGTACAGGATCTTTCCGATACACTAATGTGTTTGTGTCAATGACAGGCAAATACAGCTTAGGGAAGGCACTGGCAGTTTAAGCAATTTCTTATTTATTACTTAACAACCCGGAGCTAATAATATTCATGCACAATAAGGGATTGAGTCCAAAATGTTCGCAGTTCAAAGTACAATCGACGTCAAACCAAGTACAAAACTGTCAAACGTTGTCCCGATCGACTTTCAACCTTAAGTTGTTTGTCACCAAGTTCAATTCGCAATGACAATCTTTGACAGTTTGTGATTGTGTGTCGTTAAAGTTTTATTGGCTGGTAACGCGATATTTATGAGGAGCAATACTGGATTTAAGTAGTTTCATACGAGAATGAATAAAACCGAATTTATAGCAACCATTAACTAGCTCCATAATGGCATAACTCTAATTCGATGTAAAATAAATCTTAATCTATTGAATAATTAACAAAGGCTTTGGTTGTGCTAGATTTATTATCTTCTCGGTGCTAAGGTTCGTAGATATGTTTTACATACACTAACATAGAATAAAAAAAAAAAACAATCACCAAACCAGCTTTGCTTGTTTGTTTTATATGTTTATATTAAGTACACGCGACTCAGTTTACTCCTCAGCATTTTTCCTTCGCAGGTGGGTTGGAAGACATTTCTACTAGGAATAAGCCCTACTTTTTGTACTCAATTACCTGTCTTCTTTTGTATTGCTTATTGTATTTTTTGTGTGTGTACAATATATTGTTAAATAATAAATATGAGTAAGCTAATAAGGCAGTGGACGGTAAATCTAATGCTACCAGTATATAAACCATCCCACCGCTGGGCCCAGACCTCCATACATAATAAGTATTGACCGTAACAACTCATGGCACTACGGATGAGTACGCAGAAAAGGTTGCATTTAGCAAACGGAACCGGGGCCAATTTAAACAGCATCGAAATATTTGTAACTAGTACAATTTAATGATCAGGTTTAAGTGATTCCACATTTATTATGTTCATTACATTTCTCATTTTCAAACTTTAATTGAGAATTGCTGGCATACTGGCAAAATGAAAGTTAATAATAAAAAATCATAACTTTGATTTGACATAAAACAGCACAAGTATTAAAGGTAGACACAACAGAAAAAAACACTAGCAACCAAATCAATACGTGTATTCACAAAGCAATGTCTAAGTCACAATGACAATGTAAAAAACAAAATAAAATATAAAAATACAAAATTATAAAAAAGGAATAACTGCCAGTCCGCAACAACAAGTGCCAAAGATAAATAGTCCTTAGCCTATATACGCCCCACTGCTGGGCGCAGGCCTTCCTCATGGAGAAACACATGAGGAGAATGGGCGTTAACACCACCACGCTGGGCCAATACGGGTTGGTGGGTAGAAACAGTCGCAAAAGCGACTAGGACCAATGGCTTAACTTGGCTTCCGAAGCACGGAGGAACTCGAGATCACAAAGTTTTGGTCACCCATCCACGGCCATGGTCAGGCCGTGGAAGGCTAAGGTAGCTTTGTTTTCGATCGAAAGCCAAAGCGTGCTAACCACTACGCCACCGAGCTCCTACCTGTATAGATATACCTATAAAGATAGATAGTAAAACTTATAACTTATTGTCCATTCAAACCGAAATCAATGTCGTCAAAAGTCACCTAATTTTGATAATACCACAATAATAAAAACTATTTAGAAACATTTTATATTAATTTTTATAGCAGAAACGGTCTTTCAGAATCAAGCAATTTGTTCGGAAGGAGTTGTTTCATATTTTATAAGCAATCAAGTATTAAATTGAAATGGCCTGTATTTTATTACAGACTTGATTCACAATTTAATCCTCTTCTATTTTACAGCGACAACTTTTATTAGAAAGTCCAACTACTTCAAAGTACCGGGGTTCATTAAAAATACGTGTATCTAGCTTGTTCTACCTTCCAGCTATTTCTTTAATATCATGTCTTCTTTATATAAAGTTCTTTCAAATGATAGTTGATTGTCTACATCGTCGTTTTCTAGACAGCAATTTGAATCAATTTACACATACTTTACAATAAAATTCTTGTCTACATATCACCTATATTCATGCGTACTATACGTTTATTCATCAATTCATTAGCAAGAATGAATGCGAATGTGAGCACTCAAGTCGTATAAAACTTTGCCAACTTAAGACGCTGGATACACGCATCATGAGATCTCATTTGGTACGGAAACAAGACTATGCTTTTAAGCGCTGCCGGGACAGTGTCGTGCATCCACCGAGACTCTATTATTAAGATTCATCAGATTACTTCGGCACCTTCGAGATGCCGTACGGCTTTGTTCTATTAATCCTGATAATGCTCTAATTGATTTTTTTGGTGTGATTAATGTAATGAATCGAACGGTATTACTAACGTAATGGATTACTTTTCATTTTTTGACAAATTTCTCTTTTATACAGGCAATAAGATGAACAGACAAGAGCTCACAGACTGCTACAAACTGTTTAATTTTCCCATTCGTTAATGAACATTAAAATTGTATTATGATAGCTCCTTGATCTAGAAACATGTAGGTATATCGGCTTGGATATAGTTATCAACATTTTTTTTAATTGTAGCAGCATTTTACCATTCCAACTTAGTGCTCCTGGTTGTGAAATCGTTGTTTAGGGATCAAAACAGCATCGCAATCATAGTGGTAGATCGAAGCTACGATGACTACTTTGCATGTTCATAAGCACCTTGATGTAAACGCATACCTGGATGATTTACTCCTGAGCAGTAACCGTGAATCACACACCATCGTGACTCCGTGTAATTGCCTCATGCGGAATTAATTCTTCTTCCAGTGTTTTATGGCACAGTTTTATTAATTGATTCTGTTCGACGTCGATAACTTTTGAAGTCACCGGTTATATTTTCGAATGTTTATTCGCGTTTTCTCTATATGCAAATTGGAGGTTATACGGTGTCTCGTTTTATTGTATGCTGTCTCTTTCTGTATTATAGCGCAAGTCTGATATTTTGATTAATTTGAAACAGGATGAAAGGATGGGTTATGATAACTTTTGCTTATTCAGGTTACGTAGAGGATTAATCACGGATTGTGTCATAGTGTTGAATAAAATTCAGTAAGTAAATTTCAGTAAATCAGTAAATATTTAGTCGGCATGAGTGTAAAATAAACTTCAACTATAGCCCAATCCTGGTTTTATTTCCGCTTTAATCTTAATGAAATAATTTTGGAATCTCGTAACTTGCTAAGCTTTGCCGACGGCCACGAAAGAAGCTAAATCGAAAGAACCCTTTTATTTTGAATACTATCAAAAAACACTGAAATATTCATAGAAAACTGTAAATACCACCCCAAAATTGTCAAAACTAACATCAATATGCTAAAAGCGAGTACAGAAAGGCATAAATCAACCCCATTTTCTTTCGCATGATGAACATGGAGTACCAATAGCCATATTCGTAAAAATTCATAGTCAGCAAGTAGCGTTTTGTATCCAAATATAAACCCACGTTGTAAATCTTTTGTGGCCGGACCCACAATGGGCTAGCCACATTTTCATAAGCCGAGTTTCAGCCTACGTTCATCATTGCGCTGGGGCAAGCATTAGGTTTTATTGCAGGGTTCGTAGGCACGTCGGAAAAGCAAAATGTTGTACCCTGTAAGGTAACGACCGCCAATTGGCTCGTAATTTTCAATTGCCGAGCACTGAAAACTTTCAGGATCGTAAATTTTGAAGTTCCGAATTTTAGATTCGAGAAGTGAGAAGTTTACATCGACATTAAAACTGTATATGCTGTATATGTATATGCATTATCTAAATAATGCTGTGGCATGAACTTTATACTCCTCAAACAAATCATAATTTCAGTCCCAAGTCAGGAATTGTTTGACCGAGTAAAGTATGTTCGAATTAAGGTGATTTGTGTACATGTTAATCTCCATCAATTTGTATTACATTTAGCTTGTTTTGCATTGGCTAATTTAATTTCCTCTCTCTAAATTCATAGCAATAATTTTCCTATATGTTTAACATCATAACAAAATAGTCATTTTCCCAGAACATGAGTTCAACAGTGTATCCTGGCATTGCATTTTTTTAAACTGAGTTAATATCACATTCTGCAGGTTCATGACACAGAACATATATTTTTATGTCTTCGGTGTTCTTCTGTCCCACACAAAGGCTAGATCAGGATAAACTGGCACACATTTTCAAAATCACACTTTCTTGCTGTTCAAAAATAGCTTCTTTTTTATTCAGAGAAGGACCAGTTCCCATTGCCATCACCAAAACCGTTTTCTATAATCTTTACAGGATAATGCGCAAATCCTGTCGCCATTTTATTTTAGATTGAAGTAACTTTTAATAATAATACTTGTGGTAGAAAGTATAACTCTATTCTTTTTCTTAACCTTTCACCCCTATCAGTTCAGCATTGACATTTTTTAGTCTATTACTATGATTCACGCGTTCAATCCATCGCTTCATTGGTCAAATATCATACTAGATTCATTTAGATTCACGCTCAAAATTCATCTTGCGGTCGAAAATATATGTATTGTATCATACATATAATCACGACTATTATCCCCTAAGGATTAGTCAGAGACTAGGCAAAAGTACAGCTTAAGCAGTCCATAGTCCACGCTTCACCAAGCAGTAACTGCACATGTGCTCAGCGTGACAGGTGGTGAACCCGACGCCGCTATTAGCTGTTGGATGGTTGTGCAGTTCTAAGTCCATTAGTCAAGCCAAGGACCCAAGGCAGGAGATGTGTTAGTAGCGAAATAAAGAAATAATATACCTATCAGTTCTACCTCAATAGTAATTATTATTATTCCCAACACAACGCTAGGAGCACCTATCTGTATTGATATTATTATGACCCCATTATATTATTGTGGAGGTCATTATTTTTTACGGTAAGTGCTGTTCGAGCGAACCCTAGCGTAGCGTTTTGTTACCGAAATTATACGTTAAGGGCCAATGAACTGTTAGGGATGCCATAGCCGGGCGCCTAGTATTATTATGGCGAATTGGAATTGAGATCCATCGTTTAATATGACATCATTTTGAAATTGTTACCGTAATAATGGTTATAAAGTTCATTAAAACGTGGTAAAATTTAAATCGTCAAGGGGTGTTTTGCAAATTTTAAGGAATTGTTCTTGTGCCATGCATCGGGCTGAGTATAAGGCAAACGAAGCGATATTAAAAATATTCCGCATATGAGTACAAGTCTGGGGGTTAGTAATTGAGGATTACAGTTTGAGGTTGAGCTCGCGATATAGCTACCTTAGAAATGCCTACAAATTGCCTTTTTGGTGCAAATACAAAGCCACATAACTTTTGTGCATTTGTCGAAAGACCCCCAACTTTCCTCTACACGGAATTATTGGATATTCTCCAGATGTTGCAGCTTCTGCATTTTAACCCCTAAGAGTCTAATTACATCATTGCAAAACTTTTTTTTATAAAAAGCTCAGCAAATGACTCCACACTACCTGATGATAAGCAGTAAAGGAGTCCATAATGTGAAGGTAGCTAGTGCAGCATACTGCACTAGCCACCCTCACATTGCCAGCCCAAAAAAAGCAAATAGTAATAAAAAATTTTACTATTCTGATAATCTGTGCGGATTCCGGCTTTCGGACATCAGCTTAGTAGGGCTGGCTAACAATGTTGTTGACTTTAACAGATCTTTAATTTACTTAAACCTACTTTATAACTCGACTTTAAACGCTAACTTAGACGCTATTCTTTTAACCATCTCTCTGGTCTAGTAGTTGACACCACCGGTTGTTGATCGGGAGGTCCGGGGTTCTATTCCCCACGAGGTCAGGGGTTTTTTTGCTCGGTTTGGTTGGTTGTAGGACTTTTACGCCCGACAAGTTGGTTATCTACGTCTTACCTAATAACAATTTCGCCTGTCTGTCACCATAATAACAATGTTATAAAGCATTGTTGTGTTCCGGCAATTAGAGGTCAGCTCGCTTGTACGTACCTTTGGCCTTATCGTCACTTACCATTAGTTACCATCAAGTGAGATGAAGCCCAAGAGCTTGCCTGATGTAAAAAAAAGAGCGATCTCTTCAAGCCAACTCTATAACATGCAATGTACACTGCAGAAGTTACAAGCAGTTGCAATTTTTATTCGATTCTTCTTATTGCCTTGTGTGGTAATTAAAAATTTATTTCTTTTACATTTATCGAGGTCCGGTCAATATCCGTCAATGAATGATTCTAAGCTACCGAGGGGATATTTGCGTCCCCTATCCGCACGTCCAACCTCCAATAACCGTATTACTGTAATCACAAGTAATCTGTAATTTGCGACGTATACCACCCTAATATCAGAGCAACAGAGATCAAATTCGATTGATTAACTCCAGCATTAAATTTGCAAGCTCGAGAACCCCATGAGACCTAAGGGCCGAAACACATTCCCTCCAAATATTAATTGTCGTAATCACAAGTCAGCAACCGTTTGGGAAAATAATATGAAAAACCTTTTGAAGTAAAATTTTGCGTTCATGGAAATATAATCATGCTTGATAAAGAATTACAATTTGTTTTTCGTTTTTTTATAACACTTTCCTCTAGCTTTTGATTCCATTGGATCATAAGGTCGTAGTGAATGGTCTTAAAATGGTCTTAAGCGACGAGGCCGTCCATTGCGTTGAACAAACGTTTGTAATTAAAATGTGAATAAACTAAAGATATTTATATAATTACAAAATATGCTTGTCAAATCAGCCTTTCTTTTTATTTCTTTAGAAAGTATTTTAAGAGCCCGGAACCACAGCAATGGCGATAAATACTGCATACAAACCAATCGGCTACGAAACAACTTCCTCTTAACCGAAAATTTTTCGAAGATTAATAGACACTGAGAACCAGTGGCAACAAATATTAAAAACTGTAATGTCACTCACTTTTCTTTCATTTATTTGTCAACATACAACAACAAGATCTCGTGAATAACTTATGTTTGATCAAATGTGTCGGTCTCCATACGTTGCTAATACAATAAATACAGGAATTGTTGAGCCATGATTACAACCTGGACATTTACATTAAAGCCGAAATAACCTCTCCTAGCTATGCTGACCTATATGGAAAGTAGAGCAGACACTGCCTGCAAGCTAGAATGTTTGCAGAACCAGCCACCAGTCCACGAGTTTGTGGGCCCAGTCAAGATACTCCTTATAGATGTTCCACAAGATATATACAGGAGAAGAATGTGCATATCGGCCCTCATCGGTATGGCCCAAATGATGATCGGGGCCACTGTGATAACAGTGTTGTATTTTACACTGTCAATGAAACCCACCATGATGACTAATCTCCACATAATGTTATGTACGTTTGGAGTAAGTATTTTAGGTTAATCAAAAGATAGGGGGAGAAAAGGGGAGTTTAAATAATTGAATAAGCTTTCCTCACACTGCCGGGTGTATGACCACATGCTCGCCCATATATCCCCTGATATGCGACTAAACACGTCAGGGTGTGACGAGGTGGGATGCCGGATATAAATATAAGCCCGGAGATGTCGTCACTTATATTAGGTATATATATATAAAAAAACTAAAGGCGCACTGAAACAATTTATAAAAGGGTAAATTTCACAAATCACTGAACATAAAACTTAAAGGTATTATCAAATGTAGGGCTACTTACAATAGTGCATTTATCGTTATAGTTTTTTATTATTGACACTTAACTTTTATAATATTTGTATAATTATTTGCGTGGAGACAACCGCTCCAGACGCTGACTCTGATAGGAATAAAATTGGAGACCAAAAACAATGAAAAAAGGAGACACATGGTTAGTTTCAAAACAGAAACAAAGAGAAAATGGCCAGAGAGCGCTATAACAGCAAAGAGTCGCTAGTACCGATATAGCGCCTCGGTACAAGGGGAAATATGGGTCCACCTCTGCATACTCCTTTGGGGATAGACGAGATAGTTATAATATGTTATGTTGTTGATATACTATTATTTCAGTACCAACTCTGCCTGCCGTCAGGAATTCTGATGATAAGTAATCTGAACGGGCCGTCAGCGCAGATGAAGGAGAGCGGCAGAAAACTGCAGCATCTGCTTATACAGCTGATTGGCTTAATGTGCGTTACTGCTGGAACCGTTCTACCGTTTATAGTCAATGGAGACATTCAGTTCATCTTCTCAGCCCATTCTATATCTGGTAAGTTAATTAGCAATATTATTGGTAAGCAGAATTTATACTTTCAAGATTTTTTGTGGATTTTTGAGTTAAATCAACTTGAAATATGGATAATGTAGTGCGTAAACTTATGACCCCATTAGATGTCAAGTTACAAGAATATGTATATGTAACAATGTGTTCTAGGCGATGGCACAGTTGAGTACAAAAATATGTATACGTATTTTAGAGGTGACCATCTTTATTTCCGTCTTATAAGAGTCATTTACTGTCAAAAGTGGTTACATATTTTTGGAGGTGACAGTACCGATAAATAGAGGTGAGCACCCAGGCTGTATTCTAAGAGTGTTTGAAAAGTTTAGAGGTAAGGTAAGGCGCTAGGCGGCGGTAATCGCCATCATGTGACCGTCTACCCATTTCCTCCATATTCCATTTCATTCTGCAATAAAAATATTTTTTTTTAATTTGTTTTTAAAAATTGGGTATTAAATTTATCATTGTTCTCAATGTCTCTGCACATCGTCGATTTATAATTGTTCCTTTCGTCCCTATATCATCTATAAGATGCCAATAAATATAAAATTGTATGCAAATACAAAATTCTTCATTTGCTATTAAAGAGGGTTTGTGGTGATAATGTTACAATAGATTGATTAGACAAGATAATGAATAGATATGAATAGATTGATTGATTGATTGATTGATTGATTTAGACATTTCAAATAGAATACACTCATACTTAATATCATGATAATATTGTTATCACATAATACGAGTATGACAGTGTTTTCGTCAAAAGAGTGAAAGACTGTGGAAATAAAATACGTTTAATATTTCAGGTTTGGCAGCATACCTCTTGATATTGCTTAGCGCTTTGCAAGGTCCAATACTGTACATAGCCCAGGACTCCCCGCCGTGTCTCAAATACTCCCGGGGGACGCACATCTTCTTCGGCGTTCCCGGGTTCATCGCCTCCTCTGTCTGCTTCTGCCTCGGCCTTATCTTCTCTAAAAAATTCAACAACTGGGTTCCCATGGTGGAAATGGTTTACATCCCCGTTTTATTCTGTTTTTTGTACACTATCATTGTTATCATCCCGCCACTTATGAAATGTTTTAGTAAAGTTACGTAAACAAATCAGAACTTTTTATTTTATCCTTTAGTATCCTTTCTATGACGTCACTAGGGCAAGTCGTTATATCTAAAAATCAATATAATTTTCAAGACACTTGCTCATAAAATGGCTTTCACCGCAATCAGGCCCATAATGATACATATCATTCACACTGTGACTTTTCATTACTATCATTCAGAAGGTTCACAAGTGAGATAAAGAACTTTTTTATAATGACTGAGTTGCTTTTTCCTAAAAAAGTTACGATATAAAAAGATCTTAATTAATACTACAGAATTAAATAATGAACTTGAACTACTGCAAGCTCATTTCATGCGTCTCATACAGCTCATACATTTCGTTCGTACATGCGTGTATTGATAAATACCGTCCTCGGCTCTCTCATTTAATTGTAAATTAATCGCAGAAAACCAGGACATTATTTTGGAGAGTGCATTGTCACAACGTCAAAATTTGTCTTATTTCTATTCACTTTAAAAATTAGGGACGTGTCATCAGCAAAGAATTCAATGTCACATTTTTTTTTGCAAAAGAAGGCAAATATACATTAGAAATAGGAATGGTCCCAATAATGAGCCTAGTATTGGTGTCCGAACCCCCGTGTAATAACACAGACTTTGTTCGAATTCGCCATTAGCAGCAATACTCAGTCATTATAGCGATATTATTTTATCAGGCAATCACTATCCACTAGTACTTGTTCACAGACCTCCAAGCTTTCAAATACCACAAATGTACCATAAATGAACGTACACAATGTTGGACTCCAAGCTAGGTTAAATAACCGAAATCTTTTACCTAACTAACAAACAAAAAAAAACTTTAATACCACTGAATAAATCTTCTAATCGTAGAGTCGTTCAGGCTTTAATCAATTCCATTTGTTTGCGGAGCTCCCAATGGCACGATACACTCTCTTATTAGTCGCATCCCGGTTGTAACGTACAAATTAACTTGTCTTTTCAGTTGCCTCATTAGAGAGTACGTAAGCTTCTTGGAGAGGACTAGCGCTCTGGCTTTGCTTTCTTTCAGGCGGTTACATCCGAAAAGATAAATTTAATTCGGGAAACGAATTTATTCGTCAATGAAAAATTAACTCTATAAGAATCCTACATGATAAAAAATGCTGTGTACAAAAGCATTAAATAGTGACACTCAGGTGGTCAATTAAATAGACACCACCAAATAGTCAATATTATAATTATAAATAATACAATAAGGAAACTATATTTTGTACCGATAGGTATTATTGACTATTTGACGCCGACTGTACGTTAGTTATGATCTGTGCTTATTGATCAGGCACATGGTCAGGTTGTTCGTGTCTTTACCGGAAAAATATAGACACAATATCATAAGATATTGACATACTGCTCTTCTCTTCTGCATAGCAGCCTCCGATCAACAAGCGCCAATCTAACAAAAGACCAGGCCCTTATTTGCTATTTGTGAAACTTTTCAATGGCTTCAACTGTCTCTTTTGTAACCCACATGAAAGACAGCGACAAACACAAGCTCGATAACTTTTGTCCGGTCTGTAAACAGAGGGTGTAGAAATGCATTTTATTAAATCACTATAAAGTTTTGTAGTTGAGTAAGATTTATTCAGCATTAAATGGTATGTGAGGAGCTCAGTGATAACGAAAACGAAACTATCTTCGCCATGGCCAAGCCTTAGACGGGTGACCAAAACTTTGTAATCTCGAATTCCTCCGTGCTCTGAAAGGCACGTTAAGCCGTTGGTCCCGGTCGCAATTGCAACTGTTTCTACTCATCAACCCGCATTGGACCAGTGTAGTAGTGTTACGGCCTATACTCCTTGTGTATCTTCATAAAGTCCTGGACCCAGAAGTGGGATGTATATAGGCTGAGGACAATAGTATGTTCTTTAAAGACACAGAGCAAATCATGTGCGTCTCTAAATTCCTCGCTGTGTTTATATGAAAAAGAAAAAAGCTGATGCGAGGCTTTTTCTTTTGGGTTTCTTTGCTTTAGAGCTCTTGATAAATAAGCAGTTACTTCTAGAGAAATAAATATTTGTAGTTGGTTAACCTATGCCCAATTTCAATGAATTTAAGCACACGACCACAATCATAATTATACAGAACTAGCTTTTACCCGCGACTTCGCCCGCGTAGAATAGTTACTTTGAGATAGTGTGATGGCATGATTTAGGATTTTTTCAAATTGGAACAGTAGCTTCAATTGGTGGAATTGAAAATTTACTCCTACTCTATTATTAGAATCAAAGTTCACAGTGACGTAAATTTGTCCTTTATTTTTCTGGGAGGCGTTATTTAATTTTTTTATCATTCACCCGCATGGAACCCGGAAATGGAACCCCGAATATCGGAATAAAAAGTAGCTTATGTCCATTCTCAAGCTCTAGACTATCTGTGTACCAAATTTCAGTTAAATTGATTCAGTAGTTTTGACGTGAAAGCTAGGCAAACAGACAGAGTTACTTTCGTATTTAATATTATAAATACGAAAGTAACTCTGTCTGTCTGCCTAGCTAGTTTGGATTTGCGGGCTGTAAGTATTAACAATCAGGTGGACAGTACTTGTTCGACAAGCTTGTTGAATAAAATACTGGTTTGCCCACAACAAACAATCAACATCAAAAGAATGATCAAATGAATTCCCATCAAATAGAAGCCTAAAATTATATTATTAATCTTTTGACTGATCGCGAACAAGCACAAATATTTGTTAGCTCCTCGTTATTCATTTACAAAGATTCTTTTATTTCATTTTCAAGAAGAATTTTTCGCCGTCAATAATTGATCAAATGGGAAATACGGCAAAATTATCAAAGAAAATTAAATATCTTTTGAAATTCTGTTTTGTGGACTTCAATTGGCTTTTGACTTCTTTTTCAAAGAAGCGAGGCAAATAGTTATCAGATGGAAAGTGATCACCGCTGTCTATTGTTATCTACAACTCGAGAAAACTTTGAGAATTTTAAGAAAGTATTAGACTTTTATTATGATGATCCTGTAGTTGGCTTTTATTATGGTGATTCTGTGGTTGGCTTTTATTATGATGATTCTGATGTTGGCTTTTATTATGATGATCCTGTAGTTGGCTTTTATTATGATGATTCTGTAGTTGGCTTTTATTATGATGATCCTGTAGTTGGCTTTTATTATGATGATTCTGTAGTTGGCTTTTATTATGATGATCCTGTAGTTAGCTTTTATTATGATGATCCTGTAGTTAGCTTTTATTTTAAAAATCCTATACATAGTTACGGTCCGGATATACAACTGACGACATTTTGTGTTCTGCAATTAACATTGCTTTCTCGATTTGTTTGATTGAATATTGTAATCAAAAGTAAAAATTTATTGATTGTTTAAAATAAATATAATGATGATTCCATCCCTACGAATAAAAAGCAAATCCACGGGTTTCAAATTTGATGAAGAATGAAGGTTCAAGGAAGTAGTTACATACGAAAGCTTAAAATAATAATTCGTACACACAGACGTAAAGTTCGAGATAGTCTTCAGCCTATACACGTCCTACTTCTGGACAAAGGCCTTCCTACGCGGAGAAACGAGAAGTGTGGGCCGTAATACCACCGAGTTTGGGTTGGTGAGTTGAAACGGTAGTAACTGGAACTATACCAATAAATAAATAAATAATTAGAAAATATCTTTATTTAATATCCCAAGTTTGGCTCATCATTACACTTAAGAGCCCGAGATCAGGAGGTTTTGGTCACTCATCCCAGGGAAAGGCAGCATCAATAGTAGATGACCGTTTAAGTACCTTGTCGAATAAAACGTCTAAGCAAATGACACGATGTGTCTAGGAAAATTTAGTATGACACAGTACTAAAGTGATGTGCTTCTTCTGATGCTGACTGTAACATCGAACAAAAATGCTTTGTTTTTGTTTGTTTTAAATATCGAAGACAGCGTAGTTACATATCATTACAGCTAAACTTGTTATAACTATTTTCAAAGTAACTACGGAAGACCTACTGTTTAATATGCTTAAAGATCGGTGTACATATTTTTGTTTCAGCTAATGGACGAAATCCCTAACTGAAATTCACCTACGGTATATTTAACTACAACTAATAAAACTAAGGTTAATTGAACTATCGGATGATTAACTTGATGATCGGATGATTGATTTATCTATAGTCGATATTTGTAGGCAAATAAGAATGTGTAGAGGATAAATTATCTATATATAATAATTAGTCTGCCTTATAGTTATCAACATTTCATTAAAATTTATCGGTTAGGTTTGTATAAAGACATATAATATATTTGTTCATTATATATGTATATTCTGAATAATTATCTGTGTATTTATCTATTAAATATATTTGTCCGTCATCTAGTATCCGTAACACAAGCAGCATTTAGTTGCCTAAAATGGGACTAGTTGATAGGTGTGAATGTCTGAGGATATTTATTTATTTATTTGTATAAAGACGCTAGAAAAGTCCAGAACAGAACATAATTTTTTGACCCTAAGTTCAAAAAATATGTTTGGTTCTGGCGCTCCGCCGGCCGCTGCAGCGTCACGCTCGCTTCGCTCGCTCGGCTCGCGCATTGAGGCCGCAGTTCTACCTAATACGCCTCCTCGTCTCGTCATCGTACTTAACGATGACCTTCCTTTACGATTACTTGACCAGTTACTCTCAACTATTTTTATAATCACCGTAGCGCGCAGTATTGATATAAAACGTAGGCCAGTCGTCCAATAAGTATTTCGTGCGTAGTTGAAACATCTTATTGTTTATACAACCAACATCAATGAAATGAAATGAACTGAATTTCTTTATTTAATCATTAAGGTTTATTATTTAATCATTAAGTTTTGGGGGCAGAAGTTTTTCTGCTCGGTTTGGTTGGTGGTAGGGCTTCTAAGCCCGCCTGGCTAGCTACCACCGTCTTACCCAAATTTGTCGCCATAATAACAATGTTTTAAGCATTGTTGTGTTCCGGCAATCAGAGGTAAGACAGCCAGTTCCTCAGTTGTTGAGGATTACAGGTGAAGCTCGCTTCCACCTTCGGCCTTATCGTCACTTACCATCAGGTGAGATGAAGGTCAAGAGCTTACCTGTCGTATGTAAAAAAAAGGTAACAAGAAGTCATGACGCGTCAAAAACAATTAAACTTAACAAACAAATTATATACTTCCACTTGTTTACCTCTACATTTTTTTTTCTTCCTGTTCGTTAGTCTAATAGGCGATCTGAACTTATGCGAATCGACCGTAGTTCATTTGAAAATAGTTATACCAAGTTTAGTTGTTTAGTTAGTTTCAAACTACTGCACCACATAGCCCCTCGTCTTAACACTAGGTAAAGTAAGAAAGCAATGCAATAACCTGGAGCTCCATCGTGAGAAACGTATAAAATCTTCGGTAATGAAGGTAGCCGGGCTCACTAGCCAATCAAGCAGAGAGCTTTTTAAATTAAAAACGTTGCAACCGTCATTTGGCCTCTCATTTGTGGTGTTATTTGCGAGCAATACTAATGCAATGCTTATTGTAATTTTACTAATGATTTTTATGAAAATCAAAGAATTGTATAAAATTCTTTGCGTCCCATATCTTCGTTATTTTTTTTATCGAAATGCACCTAATTGTCTTGCCAGTGTTTTGTAAATATTCTCTTTTGATTATTATCATAAATGAGGGCGTATCAAATTGACAGCAACATAATTGGCAACAAAAAAAAGATACGCACGTTGCGTCCTCGAAATTATGTGAGGGACAATGCGACAACAATGGAGCCACGAATAATTTTTCATTGTATCGTATTATGGAAGGTTGCTATTTACGATAGGCCCTTAAGATGGCTGTAAAAATTTACACACAAATGATGTAAGCTACTCGAAACGGACCAAACATAAAATACAACAGGACCGTATAATCGGTTGGACCCCGGGGTGCCATCGGGGGTCGCCCCAAAAATTACCCGCCACGTAATTTTGGACGGTTTTTTTCTTTTGTTATTCTTCTAGACCCCCAGAGATTTGCAACGTTATGATCTCATTTTGAGTTATGAGGAAAACTCTTGGGTTCTTGGATTATTGTCGGGATTAAGGGCGCGCTGGGAGCCTGAGTTGCGAGGAATCTAAGATTGTTCATTTTTCCTTAATGCCGTCGTCGGCTGTATATAATTTTGGTGATGATGTGGGCGCGAGAGGCGTTTATTGCAAATTGATATGTCTGGTTTATTCGCCTAATGTTTTTGGGTACACTTTAGGTGTTTTGGACACGAAAATGAATTCAAATCGGTTTTTGAGTACACGTGTCTACTTAAACTCAAATGATATTGTAGTTTCATGAGTCTGGTTACTGTGAAGATTGTTACAGTCATGAAAATGCCAACAATTTTCTTGAGAAACAATTTCAACTGGGTAATTTTAAAGGCTTGACTTTCAAATGAGGCTATTAAGTACATCTGTGGTACAAAGAAATCCATTAAAACCTTCTGACGCATAATGACCATTTGGAACTTATAACGCACTTGGACTCCGTCCCGGTTTGGCACGACTAGTTTTAGTAAGGATCCCATTTTTTTTATATACTCGTAACATAGCCTATGCCACTCGCGGATGTGTAACTTATAAATAGTCAAGAAATTTTCCAAATCGGTTCAATAGTTTTAGAGCCTATTCAATGCACACAAACAATCAAATCTTTCCTCTTTATAAGACGTATTCGCCAATTGACAAATCTGCAGAATAACGGCATTAAAAGCACAAAAAGGTACCTTTACCTAGGTAGGTACCTTTGGTCCTCAGGAACTATGTGTAATAAAATGTATTCTAAAATCCCAGCTTAATCATAATCACATATAGTTTGGCGACAACGTGGAATCTTAAGAGGTAGTTTTATCTGGTGAGGACCGTCTAGCGAGGATGCCGTGATTGCGGCTCAACGGCCGTGAAATTGATTCTCGGAGCGATATTATAACGGAAGCTGCAGCGCGAGCTAATTTAAAATGCAATTATTGGATTCCTGGGTCTGGAGACAATGAAAGTGAAGACAAGGGGTTTGTAACAAGAAGACGGTGTTAGGAGTTAAAATCGTTATGAGAACATAACGATAAGCATAATGGTAAAAGGTTACCAGCTTACAGACTTACAGGTGAGCGTAGTGTGAGCTTACAGGTCACAGCTCCTTGGGCTTTACCGAGGCCTATGCCTACCCTGCTAGGATCAATGAGAGTTTTCTGAGAATTCAGGTCCACAGGCGGGTTTCTCACGTGGATCTCGCGGATTGTCATTTTCGATACATTACCTCAACCATAGATGTAGAATCCAACGACTTTGTGCTGACAGCTGATGGACCAGACTTTTACGTAGCCTGGTGGCACAAAAAGAATAGGAAACCCTCATTGAAAGCATTATGGCAACAGAATTGGATACCCCATTGTGCTTTCATAGTGACGCTTTCTCAATGAGTTCTGGTGACCTTACTCACTGCTATGTGCATTTATTACATGTATCACTCGTCCTCAGCCTATTTACATCCCACTGCTGGGCTCGGGTCTTTCTCATGGAAAAACACATATGGAGTATGGACCGTTACACCTCCAATGACCTTCATGCCAGCACAATGCGGGTTGGTGAGTAGAACTGTTGCAATAACGACCGCGACCAACGGCTTAACGTGCCTTCCGAAGCACGGAGGAGTTCGAGATCAGAAAGTTTTGATCACCCATCCCAGGCTCACCATGGCGAAAGTATCACTATTTCAGACTTATTCAGGTTTCGGTAGCTATTTACTATCAGGTGGATAAACTTCTTCTTCTGGGATTGGTTTCAAAACCAAGATGAGGCTGATTCGAGCCCTGGTATTCCCTATCTTCCTATATGGAGTAGAAACGTGGACAATCCTAGCCAGAGAAAGACTATTTATTTGTAAAATACATAATATGTAAAATGTTAAATGTTGACGATTTTAAGTGCCGAACTTGGCCTATGAAATAAAATTATTTTTGATTTTGATTTGATTTGATTTAATGGATTGATGCATTCGAGATGTGGTGCTGGAGGAGAATGCTAGAATACCTTGGACCGCGAAACGCACCAGTGTGTCAATCCTAACTCAGCTACAAGTGAAGACTCACTTGTCCACCATATGACGGCACCGCATTCATTCTTATACGCAGAGGCGACGATAGTTTGGAAAAACTGATTGTAGTTGGGAACAAGGCAGAAGATCGCGTGGTCATTCATCGACAAGATGGAGCGATCAAGTGAAAGACTCGTCGTCCTCCAAACTCCAAATGGTTGTAGGAGACGCGCTGGACAGAAACCGTTGGAGGAGAGTCATCCGATCCAGATGTAAATTTACTGCTGACCACGATCCTCAGACATGAGGGACCGACTACAGAGAGGATGAACTTCATACATATTTTATTAATGTCTAATGAAGAAGAATTGCCCTTGTAAGTGGTAGCAATGGCTAGTAACCGGTGCACACAAACTTTCAATGCTTCTGTTAGGTAAGGTAAACCGTAAAGCTCACTTTTTCACTTGGACCGTATTAATCACTAGTTCAAGAGAGGCGAGTGAATCAGCTGCGATTAGACAACGCAGATTTATGGGCACATCCATCTTGCGGTCGCCGACCAGCGATTGTTTTCGAAGCATCCTGAAGCTCCGTGTAATTGACTTTACACGGTCAGTTTCGTCTATAGAATTAGATGTTATCAGCAAAATACTTCAAGTGTAAAGCTATGAAACTGCGAAAAATATTGTACATTTTGAGAGGTTTATCAGAAATTACACGAGATGCAGGGCAAAATGAAATGTGAAATTCCGAAGCCTTAAAAATCTGACATTATTTGTTATTTAATTATTACTCGTATTAAATTCTATAATGAGTTACATACCACAAAAATAAGCAGACCAGCATTTTTCTGAAATAAGCAGAGCAGCATTTGACATTATTATTTATTTACGTCGGAATAACAAGAACGATAACACGAACTTCTCCCACATAAATGATCTCTAATGGTCCACAGTTGTCTACTATATCTATCAGTGGAGGTTTCGGGCTGAAAGATGATGAAATAAAAAGTTGAATTAAAATAGAAAATATAACTTTTATATACATTTAACACTCTCATTTCTACAGAGATGAAAGGAACTACAGAAAAACCGCTTTCCTCCATAGCTATTACAAATGAAGTGAACAGACGCCCTTAACTAAATTTAAATTCATTTAATTTCCCGCTCGACTCAAATTAAATTAACTGAATGTGCAGGCCCGTAGTCCGGCGTTATTCTACGGCTACGTGACGTGAAGGTTAACGTTATCTTTACGTCTACTTGAGGCAGAAGATGCCATGAAGATGCGGATGTTTTTGAAAAACCACCGCCAATGACGTAATGAGTTGTCATGAAATTGAAGTTACTTTAAAATTAAAAAAATACCTAATAATTATGCTCTTGAATTAATATTTTTGAAACTTGTCAATAGGTGATGAAAACTCTCAGTATTTTGTTTAGTGTATTTATTGCCTTTATATATCACTAGCTTTTTCCCGCGACTTCGTCCGCGTAGATTAGTTACTTTGAGATAGTGTGATGGTGGTAGCCTATAACCCTTTCCCAATAAATAGGCTATTCAACACTAAAAGATTTTTCAAATTAGAACAGTAGTATATAGGCCGAGGACGAATTGCCATTCTAGTTTATGAAGTGGTTGAAATTCTTGCCTATCTTTCTCAGAACAAAGCCTACGCATATGATCCTACATAAACCTTATGTACGTAAATAGGAATGGCGTATATAGGCTGAGGTCAGGATATAGTTGTTGCATTCTATGATGGCGAGTATCCTCTCTCTTAACGCCTTAGGCTAGTCTAAAGTCGAAAGATTTAGTCGCTTCACCTCAATATCTATACCTCTCATTACAAATAAAAATAAAACTGTAAGTTCCAACGTTTTGTCGCCTGGAGGTAGCACAGAAAGGCTGTTTTACAACCCGACTTAAAGGCACTTAATTACATTTCTTACCCCGCACAATAAGGCCTCCCTTCGCAACCTCGTAAAACATAGAATTGGATAAAGTTTCTGAAAATGCCCTGACCCTTGACGGTTACTGCCCTTATTTGACGGGAAACACCACGATAATAAAACGTGCATCACTATTTATCTGGTGGACTTGGTATATACTTGTTTATAGGGTTTGTCCCAAACCAAAGGATTTTATGCGCATGTACCAACCATGTACTCGTAGCCGAGTTGGGACGGATGGGGCACTTCTCGTTTGAGAAGCCGCGGGAAACGCGGGTTCGAACCCACCGCCTGTACAACTAAGTTTGAACAAAATATATGTACATTGTGCCCGGTGCATGGCAACAGGCATGCCACCTGTTACATGGAGACCTAACATATCAGGCGACATGTGGGTGTTTCACACCTGCGGGGAAAGAGGCGTGATGATATGCATGTTATGTCGCTACAACCAGCATCATAACTTTCGTCGTTTACGGTCTATATACGTCAATATCAACGACACAAATACATGCGGAAAATTTACCGTAACACCACCGAAATTAAAATGTTGTGGTAATGGCGAAGGTAGCAAGGTCAAGGACAGTTCGATGATGGCAAGAAGTAAAATCATAGTGAGTCTCCACTCAATTATTAATACAAACGAAATGTAACTTCGCATTCAAATCAAACACGGACACTCAATTTCACATAAAGTTACATTAAATACAAGAGAACTAGTAACACTCAGTTGCACAAAGATTTTTTAAGGACGACATTTGTTAATGAGACATTAAAACTTTAAAGTTCATTAAAGTTAAGGTTGTTACACAAAACAGTTCTAGCTAATGTCTCTTTAGCATTGACAGGGTGCTAATTTCGTTTTGTGCAACGTAAAACTACGCTAAGGTTCTTTTGACCCTTCAATAAATAAATTTAATGGAGCATTAGAGATAATGCTGACGTTAAATTTTAAAGTTCGTTTCTGCAACTGGGTGTAGTTGATTAAAATGAGTAAGTAAATAAGTTTGTTATTTGGGGTACGGGTCTGTGATTTTGTAGGCTTTGAGCTCCCTGAATTTGACAAGATCGGTGGCGTTGTAATTTGTACGCTTTGGCTTTCGATATCGAAAACAAAGCTACCTTCGCCATGGTCAGGCCTTGGATGGATGACCTAAAATTTTGCGATCTTGAACTCCTCCGAGCTTCGAAAGGCACGTTAAGGCGTTGGTCCCGGTCGCAATTGCAACCGTTTTACCCACCAACCCGCATAGGGACAGCTTGCTGATGTTGCGGCCCATACTCCTCATGTTTTTCTCAATGAGAGAGGCCTGTGCCCAGCAGTGGGACGTATACAGGCTAAGGACGTTGCTCATGCTACTTAAACAGTGATCGAGCCGGGCGACGTAGGCGAATCCTTGCGTGTTGATACCATTTTTACAACTCTCCTGTCGCTACCTAGTATTTAGGTACATTTGTTGTCGCTAGTCGTCAAAAGTTAGTTTACGGGTCCTCGCACAAAGTAATTACTGACCTTACATACTTGGCGACCGTTAACAGGCCTAACTGTAGTTTACGGCGCTTTACGGCCCGTTTACGGCCTCCTCCGGCGATGGTTTTAACCCCGATTACCGTCGTAGGTTTACAACGGCCAGTGGTCTCTACGCATGGCTACTTAAAAAACGATATAAGTTAAACTTTGTACATTTTTAGGGACAAAGAAGTGTGGGCTGAGCAGCAGAGCAAAAGTATCTCCCGGGTGTGAATAAATCTTGCCATAAATAAATGGCCTTTAATATCTTCATACATTCACACTTACCAACTAGCCCCATTATAAGCAACTAAAGCTGCTTGTGTTACGGATACTAGATGGCGCATAAATATATAAGTAATAAATAAATATATATAGATAAATATATGTAGGGTTGGGGCGGTGAAGAAAATGCAACTTACGTCTTAATGAATTTATTATTCAGCAAAAACACAAAACGTCTTACTTCAAGTTTACACGGTCGGCGCCATAGTGCCGAGCCGAACGCTATCCCGCTCGCATCTCACTCACTCGCACTCACACACGTCATAGAGTTGACATCCTACATATATTTAATAGATAAATACATAAAAATATCCTGAATATATATAAACATCCAAGACTTGAGAACAAATGCCTGAAAATTCATCACCCAAACATTTGCACCCACTGGGGATCGAACCCAGAACCTCTCGAGATGGCGACGCCTTGAGACTGGCATACAGACCACTCGACCACGGAGGTCGTCATTATTCATTATTATATAAATACCCAGAACATATCCAATACATATATAAACATCCAAGGCCAAAACAAATGCCTGTATTAATCACAAACATCAGCCCCCACCGTGCGCGGAACTAGTTGGCCGCGCCTTAGGTATGTGAGCGGTGGGACGGAGAGGCGGGGGCGCTTGCTGTCATTACTCAGTTCGGCGCCGTACTTCGCGACGGCAACACGCATTGAAAGTTCCGGCTACTTTAAACAAAACGCAAATGAGATTGCAATAGCGAGATGAGTCGCCACCTAAGGCGCGGCAAACGAGTTCCGCGCGCACTATAATATATATAGTCTATAGGTAGGTACTAGACATTGATCGGTAGATTGATTATAAAAATACATTTTATACTGCTAAACTACAACAAAACATTTCATAAGAATATGTTAATACCCATTCTAAATAAATAATTTGACTTTCAAGTCACACCGCAACGCCATAATCGTAATCCAATTTTTATTAAAGTATCAACATTCAGTGGTCGATATCTTTTTGGGCATTGCCCTAGTGCCTGCCAAAGTATCTTTTACAGATTACAAAATACAATTTTTTAAACTCCATTACAATGAAATACATCGATACCTTGCTATATTACGGATTTAGTTTTCCTACACAATAGTTTAAGTCTTTATTTTTTCTTTAAGTTAATTTGATTTATGAGCCATATCTTATACTGCTGGTTGAGTCTGATCTCTTGTGATTCTTGGTTGTTTTTATTATATAACAATGTACTCGTACTTACTTGATAAGTACACATAATTTACGTTCAAACTTTCCACCAGTCTTCCCATGCCCTATTACCGTTTCGGCAATAACTGATATAAGTATCAAGAATATATGTCTGCTTTCGCGACATCTCCAATGCTCCCATTTCTGACGTCTCGCTCCACAATGGCGCTGATTTCACGCCAAGATATCTGCCGTCTCCGCCGGTCCTCCGAACAGAGCGTAATATGATTTTTATCACGACCGAGTCACCGAATATTGAGTATCGTGTGGATTTATTCTTACCTAATGATGTACGTGTGTTTGAGTTGACCTAATATTTAGAGCGCCTAACACTTCAAGTTCCATTTTAGTAACATTAATTTAACCCCTTTGTGGCACCGCGAACACCGGTATTCGCAAAAAATAAACGTTTCTATTGTGTCTCGCTTTGTGCTCATTGACTTGTTACAGCGTGTAACGATATGGTATCAAACTTAAAACAAAGCTATTTATGCCATCGTTGATATCAAGACATTATTCATGTTAAAAGATTAAGTTCCGCAATAGTATTTGAAAATAAATATTTTTTTCTTTTTAGGGTTCCGTAGTAAACTAGGAACCCTTATAGTTTCGCTATGTCTGTCTGTCTGTCTGTCCGTCCGCGGATAATCTCAGTGACGGTTAGCACGGTTAGCTGAAATTTTAACGCCGACAAAGTGCACAAATCAAAAGTGGAATAAAATATTAAATTAGGGGGGTGCCCATACCCGTAATGTAGGGACTATTTTTTTTTCCTCTGCACCCTGACGTGTGTTTTATCGTTGGATAGCTATTCAAAAATGAATAGGGGTTTTCGAACATTATTTTACGATAAAATTTATTTTTCCTGAAATAATCGCTACGAAAGTTTAAAAAAATGTGTCCCCCGCTTTAACTTGATGGGTTGAACAGTTTTTGATAAATTTTACAAATTGGAAAACTACGGAACCCTATACTGAGCGTGGCCCGACACGCTCTTGGCCGGTTTTTTTTTTTACACATAGGTGTGATCATAATTTCCTCCGTATAATTGAATCTGACTACAAGTCCTTATTTTCTTATTTCCCTCCCATATAGTTCCTCTCGCCTCATCAAGTAACGAGTAAAATATACTCGTATAATATAGCGGCGATAAGCTAGCCATTTGTTACTACTCTTTCACGATTTTTCATCTGACCAAACCCAATTTTTGTATGGCTAAATGTGGTCTTAAGGAACACAGTGCTCTTTGGACTCTGCCTACCCCTTCGGGGATTGCAGGCGTGATTGTATGTATATTTGTTGTATGTGTATAATATACCATAATTATAATGGTCGTTGGTGTTGAACCAACAACGTAAATACACGAAAACTTCACCTCATAACAAGACACAACCCAATTTGAATAATTCAAGCTGAACATCTGATTCGTCAGAAAATCTTAGATTATAAAGCGTCGTTTGGCGCCACCTGCCGGCAGTAGGAGTTAACAAGTTACATTCATACATATTAAGTTGCGCAGTCGTTGCATATTCATGTGGACTCGGCGCTGAAATATCTATGTTACGTCTACGGCGCTGCTGGGATTACGGAGTTGCTTTTGACGTCGAAATTGCTGGTTTTCTTCACATGTTACTGTATTTACATTTTGACTAACTGTCGTTCCTTTATAACAAAGTTATCACATATACTACTTTCAGGGGCCACTTGGTAATATAAAGAGATAAATCGATAGAAATCAAACACTTTCTTTATAGCCCTGGCTAAAAATATTCTTGATTTCCATCTTAAAATAATCTTTGGAAACCAAGTAATAAAATAGTCTTGAATTATTTTATTGCCCAACATAATTGGCAGTTTTGTTCACCTTAATGAAATTTAAGAATAGGAATTTATTATCAAAACATACAATCTATCTTAAATGTCTTTGAAACAGTTTCTATTTACAGTCTGAATAATTTATTAGGTGTATTTTGACAGTTATTTGTAGTTCATTTTGACAGTTGTTTGTAGTGACATTAATCGATCATCTAATGTAAATGGTCCATAAAGCTCATGTGTCCAAATGTAGGGATCCTTTAATTTGGCATAATATTTTTACTCATAATATACCTTGGCATATGAATTTGGCATAATGTTTGTAATATACGGAATAATATACCTTAAGCATAATTTTGTTTTGGCACAATATTAATTTCGCTTAATTATAATTTAGACTAATATAATTATTATCCATTATATTATTCCGCATAATGGTTTACGGCATAATTTTAAGTCGATTGGATTCGACAACGAGCGAAGCGAAGAGGAGTGTTAGTTAGAACTGTGCCCTGCCGAGCGAACAAAGCAAAGCAAGAGCGACAGCGACCGGCGAAGCGCCCGAATCGATATTTTTTTATTGATAATTATTTCTAAAATTTTATGGGAATAGTTATTTATGCCTTAAGATGGTTATGCCATTTGTAATTATGCATAACATTTTATGTAAAATCAATTGATTTTGCAATTGATGCGTAAGTATATTTAGTGTAGATTCTATTATGCCAATTCATATTTTGCTTTATAATTTTATGCAAACAGAAAGTGAACATAAAAGCACCTTTTAAAATATTCAGACTGTAGTAAGACGCAATTTATTTTAAACTTAGTAAACATATTTTTCAGATTATGTAAATGACTTGCTGAATTTTGCCCTTTGACCCATTTTCTTTAAAATGAGGCCTGATTTTTGTCTCGTTTTCAGATTTTAGATTTTTAAGATTTTGTGATCAGTTTGATAGGTACGCGCGCTTACAATCACACGGAGCCACTAACATCGATTCAGAGTCACACGCGCGCGTTTATACCTACGTCAAAATGTATGGAAATCTGTGAAATGTCCCTGAGTGTCTCCACTCTAAGAATCTATTAGAAAGGTATCTCCAAAAATTCCTAAATCCCGCAAAATTGCAAACAGAATGCAGTCGTTACTTCTAATCATTGCTCAGCATACAGTAGCGCATATAAAACGACAAATGCAAGGTACACTTCAGGAGATATTGCACAATTCCAGCTTGAGAGTACCGCCGAATCCTTTGTGGGACTGTTAGTGTCACCTGGGTTTGTTCGGCGCCGTTCGAGGGGGCTTAACGTCTCGTTTCCTTGGAATCGCGCCGAGATGTTCCAATTGTATCGGATCTTTGGAAATGTATTTTTCAACATCAATTGTACGAGATGAAAGGATTTACGTTTTTCGTAGGTATAATATATTTAATGTAATTATATTGGGGTTACTTTAATATGAACGTAATTTTTAGGCAAAGGAAATAAACTTTACTGGCCACGTGTGTAATGTACATCAAATCTGCTTACCCCTTCGGGTAATAATTACGTATGCATCTAAATGTTAGTACATACATACATACATATAATCACGACAATTATCCCTTAAGGGTTAGTCAGAGACTAGGCAAAAGCACCGCGAAAGCAGTCCATTGCCATAGTGCGCGTTTCACCGAACAGTGACTGCACTCAGCGTGACAGGTGGTGTGGCCGTCGCCACTGTAAGTTATTAGATGTTTGTGCAGTTATATGTCCTTTTACGTTACCCAAGAGAAGAGATCTCTGCAACTACGTCGCGACGTTGCATCGTTAAGGGTCTTTTACCGGATGTACCACGGGGAATGTTCTGAAGAGCTTTTTAACCTTGTCCCACCCTCCGCTTTCCTGCTAAGGAGCACGCGTGCCGGAATGTGGAGCCACGCATATACGGTGACCTCTTTGCCCGCTAAAAGGTTACCCGTACCCGTACCCGTACTAAAAGGTTTAGGGAATCATACTTTGCTCGTACATCCAGAGCATGGAATTCGCTACCGGCACACGTGTTCCCTCCTTCCTACAGCATGGGTTCCTTCAAAAGAGGCGTGAAAAGGCATCTTGTGAGCCAGCAAGGTGGAGGTCGCTAGGCCTGCATCCTTCGGTGCTGCCCTAGCGTCCTTCGCAAATGGACTTATCTACTGCTTAAGTCATTTGCTGGGCTGAATATAAAAAAAAATGGGTTGGTAGTATTCTTCTAATGAGCCGCTACCACACGACTCCTAGAGGTGAGTGCTTTATTATAATGATTTGTTTGTCATAAGAGAACAGCCATCCCAGCCAATACAGCCGGTAAACAAGGCAGTCCCGTTACACCACTACCGTCACTTGTTACCGATTGACAAAAGTTGCGCGTGAGTCCGGTGTAATTTCAGTGGACGTCGCAGTTCGCCGCTGCTGAGTGCTTTCACCCGGTGGTGGTGCATCTTGTGAACTGATAGCGGTTAAACTGATGATGTTTTAGGTGACGATCAAAAGATTTGTACTGGAGGCCTAGCAGGGCCACCAAAACAGGATATGATAAAATTATTTATCGTTACGAACCGTCAAAGTACATAAAAATATAAAAAGTGGTACTATTACATATACCACTTTCCGTTAGCGTAAATACTTAAAAGGCCGTCAACGCACTTGTGATTGCTTTGGTGTTGCGAGTGTCAATGTGCAGCGGTAGTTGCTTACCATCAGGACCGTCTGCTCGCTTACCCTCTATCCCATAAAAAAGTGCAAAAGGACCCGGCCCGGGTCAAACCGCCTCTACCACTGAGTTGTGTTTTAATTGTGTTATTCTGCATAAACCTGTAACTACTATGCGACTTTCTACTATTATTGCGCTCTTCTCTGGTCATTTTCTTTATTGTTTCTGTTTTTAAACTAACCATCTGACTTTTTCTCACTATTTTTTGGTCTCTAATTTTCATAACATATGATCACGCCTCTTTCCTCGAAGGGTTAGGCAAAGGTGTTAAACACCGACATTTCGCCAGATAGACTTCCATGCCTAATTAATAATATAATAAATACATAAATTGTTTTAACTACGCCTAAATGAATTTCTAAAGTAGCGTACAGTAAATTTCTTAACCAACTACTTTTCCAAGGCACTATTTTGTACCTTTTGTGACTCCGGTTTTTTTCCTTCAACATCCCTCTCCACCAGCACGTCATAACCTTGCTACTATTCTAACGCCGCTCTTGTTACAAAGTAACCGAAGAATCGAAATGTGTATCTAAAAAAATCACGGTACATGGCAACCGGCTCGCCACCTGTTATATGGGAACGAACATGTTAAGTGGTTAAATATATCAGGCGAAATGTGAATATTATCATTACCTCATCAAGGATGGCATGATAATTTGTCACGTGTTAAAATAAAGCGCTAAGGCGCTGTAAGCTTATAACTTGTACGGCTAGAAGCAAGAGCTCGGAGCTAAGCCGATGTTACAACAGATTTGCCGGCCGTGGCCGCGGCGCGGATGCCGCTCGACAACCAGCGCGGCTGCGCTTAAAACGTCGGACTGAATTCACCAATGTTAAGGACCAGGATTCAGAAAGGGAAAGAATTTTTTTTTCCATTTCTAGCCGCATTTTAGTGCCGATTTTCGTTCATATATTCACAAACAAAACCTTGTTTAATAATAATTACAAATAAACTATACACTATTCGAGGAGCTCGGTGGCGTAGTGACAAAACATATTTATTCTGTGACAATTTATACTAAATAAGCTTAGAAACAGCTATTACTGGAGAACACATGATTGAATCATTCCACAAGCATTTGCTGGAACTGGGATTCAAACCAAAAACCCTTGAAACCGGGGCGTACAAGCCAATCGACAAAGGCCTCTCAAAGCTCTAATAAAAACGTAGCCTTAGTTGTTAAGTAGAACCATTGAAGTTCAAACTCAAAAGTTTACGACGCCGACGGACGCTATGATTATAAGAAAACCCATAATAGGTAATGAAAAAGATAGTCTTTCAAAGCTAGACAATAGTGCTACAAAGAACTCTATTTTAAATATTCAATTATAATCCTTACATTTTTGCTATATTAGGTTTATTTTATGTTGTACGTCTGCCGGCGGTTTACGTTTTTATTAGAGGTCTTTATAATATATTTCATTCTTCGTTCTTAAGGGTCCGGCGAACAGTGAATTTTTCATACAAACGTAATACCAAAATCATTTTCAATTTGAGAATATCTGGACATATCATCGCTGTTATTCGGATTAAGAAAGTATTTTTCTGAAGAGAATATCAGCTATTCTCAAAACAAGGAGGATTAATTCATTTACTGTTGGGTCCTTACCTACGAAATTGGTGTTTTTTTTCATTCTTATTATTTTGTCTGTAACTATTAAGATTCAGAGTATTCCTAAAAATAATTACCTCGTCTTAAAATACACTATATTTTTGAGCTCTTTTGATTTGTTTTGATAATTTGTTGTAAGTTTAATTGTGTTAAAATTGGACACGGAGACAACTCTTTTTAAGTGCCTCCCGAATACATCATTTTATTTGCATTTACTTAAAAACAATAAATAATTTTTATGAAGTGTGATATAACACATATTACTAAAGCTTGTCTAATGATAGATGCCAAATATTATTATCTTTGGATTTGTCGTTGTGAAGAAAACTGAAAAAAATTTAGTATGGAAAATGCAGAATTTCCCAAAATCTCCATACAAAACACCAATTTCATAGGTAAGGACCTAATATTTCATCTGTTAAAATTCAGTAGGCTAATTGACCCTTTTTTATTGGGCCCCAAATGATTCATTGCTGTTTTGGTTGTTCTTTTAATCGGTTACCGAAGCCGTGGCTATATACGGGGTTCTATGTCACGTATAGGCTATAAACGGCAATAGTTTCCTAATGCAGTTATCACCACTGTGGGCACTATTCCAACGCGGACTTACAAATTCAGGCTCACATCACTGTCGCGCCATTCATACAATTTATTGTATGCCTTTGAATATTTAATAAACACACAAAGGGAGTTCTTAAACAACGTCAGTTACAATTAAATATTGGGTCCTTACAACCTATGAAATTGGTGTTTTTATTTTGTCTTAGCAATTTATCCGTAACTATTAAGATTCAGAGTATTCCTAAAAAATAACTACCTCGTCTAAAAGTAGACTATATTTTTGAGCTCTTTTGATTTGTTTTGATAATTTGTTGTAAGTTTAATTGTGTTAAAATTGGACACGGAGACAACTCTTTTTAAGTGCCTCCCGAATACATCATTTTATTGGCATTCACTTAAAAACGATAAATAATTTCATGAAGTGTGATATTACACATATTATCTACTAAAGCTTGTCTAATGATAGATGCCAAATATTATTATCTTTGGATTTGTCGTTGTGAAGAAAACTGAAAAAATTTTTGTATGGAAAATGCGGAATTCCCCAAAATCTCCTTACAAAACACCAATTTCATAGGTAAGGACCTAATATAAATTTTAAATAAGTACTTTCGTTTCTGCACAGACCCTGTGTCTAAAAGCGACAACAAAACCAAACTATTTATATTTAATTCTATAACTAAGAATAGATGTGCAGAATCGTTTAGTATTACGAATGTTCGATTCCTAATGATGCTGCCGCCGTTTAATCATCGTAAAAGCCCCATAAATCCTAATTACAGAGCTTATTATTTCGAACAGAGACAATGGCATAGTAAACTGCTGAGATACTGGCCCCACTGCCGCTTTGGGCTGGTTAACAGCGGCTCGGAAAGTTTATGACTAGTTCAATCAGAGCCCGGACTGTAGCCATGATCACATTTTACTTGACGAATTGTATGTACGGTCGCGGTCAGAAAATTTTTATCAGTTTTCAAATGAGATTCTGTATCACCACAGAACAATAAAAAAGGTTTATCTTTATCACTCTGTTTTCAATAAAGTCGATGATAAATCAAGTTACTTATTACCCTTTGAAAATTAATAAACAATATGAAGTATGGAAAAGACAAATAAAGAAATGACAGTTATCAAAAATGATTGTTTGAACGTCATTCGGACAAAAGTGAAATTAAAATCAGGAATTTTAAAATTAAGATGACAAAATTTTGTTTAATAAAATAGAGATTGTTTGAGTTTCTTTTTTAAAATTATTTATAATTATGAAAAACTGAAATATTAAAGAAAAGTTTTTTTTTTTAAGTTATCGATACACGTCTAAAATGTCGTCGATGGATTCTCGTGCTATTAAAAAATATAAGTATAATATTTGGGTATAATCTATGATCAATCAAATTGATACGAAATCTTCTTTTGAAATCTTAGAATATACGAAATTAATAGACATTCCGTGATTTCGACTTTTTGACTTCAATGTATACAAGCAATTGTGATACTTAGGGTGGTAAACATTATCTGACCGCGACTGTACTTATCGTTGTGTAGTATGACTATAAAAGTATGATTTTCCTGCCAATGAATTGTGACTAAGGATATTATAATTTACTTACTAAGGTGTTATTAAGTAGACTGAATGGACTTCTTGCCAGTTCTTCTCTTATGGCAAAATAATCGGACAAAAACGAAGTGGTATGGATTATGTAGAGTTATAAAGTTTTTTGAATATTTTAAAAGAAACAAAGAAGGCAATGATAGTCAAGTTGAGAAAAACGGCGCTGTTTGTGCAAAAAAAAGGTGGCCGGATCGTTTCAAATCCACTGAGATTTTTATCAACATTTATTTTTTAGGAAAATTTTACA
Organism: Parapoynx stratiotata; assembly: GCA_910589355.1. Taxonomy (NCBI): domain Eukaryota; kingdom Metazoa; phylum Arthropoda; class Insecta; order Lepidoptera; family Crambidae; genus Parapoynx; species Parapoynx stratiotata. The sequence goes on from OU342470.1 coordinate 16,529,040, forward strand.
ACCATCGTAGACCGTAATGTTTGTGCACCGTTGTTCAGAGACGTTATTTTTATTTCAACTTTAAAACCGTCGCTTTTGTAGACACCGCACACTAGCAATATTTAGTCGATTAGTATTTTAAATACCTACTCATTAAAAAATTATGACGAGTGTTGCTTGCGAAAAAATATTAAAATAATTACATAATGGCAACAAATGAAAAGCATAAATAGCATGAAATGACGTCGTTAAATCGTTCTCATAGAACAAAAACAACATAAATATTACCATCCTTTTATATTTCCGAAGAGGTAAGCAGATCTGTGAGGAACTCGGTGGCGTAGTGGTCAGTGCGCTTTGGCTTTTGTCGAAAACAAAGCTACCTTCGCCACGGTCAGGCTGTGGATAGGTGACCAAGACTTTGTGATCTCGAGCTCCTCCGTACTTCGGAAGGCACGTTAAGCCGTTGGTCCCGGTCGCATTTGTGACCGTTTCTACCCACCAACCCGCATTGGGCCAGCGTGGTGGTGTTACGGCCCTTACTCTTCATGTGTTTCTCCATGAGGAAGGCCTGTCCCAACAGTGAGACGTATATAGGCTGATTACGAAGCAGATCTGTAAACACTCACATGCGGTCTGATATATTTTGGTTCCCATGTAATAGGAAGACAACCCTGTTGAAAATATGTATACACGTGTAACGAGGCGGGAACTGCTCGGAGAATCGTTACGGCAGACCCTGAGTCGCTCTTACGGAGAGCTCAATGCGTTACCGGCAAAGATATACATATATGACGCAAATGCATGTACTGCGCCTGCTCGAAAACCCCAACAAAACGTCGGGATTGGCCGCTCTAGTCTGCCTGTGTCCGAATGGCTGAATGTGGTAGCCGTCGACGTCGGTATTTTTCAATCAGTTTGAATCTCCAGTCTCAAAAGTACGGCTGTGACGTCACAGTAATCGTAAAAAAATTGACACGTTTTATTTCAATACAAATCGTTACACTTGCGCTATCTATTTAAATGTATATAATATATGTGGTTATCGGGCAGTTTTAGTTGCAATTCTTAGCGAGCGTCGAGGTGGTTAGTCGGGTCAATAAATGGATACCTTTTCGATATAAAAGTCCTCTAAAACATGGATAAAACTAGACCTGATATAAAACTAATCCTGTCCCTGAATACCTACAGACTTTGACCCTGTGATCACCCTCAAACACGATAGAGAATAGTAACTAAAAAAAGTAATTTTACTGTTTTTGTAACAGAGTTTACGTTTTCTAAGGATCAAGTTCCGTGATCTAATTATAAAACTGAAAGTTGGCGGGCGAAGAAAATAAGGGTCGTGTAAGCTTAGTGCTGACTCGAGGGTACGGCGTGGTAGCTGGACGCACGTGCGCACCCCAATTCGTTAGTAGAAAAATTCTATCCCAGAATACTATGAAATCAGTACCTAGTTTCACCCTTTCACAAGATGCCTATCGGATTTCATTAAAGTAAAAAAAATAAAACACCCCCAACCAAAAAAATAATAAAAACAAAAAAAATTGTCTTTCTTTCAAACAAAAGAAACAATAATAATAGCAATCGATTTATCCACACACACACACAGATTTCAAACATAAAACCTTATAACACCCCTCTTTTTGCGTCGGGGGTTAAAAATTGAAAATTACGTGTTACGCGTGTTAGGCAAAAACTTTGTCAAATCAATCAGCTGAGTCAGTGACATCAGCTGATCTCCCACAGAATTTCTTTTTATTCCTTTGCTCTATGACGCAGAGGATCCCTATCCTCCATTGCTCTTTGGCTATCCTTGAGCTTCTATATGAGCCCCATTGTCATGTTTCGTTGTCGTAGGTTATCAGTGGCTCAACACGCGCGTATTGACTATTTAAAACTTTAAGAAGTACCCTAATATTTTTATAAATATAATCCCTTTTTTAAAATAAACATTGTGTAATGTCACTGGCAATTTAAAAAAGTGTATTTGTTTAATTATTTTCGGTTCCAATCCCAAAATATCACGTCCGCGATACGGCGCTGGCTAACGAAGAGTACGTGACGATAATTCGCTCCCGGGGGATCCTTTGTACAATCAGTGCGGTTTCTTCGGCAGCCAGGGTTTTTTATTGATGGCCGACGCGGATGTGGAATTCCCGACAATTTTGGCGTTTTCTTTGATGTTTCATGTATGTGTTAATTATTAATATTATTATATTTATTGTACATGTTGTTTCGTAAGTTTAGGACTAGAATGTGCAACCAGCTTTCAAAGCTAATAAAAAAGAAAGAAAGAAAACGTTAAAAATTATTTTACGGTCTGTGTTATTTTAATATCACCGACCGTGGAAAGCCAGCTTAATGAGGATGTCTCGTTGTTAAAAAGTGTTCTGATACGAGTAAAAACAGGTCTTTGCTCATCTTTAATAAACTGAAAGAAAAAAAATGTACGAATTTGCATCGTTTAAACCAGAGGTTCCCAGACTTATTTTTCTCATGGACCACTTTCAAAATTTTTCTGGTTCCGGTGGACCCCTGCAACTACATTTCTACCATATTCCTAAAACTCGACAAAAATGTAAAGATGTGAAGACAACAAGGTCAAGACCCCCGTCGAGTCTCCCAGTGACCCCTAGGGGTCCACCTGGACCACTTTGGGACTAATGGTTTAAACAGACAGAATAGTTACCACCGGAATCCTTCATGACACCAAAAGGTTCCCATGTAATAGGAGTCGAGCTTGTTGCCACCGCGATAGACACACCGAGCAGAAATGAAAGTGATTTTCAAAATAAAACGTTGTAAAGTGCTAATCAAAAAGTAGTAAAGTCACGTGTAAAATATATATACACACTTTGACAAAAAACGATTTTTTGGAAGAGAAATTACTGACACCTGTCAAAATACAAATTTTTGCCCGTGACTGTACAGGCAATGATTTTACAGACGATCTCTTGAAGGATTACTGCCTTCTATGGTTGGAACATAAAATTAACTACCAATCCTAATAAACATAACCGACTAAACTAATAGCTATGCCATACCGCCATCAATTTAACAAGGTCCGTCACAGTTGCTGCTGACGTAATTGTCACTTTGACAGATGTCACCCAATCATCGCGCCCTAATGGTGTGTAATGTGTTTTGCGTGTCAGGTCATCATAGCAGATGACGAGGACTAAATTATAGGGAAATTGATAATATTTTATGTGTACTTATTTGATATTAACGTACATGCAAGTAGATATTAATTTTTTCATATGATTTTCTAGGTCGCAATGGAATTGGGAATATGACATGAGAAATCGAATTTTTACTTAAAACTTTGACGAATGAGCTGAACACATGTGAGATATAGAAACTAGAATCGTCCGCGTAGAATAGTTACATGTGAGATAGTGTAATGGTATTTAGCCTATAGCCTTCCTCAATAAATAGGCTATTCAACACTGAAGGATATTTTCCACCTCAACTGGTCGAATTTAACAATTACTCCTACTCTTGTATTAGAAGCAAAGTTCATAGTGGCGTAAATTTGTTCTTCATTTTTCTGAGAGGCGTTATTAATTTTTTTTTACATTCACCCGTTTCCATGGGAATATCGCGATAAAAGGTAGCCTATGTCCTTTCTCAGGCTCTAGACTATCTGTGTACAAAGTTTCGGTTAAATTGGTTCAGTAGTTATGACATGAAAGCGAGACAGACAGACAGAGTTACTTTCGCATTTATAATATTAGTATGGATGTATCTTTTGTACAGGAATCACAGTTTAAGATTTAAAACTGTGATATGTACCTACAGTACAGTCGCGTACAAAAATATGTATACACATTTTAGAGGAGGCAATCTTTATTTTCTCTTATTAAGGGTCAATGGTGGTTACATAGTTTTGGATTTGACTGTACCTAGTAATTACACTGCCTGTCACATCCTTCCAGAACTCAGCATTGCAAGTGCTGCTGCTTTACGGCAGCAACAAAGAGGTGCATGCAGAAGGCTCAGTAGGAACTTTGTTTTTAACTACTTAAAGCATTTTTATGAAATAGGAAGTATTAAATAGAAGTAAAACTTTAGCAATAACAAAAGTATCAAAAAAGAAAACCACATGTTACACTTACTTGAGTTAGTTTAAGCACCAAGATATTCTCTTCTAATAATGTATGCCGTAATTACTTCAAAATACCATTCCGCACCCAGTGTATAGCCTTAGTATACTACAGTTTACTCATAAATCATTATAATTACCCCTACCAACGGAACAATAACAATATTGCCGTATCCGAATTCCGAATCCGAAAACAGCACATGATCAAAGAACTTTTTAATTAAGATCCGTCGAAAATTTACAGTAACGGCCTGTTTCTAATTAAACATTGCTATATTAATTAAAAGCCGTGCTTATGTAATTGCTTATTCATTTTAGGCGCGCCTCCGCTTGTTTCGTTTTTGTTTTTAAAACCTAGCAGAGACTCCTGGAAGCTTTTCACTAACTGCGTGGGCCATTGATTCTTTATTAAGTAATAATTTATTTAATTTAAGGTTGACCTATGTAACGGTATTTTAAGACTATTTTTCTAACCATTGCATTGGGTTTGGTTACAGACTCTTGGCAGAGTAACATAAACACACCACACATGCATATAAAATCCGTACTCTGCTTTGCTGTAACATACCGTATTTATTATTTGCCGTAATCTACGTAGCAAACTGAAGTGTCAGTCAGTGGGCTGGTCACATTAGCCGTAGTATTTACGACCGTTGGAGTCGTAAAGTTCTTGAGTGGAGACCGCGACTCGTCAAGTTTGGGACGCCGTGTGACAAGATGGGATGACGATATTCGTAAGCTGGAGTGGCTGGATGAGAACGGCCAAAAATCGAGAGTGGTGGCGTGCAGGAGCAGCACGAGCATAGGTTGTTGATGATAATGACAGATCAAAACATCACACCGGCATCCCAACCAGTGAAAACCTGCTGAAAAAGTTTGAAATGGAAAACTGTAAAACTTGTAGTGTAAATTGTAAAACCTATGTCAAATACCAAATTAGATGTAAGTAAGATGTAATGTAAGAAAAATGATCAGTCTTATCCATATCAACAATTGGTAGGAAGTTTAATGTATCTTTCTGTAAATAGTAGACCAGATATTGTTAATATCGTTTTATTAACGAAGTTACTGGTGAATCAGGTAAGTTAGACTGTGGAGGAGCTGATGAGAAGCTCGGTGGCGTTATGGTTAGTATTCTTTAGCTTTCAATTAAAAACGAAGCTACCTTCGCCATGGTCAGGCCGTGAATGGGTGACCAAAACTTTGTGATCTCGAGCTCCTCCGTACTTAGGAAGGCACGTTAAGCCGTTGGTCCCGGTCGCTATTGCGACTGTTCCTACCCACCAACCCGCTTTGGGCTAGCGTGATGGTGTTACGGCCTATACTATACCATGTGTGGGAAACACATGAGGAGTATAGGTTTTCATGTGGAAGGCCTGTGCCCAGCCGTGGGACGTATATAGGCTGAGGACATGTCAGAGTGCACAGAAATTAGCCTTGAACCCAGTACATCATAACAACACGAATATATAGGTACTCGGTATCATATTGTGGGAGAATGGTTTTAGATTAATCCATTTCTCTCTTTTACTTAGAGTCCAGCCAAGTGCCGGCTGATGTGCTTTCAAAAAGCCTGCAAACTACAGCACATAAGCGATTATGCTTAGCTTTGTTACATAGTTGTACATATTAAGTAATTTATGGGTATTAGTCAATGTTGTATTTTGATTATGGGGGCGTGTTAAAATACTGTCATGTTTTTATACTGACATTGTATTTTATTGTAATCAAAATTTATATTGACATTCTATTCTTTACTACAAAATAAAATTTTTAAACTTACATACGTATTATTCACAAAATCACAACAAGTAGCATCTCTGAACTGATATCAGTACCCACTTCCGCTTCCAGTTATAAGTTGGTACGAGACCGACTCGGCGACCTAATACACAAGTTTTTTTGCAACCCAAAGTTTCGCTGCTTTTACTTACTAAAATATGTTTTTTATTTATTTTGTTATCAAAGCGTTCAAATATTACAGTAACTTTAATTTTCACAAGTAAATTAGAATGTGTCTGCCTCTAAATAAAAAAGGCCGACTTAACAAAATATCAAAGCAATCAAATCGAAATAATCACGAGAATTATATCTTTTTGAGGAAATCCCAAACCGCACGAAGGCCCGAACGCCCCAAAGCCTGGGTGAGCCTGATTGCACAAAGATCTCGTCCCTCTCATTTTGTTATCGCCAATTGTTACTTTGAAGCTCTTAATAACAGCGAGAAAAACGATAGCAATGCAATTTGTTGCATTGTGGGGAGACTGACGACGTGCACGTAGTAGGGGACAGTATTTTTTAATTTGCAGACGGGATAAAATAATTTGTGAGCAATGGTTGGAGAAGTTAATCGAATGATAAAATATAGATGTTTATATCTTCCAAACTCTTATTTTTTTACCGCACGGATTGACATATTTTATTATTATCACTTTTTTAATTTCTTGTAGTGATATGGCGTATAGACCCGCAGAAATAAAAATCGAAACACTTATAAATGCTGTGGAGTCTTTTTCATTTAAGTTTCATAAGTTACAAGGTGAAACTGTTACCATGAAAAGAGCACAGGCAAGCATAATCGATATAAATAATTAAATCAAACATTCATAATAAGTGTGAATGTCTGAGGTTAATATTATTATTATCAATTATATCGTCATTTTAAAGAACTTGCTGTTTTTGTTACGGATACTAGATAACGGATAATTATATTTAATACATAAATACAAATAAATAAATTTGTGTAATAAATGTTCTATTAATGTTAAAGTTTCTACGAGTACTAGTGTTAATGTATTTCATTTTGTTTGTATTTTAATTAAATTTTTGTTTTTTTTTTTTGTTTTCTTTTAATTTATCTTTGGCATCCACGGAAGACAAGCGTCGCGGCTAATGCCTCGAAACATGCAGAGTGGAGAGCAAGTTGGCAATTAGGCATTTGTAACGTATAAACCTATTTATTTTGTAATGTTATGTAATTTTTATTATTTCCAAATAAACTTTTTTCTTTCCTTTTGCTTTATTCATGACATAAACATTTACTCCCACCGGGGATCGAACCCAAAACCTCTTGAGATGGCAACGCCTTGAGACTCCACGGAGATCGTCGAGTGGTCGAATTTAAATGTCAATTGCTTTCACAAAATCTTTGCTTTAGTGATTTTAATCGGCTGATGGCTACAGATACGTAAAGGTGCGTGCAGACTTTATGACAAAACTATACTAAAGAATTATCCAAACTCACTAGTATAGGCGCGGTTCGTTCCGGCTTACCGAATAGCGTAACAAGCTTAATTCATGTTAAAAATAACGAACCACAAACAAAATTAAATTCACACTAGTAAAGTTAAAATTCAACAAACACCCACGAGGCGCTGAGCTGACGAGTTAAATTTAATTAACAGCTTAACTCGTTAAATGTGCGTTCACTTTAATCGAGTCCCGGTCGGCGCTCATTATCATTAGCATCGATAATCGCCCACGTTTCATTATAGCAATTTACCTTCCGTTATTGATGAAGCGGACTTGGCCAAGTAAAGGTGGTAAATATTTGGGATTGTTAATTAGAAGGCTTTGCTCTTCTCCTCAATAGGCCCCACGTTGGGCGCCAGTGTGACGGTGGGCTCCGGATATAAATAAAAAGACCTTCTGCACGTCACTTATTTCTATTATTTATGAAAAAGAACTAAGGCATAAATAATGCCTTTGGTAAACTTATAAAACTTTAACATCCAATACTTGAATTATAACGTTACTAGTTTTTATAATTTTATTATTATCACCTTTGTAGTTATTATAATATTTAAAATAAATTAAGTCGAGCCAACCGCACCAGACGCTGACTCTGATAGGAATGACATTCGAGAACAAAACAATGAAGAAAAAGAGACAGGCGGTAAATTTAAAAACAGAAACAAAGAGAAAATGGCCAGAGAAGAGCGCAATAACAGCAAAGAGTCGCTAATACTGATATAGCGCCTCGTTACAATGTAGATGGGTACTACAAGCGAAAGCATAGAGCTGACCACCGTTGGAGCTAAAGTTTCGAGTGGCAGCCTTGTGCTGCGAGGCGTAACGTTTGTGACCACGAGGCAAATTGGCGATCCCTTGCTTTTGTGAGTGTATGTCCAGACTGTTGGCTGTGACAGTAATAAGTAACTATAAAAGTGCATTCTATATTTTATTTTGTTTTGAAAAAAATGCACCAAAGTGTTTGTTACAAGCATTTACGCATTAAAAAAAATAAAGCCCAAATCCATTAAGTATATTATATCAGCATTTTCCTCAAGACTCCCCGTAGATCACTCGAAGCTTCCGTCCCCTTACCTCCGACATCCGCAGAAAGAGCCGTCAGGGGCCGTCACGAAGTTTAAATGAAATCTTTGGCCCAATGTTTGGGCCCATGTCTCGTAATTACAAACAAGTGGGCCGCCAAGCGTGTAATGGACTTGCGAAGAATTCGTAACGCGAAAACTTCTACGACAATGTGTTTTACATTGTTTTAATTGTACCACCTCGAGGCTGCTGTTAGTTCGGTTAGGGGTTTCCTGATTGGTAATTTGGATGTCTTTCACGAATTTTAGTAACATTGATTGAATGCGTGATGAATGATATTAGAATAAAAGAAATGGATGCTAAGCTGACGAGTGACAGAGGGGAATTGAAGCGGAAGACATATTGTGCTGACCCCCCACCTAGTATGGGAAAAGTACAGGTAGAAGAGATGCTTGTCACTTCTCTTGTTCCTGCCCTAATGCTCTAATTTCAGTATATCACCTACTTTTACCGAACATAAGAAAGATAAAAAAGATCTACACAACACAGAGAGTCTGTTACACACACAACTAGTCTGTTGTTTCTGATCTAAACATATTACATAAACTGTAGAGATCGAATGTCTGTACATATAAAAAATGCTTAAAACAAGTCAGGGGAAATACGCAAGCTGACCCGTTTCTGTTATATATATACATCACTTCGGAACTTCAGATAGTTGGCGGACTAGAACTTGACGCCAGTTGGCTAGTTACCCTTAAATTATCATTGTAAAAAACATATAACTTTTTTAGGAAACGTCACTTCAGGTATTTTCCGCCAGGGGCGCTTTTCACGTTTTGATATTGAAAATAAAGCAACCTTCGTCATGGTTAAACTTGGTTAGTTGACCAAACAAACCAATATTTTTTTTTCCGAGCCTCTGAAGGAGGACTCTTTACCTTCCCATGCGGGAGAAGGAGGTGGTGAATCCCTCATTGGATATCCACCGGCCGGCCGGGGGTTATGTTGGACTCCTACCGACTAAACACTACCTTGCTTTAAGCCGTTTTACAGGCCCTGGTAAAGCATAACCTGAATGCGCCTCCTCCCTCAGGAAAGGGAGAGGTGCGGCGCTGCGCTAGCTACTTACTAGGGCATTTGCGCCAGATATACGATCGGAACCAAAGTGGGCCTGGGTCCGACTTATAGTGCCTTCCGAAGCACGAAGGACCTCGACATCGTAAAGTTTCGATCACCCATCCAGGCACTGACTATGGCGATAGCAGGCGTTGTTTTTATAGCATATACAAGCCACTAAGCGAGCACCTAATACCACTACATAACTATATAGTATTAAACAAATTTGCTTCCCGATGTCTGTCTGTCCTTATGTCAACGTCCTCAGCCAATATACGTCCCACTGCTGGGCACAGGCCCTCCTCATGAAAACAAACACATGCGGAGTATTGACCGAAACACAACACTGGTCTAATGCGGGTTGGTGGGTAAAAACGTTTGTGATAATAGCAATCACCGACGACCAACGGCTTAACGTGTTTTCCGAAGCACGGAGGAGTCTGAGATCACAAAGTTTTGGTCACCCATCCACATCCTGACCATGGCGAATGTAGCCTTGTTTCCGATATACCCTTCTCACCCGATAAACCCTGTGACTAAATGTATAGTATGCTTAGATCTTCAAAACTACCTAACGAATTTTGAATGCGGTTTTTTCATAGATTGATTCTAGAAGGAAGGATGTAAATCGACGCGTACGCAGCCGGGGTGGATCTCTAGTACTTACTAAATAAATACCTATGTACTAGTACGAAATATTCGCAATACAATTTTGGTAATACCCTCTCAACACGCGCGCTATCGATAGCATGAGCTAGACACACCTGAAAAATAGGTCCCAATTAAAATTGGTGCGGCTCGAGAGCGAAGCGGCTCCAGTCGAGCTTGCGAGGACCGTTGGGGGTCGCTTGGTGTGATAAGGAACCTCAACCACCGGCTTAGGTCAATGCTTCAATACCATGTCACAACAGAAGGCCTAGCACGGGCCGGAGAGAAAAAGTCCCCAGAGACAAAAATCGTCATTGCCTCTCGCATTTTCGTTCCGCGCGGAAGCGAGAGGCAATGAGTAATTTTGTCTCCGGCGACTTTTTCACTCCGGCCCGTGCTAGGCCTACAGTAGTGTAAATTTCTATGGGAAACTTTATTTCAACTACTTTCCGCTTGTCACATTTCCCATAGAAATTGACATTTTTAACGCAACTAATAAAAATGAGTTTTTTACAATACTCGGACACACTAGAAGTACTGAAGGCCTGATACAGACCGAAGAAGTAAATTTAACTCTAGAAGTTAATCAATTCTCGACACAAAATTACTCATTGCCTCTCCTTCAGCGCGGACGAGGAAGCGAGAGAGTAATAACTTAAAAATTTTATGAACATAAATAAATAAATAAATATCTTCAGACATTCATACCTATCAACTAGCCCCATTTTAAGCAACTAAAGCTGCTTGTGTTACGGATACTATGACGAAAAAAAATTATTTAATAGATACTCGTAGGTAAGTGTGCCTACTTGTTACCAAAATTATTAAATAAAGAATTTATTTTTATTTAACACCATGACGATACCTCAAAGCACACTCATTACACGTTTTGACAGGTTTTCAATGCTGTTGAGTAAAAACGCGCGAACAGAGGAATCAAAGAACAGAGCGTTTTGTATCAGAAAATATAGCAAAGACTTTACTTTGAAATTGAAACCAAAACCATCAAACCACTCCCTTCGAGCCTCTCATAAATATAATAACCTAGCGCCATATCAATCAGTATTACGAAACCGTACGGAACCACCACCGTTAGGGCTATTCCAGTTCGCCGTGTTCGCAACTACCGCGCCGAGCCACCGAAAAAAAGAAGACGCGCGGGTAGTTTAGACGAAAATTAATTAAGAGTCGACGCGGTTGGACACTTGTACCGGGTTTATTTATTTTCTAACATGCTACGTGCAAAATGAACAATGTGGGCAACTGGATTTTACAGAGATATAACGCTGCTGGTGGTGACGTGAGGAGCTCGGTGGCGTAGTGGTTCGTACGCTTTGGCTTTCAATATTGAAAACAAGCTACTTTAGCCATGGTAAGACCTTGGATGGGTGACCAAAAAATTTTAATTTCTAGCTCCTTCGTGCTTCGGAAGGCACGTTAAGCCGTTAGTCTCGACCGCTACTGCAACCGTTTCTGGTAGAAACGAACCCGCATTGGGCTAGTGGTGGTGTTACGGCCCATACTCCTCATATACGTTTCTCCATGAGGAAGCAGCAGTTTCAAGTATATAGGCTGAGGACGACGATGCAAAGACTGTTTGTTAAATTCAAATTAGAAACTTCATTAGGGTATAAAATTTGTTCTAATTAATTGATAACAAAAAAATTACCAAATAGCTTGAAGTATGCCTATAAAATTTTAAGAGTTCCCTTGAATTCTCTTTGATTCCATTATCAGATCCTGACCTGATGAATATGGGACTAACTGTGAAGTATATTCTTTAAAACAAAAAATATTTGGCGAATAGGATGAGACGTCGTCGAGTAATCGGGAAATTCCGAAGAATTGAGAATATCCTCTGTTTTTGGAAAAGAGCAGTATACTTAGCATGTTTAATCCTCATATCTCTTCATGCCAGATACGTCCATCCTTCTTATCATTGACTCCATAATTTAATCTTTTCTTCAGTTAAAGGATCACAAGAAATTACAAAACAAAATAATCATGGTAAAATGATCAATTAAAACGGATTCTTTTAACAATAATCACAATCTTATTCTCTTCTTCTTCCTCTTTCTTCTTCTTCTTTTTACATTAACTTTGAAATCCTTTAAGAGTCATGTAACGAGTCATTTTCTAGACTCAGACTAAATGTTAGCTTGTGTTTATGTTCAGGATATTGTGTAGTTTTATTTTGATTTTTATGTTATTCTATTGATCATATAATTATGTATATATTTAATTACATATTTGTTGCACCCCCCATCAACTTTTTCCCCCTTTTTTGCTATTGTCTATCAAACTGGTTGCCTGGCAGAGATTGCTGATTAGCAATAAGGCTGCCAATTCTTTTTTGTTATTATATCATAAGTTCTTTATATGTATTATGTGCAATAAAGTACAAATAAATAAAATAAATAAATAATCTCTAAGCTTCCACGGCCATTTTAGCATCTTGGTTATGTATGGCAAACATACTAAAGATTTGCGTGGATCCCGCAATGCACTTACCGCGCATTGCTCAACTCTACTAATTATCTACGTCAACCATAAATGGCGAAGTCTTCAAATTGCGTCCATAGCTTGTAATGGACGTCGCGAGACGCTGATTGACTGCGAATCGAAAACACACTATATCGCCAATTAATTATAGATTCCGTTCATTAGACGTTGAATAGTTAATGCCGAGTGCTGGATTCAATTACCGAGTGCTGGATGATTGATCCGCCGTCTGAACAATATCTACACCGGCTGCCTGCGCCGGGGTCAAAGATTACGTTGGGCAGATGTTAAACTCCTTACAAATCTGATTCATCTCTCAATAATATGAGAACTGATACATTATAATTAATAGGTATAAAATGTCCTATTCGATCAAAACGACATAAAAACACCTAAAAGAAAATTACGAATATTCGAATCTCTAAAATTGTCGAATAAGAACCGTTTAGATTGTTTTATAGGTACTAGAAGATTTTAAAGGCATAAATAATTATCAATTAATATTTAAAATGGTACTTTTCATGTGCAACAAAAGTAGATGACCAAAAGTACTTTGTCGATTTAAAAATTGAAGCAATGACATGACGCGTTAAAAAAGATGTACATGTACATGTAAATGTGACACAGTACTAAAAGTGGGCTACTGCTGATGCTGTACATAAATTTTACATAGACGGTGGTACAAAGCCCGTATAGAGGGATGGTGATTATTGTTATCAATGTTCCCTTACCTATAAAGTATTTAAAAAGCAAACCTTTTCAAATAAATTTAATACAAAAATTATACAACATCTTATGCTTAAGATTTTTACAAATACTTATTTATTATTGAGTACATTATATTAGGTCCTTACCTATGAAATTGGTGTTTTGTATGGAGATTTTGGGGATGTCTGCATTTTACATACTAACATTTTATCAGTTTTCTTCACAACGACCAATCCAGAGATAATAATATTTGGCATGTATCATTAGACAAGCTTTAGCAATATGTGTGTGAACACGCTTGATAAAAATTATTCATCGTTTTTATGTTAATGCAAATCAAATGATGTATTCGGGAGGCAGTTAAAAATAATTGTCTTTGTGTCTAATTTTAACACAATTAAACATACAAAAAATTATCAAATTAAATAATACGAGCTCAAATATATAGTCTATTTTTAGAAGAGACCATTATTTTATAAGAATGTTCTGAAACTTAATAGTTACGGACAAATTGCTAAGACAGAATAAAAACACCAATTTCATAGGTAAGGACCCAATATTATTGAGTACATGTTAAATTACATGTATCATCATTTAATTCATACAAACCTTGATTTTTCTGTAAGTTGTTTGTTTACCCAATTTTTGTATGGCTAAATGTGATCTTAAAGAACACAGTGCTCCTTTGACTCTGCCTACCTTTTCGGGGATTACAGGCTTGATTTTATGTATGAATGTAGGTATGTGTTGTTTGTTTAGATTGTGGTGCCCACACTCTTTAATCTCTGTTTGGCCCAAAGGTTGACTGGGAGAGAGCGATGTACAATACAATACATCGCTCTCTCCCAGTCCGCCTTACAAACAAAAGAGTTTTTTTGTACATTAAAGTTTAAATAAATAAATATATCTCATCATACTATCGTTCGTTCGTTCTCGGCCTTTATACGTCCCCCCACTGCTGGGCACAGGGCTTCCCTATGGAGAAACACATGAGGAGTATGGGCCGTAACACCACCACGCTGGCGCAATGCGGGTAGAAATAGCAACTGGGACGAACGGCTTAACGTGCCTTCCGAAGCACGGAGGAGATCGAAATCACAAGTTTTGGTTACCCATCCGAGGTCTTACCATGGCGAAGGTAGCTTTGTTTTCGATCGAAAACCAAAGCATAGTAACCGCCACCGAGCTCATCCTATATGTACTTACATATAATAAAACTGTAGAGGTCGTATGTACATGTACCTACTATGAGATGTAAAAAGGAGGAAAATACCAAAAAAATATATTTTTTTAATTTTTTGTTTCTCCGTCTGTTTATGTGTTTGTCTGTTACCGATTTCAACGAAATTTTACATGGTGATAACATAGATACTTTTTATTCCGGAAAATTAAAGGGTTCCCGTGGGATAGTTAGAAAACCAGTAACCGCGGGCAACAGCTCAAAATACAAAAATTCAAAATCATTTATTCAGTTTAGATGCGTCTTAGCGCATGCTTATGAATGTCATAAACATTTTACAATATTACGGAAAGAAAAAAAACTACGCCATCCGTTCACAAAAACTACCAGGAGGCCTTGTTCTGAGATGAACGGGCAAGAAACTCAGCAAGTTTCAACCCTCCCTTTACATTAGCATCATATTAAAAAATGTCATAAACTACAACGTCAATGAAGTTTAAAATAAAAATAAAATTTTTAAATAATATTCTGCAGTTTACCACATTTTCCATCACAAACATGTCTCAGAGTAAACAGAACTGGAGTAGCCTTTGTCTAACATTCCCCTCTGCCAAAGTACAAGCATCGGATGCTTGCACGTTTAATAAAACTAGTTGAGCCGCCATTTTGACAGCCATAACATTGTAAACGTTGCGGCGAACAGAGCTCCCGCAAAAATGCCTGCCTGTGCTGTTTTTTGTTGTAAAAATAAATAGAAAACATCGAGTATGCTAAAAGATGGTGTCACCTTTTATTTGTAATTATAATTTTTAAGATTTCATGATTATTTACTTCATTATTTCTTGTTTTAGAATTCTACGATTTCAAATTTCGAGCGCTAGTCTCGTGGGGAGTGCGGCTGTGACGTTGTCAAAACGCACACCCCACGTGACTATTTTAAGCGTGTGTGTGCGTGAAATTTAAATTTGTGTGTCGAATTATGCATGTGTGCATTTGTAAAAACGTTGTGCGTTGTGCTGGCTTTGAGTGTAGTAGTAACCTCACCCCCCGCAAGAAATGGCAGAAAAAAATTTTTGAGAAATTGACTAATGGCTACTCCAGTTCTGTTTACTCTGAGCAAACATGTACACATAGTCTAAAGTATAATCTAAAAAAGCACTATCTACATATCGATAAATAACTATCTAAACTACATGCCGCGCCATACTGTCCCGAAGCAAATATTAATAATATTTGCTTCGTGACAGTATGGCGCGAATATTAGAGAATTTCTACCAATCAGACAAACATAAGTTGACCAGACACCGACAGTGGCACCTGTTCACAGGCATGACGCATGAATCAGCCATCGCTTCACTCAACCATATTTGAGGGAAAATGTAGCGACCCGACGCACACGACACCACAGCAGAGTAATTTTAGTGAGCATGACACACCCATGTTTTCCGACTATTATACAAAATATACACAAGTAATTTAATGATCATCTAGCTAGTTATGAATAAATAAAATTAACTCTCTGTAAGTAATGGTGGTTCTGCACATAATGAATCTACATAAACAGCCTATAGATTAATATTGCTTTGAGAGCAATAACGGTTTACAAATATCCTTTGTGGCGTGTCTGTCCCCGCAATGGCGACCAGATATTTTGTAATTATACAAAGGCATCCATATTATGCGATGCAACATTTACTCGTGGCTTTCATCAACTAACTGACACATTTTAATTATTAACAATTTTAAAGTAAGTTATCACTAAACGGAGTGACTAAAAGGTTTTATGATTTGGGAGTAAGTGGAGATATGGGGCGAATAGGGCCAAAAAGGCCAGGTCAAAAATGCCAAAAATCGCCGAGTATGTATAAGAACTGTAATGATAGTAGACGAAGCGAAAGAAATATGTAAGGACCGTGACGAGCGGAAATAAATTTGCTTACACCTATGGGAGTATTTTTGTCTACAGTCAATTCAACAGTCGATGTGGGTCGAAGTTACATCCTAATTGATTATTTACTTTGTTTGTGATGGGGAAGATATTTCGAGAGTTACAAGGTAATTTGCCACAATATTAGCAAAAGGTATGCTAATATTGCTGAAATTATCAAAAAAATGCGAGTTGTATTTTATTCCTCGAACTTGTGTAATACGAAACGGGACTAAGCGAGTAATTTTTTTACCTACCGTAACAAACTTTAGCACAACATGTTATTTACCTCGTAGGTATTTTCTGAACATGAACAGTGTAACTATATACTTACAGACTGCATGGAAACTCGTTACCTTTAGAACTTGCATCAGTAAGGCTGCTGAAGATTACCCGCTTCGCTTCCCCGAACTTAATAAGCTCTCTAACATATTAGATACAAAAGTTTTGCGTCGGATGGATTTCTTGGATCTCAATGTCTTTTTTTGTATAGCTATCTTTGATGGCGCATGAAAGTGTTTACAAAATAAAGTTCTAAAATGATATCAAAGGAAAAAGCTGATGGGGGAGAAGATTGCTACAAAAACTGATGATCCCAAAGCAAAAGCTAAATAAATAGAAACTGAAGGAAAAGTAGAAGAAATAAATGGTAAGAATAGTAGCAATTCATGTTAAACAAGAGACGATTGTCGCAGACAAGTCCTATAATTAATGTATCCAAGAGAAACGCATTCGCATCGCGGAACACATTTTATTACATTTAATCAATAACAAAGCTACAAAGTCTAACTTACCATTAGAAACCGATTGTCTTCGCCCCTGAAACAAAATCAGGAACAGCACAAACAATCGCAAAAAACCAAATTAATATACATAAACTACATATGAGTATATATTTATGTTTTGTTGTTGTCTTGAAGAGGGGCCCGATATCTATGGCAATATAATGGCAATAAATAGTATTTCAATGGTCAAAATTTTGACATTTCGTAGTCTAAATGTAAAGAAATATTTTTTTAGACCACGAAATGTTAAAAATTGCACCATTGAGACACTACTTACATTATATTGGTTTAGATGCTGAAAAAAATTTATTATCAGAATACGAAATGTCAAAAATAGGCCGCTGCTGGACATAGGCGTATTTTTTTTTAAGATGGGTTTGCTCTTGACTTCAATCTAGCCGAAGGCAAAGATGATGTCGACGACGATGGAGCGAGCTTAGAAGAAGCTTATTCACTCGCGACTTGAATTGATTCGGGTTATACGAGGAAAACTCGGGAAAACAAACGCTGACAGTGAATTCCATTCCTTGGCTGTGCGCATTATACAAGATGACGCAAAGCGCTTAGTATTTATTTATTTATAATGTGCGCCATTTCACCACGTCCGTGGCTTGTCACAGCATTTGCCAGCAGCGTAATCAAAGCATAATTTGTCACATTCTGTAGATAGTTATATTCAACACTATCATTGTGCTCAGAAATTGTGCACAAACCCCAGCCTATAGAGGTTAGCAATCAAAGGCACCAATTCTCCATTAACTATCAGTTTGTGAATGAGTTTAAATGCCTTTTTTGAGCTGGCACTGTCGCCGGCCCATTGAAAGCGGCCTCTTTTAATTTGGATGGCAATAAATCTCGCAATCCGCCAACGGAATTTATATCGTCCATTTAATGTCAATAAGACGGAGTTATGTGGTAGGGTTGTCGGTGTCGGGGATATGATTTAAAGTTTCATAATATGCAAACTTTGAGAAATGTGCCCGAGCTGAATTCGGAGACTATTTTTCGGATTCCTGAAAGCTATTGAAGACCCTGTGGAAATAGTAGTAGATATACATTTCCAACATTCTTTTTAAACTCTTACCGATTACTAAAATGAAGCAATTACTACAATTACAATTACAGCAGTTCCTACATGCAACAGGTCGAAAACAAGGCGAAATGCCGCATATTAACAGATCAGATAAGCTGATGATCACTGTCACTGATCAGTTTAAATCAAATTTTTCTCAGTTATTCAGTCAATACAGTTACAAGTAGAGATATATAGCTGGTGTTGACCGTTAGCCAATCGGCACTCAGCATCTCATCCGGTATCGGCGACGACGATTGGCTCTCCAGTCGTATGCCGTCATCCTCATTAGTGCCACATCAGTACCCCATGCGCAGCTATTAGCTGCTATCACATCCACGTAACGGCCACACCCACTCAGCGCCAAAGATAAATGCCGCTTACTTCCAATCTATATATACTCGTACATATAATAAAACTGTAGAGGTCGAATGTCGGATGTAAAAAGAGGGAAAATGCCAATTTTTTTTATTATGTTTGGTTTCTCTGTCTGTTTGTACGGACTAATCTCCGAAATAGCTGGACCGAATTCAAATTTAAGGGTTCCCGTGGAGTTGTTAAAAAACCATAGTAACCGAGGACGCAGTCGCGGGCAACAGCTAGTTATCAATATAATACAAATCTACTAGTATCCGAACCCGGGCTCTCCGGAGGGATTCTCTGAGTACCATCAAACACAACCCAAAAATACGTAGTCCAATTCATTTAAGGGTTCTGAACACACTAAGTCCTAAACAAACAATGAGTGTAGAATTTACATATTATTATAATTATCGCATGTGTGCGTATGTTAATTAAAACGCGCACCAGCACAATGGGAATTTCGCACAGGTTTCAGATATTCTAGGTTTCTCAATTATAAGAGCCCTTTTTTAAATGCTCCAGAGTCCAGATCATTCTACTCGTATTCTTGAAATTAAACTTAAGTACCTACTTACTATTATTTTTTTACATGTGACAGGTAAGGTCGTCACTTACCATCAGGTGAGATGAAGGTCAAGAGGCGAGAGGTCATCTCACCTGATGGTAAGTGACGATAAGGCCGAAGGTGTAAGCGAGCTTCACCTGTAAATCCTCAACGACTGAGGAACTGGCTATCTTACCTCTGATTGCCGGAACACAACAATGCTTAAAACATTGTTATTATGGCGAAAATTTTAGGTAAAACGGTGGTAGCTAATCAGGGGGGCCTAGAAGCCCTACCATCAACCAAACCGAGCAGAAAAACATCTGCACCCATGGGGAATCGAACCCGGACCTCCCATCAATACCCGGTGGTATGAGCCACTAGACCAATG
This sequence comes from Parapoynx stratiotata, assembly GCA_910589355.1. Lineage (NCBI taxonomy): Eukaryota > Metazoa > Arthropoda > Insecta > Lepidoptera > Crambidae > Parapoynx > Parapoynx stratiotata. The sequence continues at coordinate 16,548,641 of OU342470.1, forward strand.
AGGCGGTTTGAGGGGCCTGGTGGTGCAGTAGTATGGAATAAAGCTAATTTTGCCATGGTCTATCCTTAGGTGACGAGCACTTTGTGATCTTAACTCAACGACGGGCACGGCGCTCTGGGAACTTCGACTCATTTTCATCTCATAAATCTGTAACTTCGGTGTTAATGATGATATCCAGCAGATTTTCTGGTAATCCGCCTACGTTATTTGCTATCTATCCGCGTATGTGACGTTTTAAATGGAATATACGCGTATTTTGTCCTGATTGGGTTTCATATGGGTTGTGATGGTCCGGGACACAAAAAGAATGTATCACCTGTTTTTCTTGCCTAGCATGTCGTAAAAGGCAACTAAGGGCGTATGGCTAAATGTGGTCTTAAGGAACAGATATCCACCGCGTTTAGCGCGCCCAGCAGTAGGCTTTCGACATAAAGGATTATCAGTTCTGAAACAGCCCTAACGACCTCCCAAATTATTATACATACAAAGACTACGCAAAGCTTTAATGATAGAAAGACTTCAAATGTAAGTTCAAATGTAAAATAATAATTAAGATAATCGTATATTTGTTTCCTTGTATAAGTAGCATGAGCGAGATATGTGTAAAGTGTAATAGGCTTATGTCTGTTCTAGCTGTTACTTATACAAAAATATACTACTCGACTGGGTACTACTGCATAGAATGTAATGAATTTTTCACCAAAGCAAAAAGGTTTAAAATATAGAACATACAATATTTTAGACGCAGTTTCTACCTATCCTACAGAAGAAAGGTGTGATATTAAGTACTCGTAACTATTTATGTATTTCAGAAGTCAGACATCAAAGCATCATAGCTGGCAAAGCGATGCTCTTCAAGCAAAACAGAACCAATCAAATCATTTTGCACCAGTGGCTACGGCGTTCAATAATAGGTATTTAGGACTTTACGACCTCCGAGTGGTTAGGATATCCCCGGAATGCGATAAAGCAATCAGGGCATACCGCCGAGTTTGTATAACCATATTGTGCGTGTAATTACTCGCGCCGAACCTTCCATGCCAAGTACTGTAATGATCTGTATGACAATGTAATTGGTATTTCGTATAGTAGGTATACTCGTAGATGTCATTGTTCTTTTCTTACTGTTGAGGAAATTGGAAGAGACACGCTGCGCCGACCTGTAATGAAACTGAGAAACAGGCTGGCAATCGATGATGGTGTGATGTTTTTACTGTTATGCTATAGAAGGGCTACTCGAAAAAGCAAAATCCGATGCACGCAATAGCGTCCAATCTTCGTTTTGGTTGTTCTAAACTGGTTTTTTGTATAGCTAACGAAGTACCGGCGAAGATTTGTTATTTTTAAAAAAAAATCCGTAAAGACCTGCAAATATCTATGCCAATTAAGTATATAAGGTTACAGTATGAATTCTGGCGTCATAATAATAAAGAAAGAGTCTTGCATAAACAAAAACAAGCAATTAAAATTGACTAATGAGCCCAGAGCAAAGTTCCAAATCTCACAGAAAATACATATTTAAATCATACATAGGTACTATTAGACCTGTAGTGTTACCTAAGTATCTAGAGATTGTTTAGTTTGCAGAATCCATCCCTATCTCCGACGACGGTAGCCAAATCCATCAATAGTCCGTGTAAGTATATTTTGAACAATTCTAGCCGAATCCGATCAAAGCCTCGATTAAGCTGAGCCTGCGTATGACACCGCTCGCTTCGCTCACAGTAGCGTAGCGAGCAAATTGAACCTCGCTCGCTAATACCGGCATTGTCCGTTCGTCACACGCATCGTCTGTTAGCCGTCTCTCAAATGTAAACAACGATACGATAGGATAACAGTATCGTGCTGAATCAGATTTCACATTTAAGATAATGTGGTAGCAACGAGTAATTCTTCGACACAGATAAATATCTAAACTTGGGTCAGTTTATGTTACTATTGGAGTGTTATTTTTTTACCACTCGGATCTTCATCGCCTGTTAGGCGGATATACGGATATAGAGGTGCTTACAAAAGATCGTAGCTATAAACAATACTCTATGTTGAAAAAAATGTTGCTATAGCTCATTGACAGTGTTTTACGTATTTATTCCACTGGGAACCAGAAAACGTTCACTATAATTTTATAAGGTAGATGGCGTACCTATATTGGTTCCCCAAAGGGGCAGAAGTTTTTGTGCTCGGTTTGATTAGTAGTCGGCTTCTAAGCCCGCCTGGCTAGCTGCCTCCGTCTTACCTAAATCTGTCGCTAAAGTAACAATGTTATAAGCAGTGTTGTGTTCCGGCAATCGGACGTAACGTAAGATAGCCAGTTCCTTAAAATTGAGGAATACAGGTGAAGCTCGCTTCCACCTTCGGCCTTATCGTCATTTACCATCAGGTGAGATGAAGGCGAAGAGCTTACCTGTCACAATTATCAGAACTGCTTACCATCAGGACAGACTTACCAATCCTATGAAAAATTCTCGAATATTTTGGAATATTGCTAAATATCTGATTTCACTAACCAAAACCTATCTTGAACGTGGAACTGAGCAAGCAAGCCTAATTTCTGTTTTGTTAAACACTTGGACATTCAATTTACACCCTTCAAGCGAGTTTATTCATTAATTAACCATTCATTGCGCCGCAGCTTAGACCATTACCCCTCAATCAGCTAAACGAACCATCAGTCTATCAGAATAGACGGGCAAATGACGCTTTTGTTCCAGAGGCACGGCTAACTGAGTTTACGTAACACCTCCATTATGCGAGCACGGGCGATTAGCACGAGATCTCGTCTGCTCTGACATCAAGAGATGCATAGCGGTATTTCCTGGCCCCGTGTGGAGACGGAAGGGAGAAATATCTCAAGAATAATCACAAATAGATAATAATCCAATTATGAAACTCAAATTAAATTCCCTAATAAACATTGTATTAAAATTTATGTGATTGGCTATAGAGAAGAGATTGTGGCATAGTGGTTTAAAACGAAGGGAATTTCACCACAGGTAGGGGATAATAGTCGTGATTATATATGTATGTATGTTAGTAAGGCAGCGGTAGCGAGGAGACGGACGGGGCACTACTCGTTCGAGAGGCCGCGGGAATCGCAGGTTCGATCCCACCACCTGTACGAATGTACCACTTAGTTTGAATAAAACTTTTGTACAATTCATTGTGAATATCGCTTGCCTCACATTGTGCCCGGTGCATGGCCACAGGCTCGCCACCTGTTACATGGGAACTTAACATATTTGGCGACATGTGGGTGTTAACACACCCCTTTGGGGGAAGGCGCTATATTAATATTAATAATACATATATAATAATACATAATAATGCCATTCTATTCCTTGTTCCTCGTGGGTTTCTTTTCTTCCATGCCGTAATGCTTATTATTTTATTAGCTACACACAATGTTTACCTGAAAAAAATATTTGATTTCTTTATACAAATTAATGATAGTCAGGGATATCCTTCTCCGACTCCTCAGCCAACTCAAGCCAATCCAGGTAAATATAACAAAATAGCAATGCGAATTGATGAAACAAAATCGTGCAGCGAACACAAATTTCATAAAGCGATGCTAAAATTGCGCCGTCAGCCGCGCACGCATCCAATATCAGCTTTAAAAAGGCTCCGATGCCTCCGATCGTCTTCGTATAATCAACGTTTTTCAATTGGAACGCCAAATGGCATTTCCATTGGGCAAATAGTAGAATCGTGTGCCTTTGTCGTGAGTGAATGAAAGGCTCGGTATCGCGTGGAGCAGCTAACTGCCTACGTGAATGCCGCCGATACAAAGAGCCCCGGAATATTGGAGCTATCGGGACCATTCAATGAAGTAACGCAACTGGTACCGCCACCTACATATCCAGCAGACTGGAAGGGCTGGCCGTGCTGCCTTTATTGGACTGAAACAGCATTGTTTGTTTGACAATTACGAATATTATTAAGGTTGACATCTGAGTGAAATATCTTATTAGCTATTCGGGGTTAAAAATATCTCCCGACAGATAAAAGACGTAGGTATATATCTCCTTATTTCAAGATGTTAAGGCCTACTTGCATTACACAACTATACTTTTACTTTGTTTTCCTAATGATGCAATTACTTTTACACGTCTTGTATACCTGATATACATAAGGACAGGTATATAATCCAAATAATTAATTTAAGAACTTTTTCCGAAATATACCAAGTTCAGTAAATATAATGATGGGAATTCTGTGTGGGAAATTGAATTTAAACATTTTTATTTTTAGTTTTTTTCATCTGCCAAAAACACTATCCCCCATGTTCGTGCAATTGGTGAAGTAATTACGCATGATCAAAATCCGCCAAACGCCAGTCGCAACCAATCAATCATGTCTGTTGGCTGTGTCAGCCTGTGTCACGCATGCGTATTGATTGTTTTCCAAAATTGTGACCTCATGGCACAAATAATTCATAGACCATCATCATAGCCGACAGGCCTCAAAAAATTATATTATGGTGGTGGTTAACAATAATGAATCTTTTGGGGCCCAATAAAAAAAGGCCCACTAGCCTATTGAAACTTAATAAATAATAGCAAAACCCATGCAAAACCTATTTTATAAAAAATCCCTATTTTCTACTTCACTTTGGCAATGGGGTTGGAAAATACAATTGTCACTTAGACGTCCCGTTTATTTTCGATAAAAAAATTTAAATTCCAAGTGCAATAAACAAATTTAACATAAAATTTATTTCTAAATATGTTTCTTATGGATGCTAAATGTCGTCACTACTATAAGCCAGCGAAGCAGCCTCTGGATTTGCTGCAAGCCAAAGATACGTACGAGTCGGTCGCTGAGGGCTACGTTAGGTGTTTCTGGGGTCTGTGCGACCAGCACAGCAGTGTGGACCGGTTCACCAGTGGTAAAGATGCGAAAGGTGAGCATATTGTTGTAAAGCAACATCAACTTTAAGTAAAGGTTATCTTTTTTTACAACAAAACTCGCGGGGACTTCTCACATTTATTTAGCTCTATTCAGCCCACAGAAAAAGTCAGATTTGTATGGAGCTTGTTCAGCTCTCCGCGTCTGTTAAGTCCCGTAAGCATCTCATATAGAAACGTCGTTTTACATAGAAAAACGCTGAATGGAGCTGAAGAGTAGTCCCTATATCTGCGATAGGATAGGAAAAAGTAGAAGCAACAGTTCGAGTGATAGGTGTAGTTATGGCGGGCGGGACCATGACAGAAGTAGCTTTGTTTGCTACATAGAAAGTCATAACCACTACGCCATGCCACCGAGCTTCGCACAGACCATAATAAGATAATAATAAAGCCTTTTTATTTCCTTTAAATGGTAACAATTAAAGTTAACAATGATTAATGCATGCTAAATGTATTATCAGTTCCATCGTTTCATACTTGATACAGATTGTTGTCCTCACCCTATATACATCCCACTGCTGGGAACAGGCCTTCCTCATGGAGAAACGCATGAGGAGTTTGGGCCGTTACACCACCACGCTGGCCCAAAGCGGGTTGGTGGGTAGAAACTGTCGAAATAGCGACCGGGACCAACGGCTTTACGTGCCTTCTGAAGCACGGAGGGCCTCGAGATTACAAAGTTTTGGTCACCCATCCACTTGCTGACCATGACGCTAGAATCAATTTTAGGATAATTATAATTTATTTTGTTTTGACTTGTCAAAAGTGTATTTGATGATACCAATTTGATTATATGTCTTTGAGTTTGAGTATACGACTAAAGGTTTCTGTATCCATGGTCATTTCTACTGCACTCTGGATTGGCGCTACGGAAGACCAGCGCTGTGACCATCCAGGTTGTAGCAAATGCTGAGTGGTGACCATTTGGTTATAATACTTGTTATAATATTTTGTCATTCAGTTATTCTGTACCTTTATCTTTCTATAACCAATAAATTTCATTTCATTTCATAATAAACAAAAAAGAACTTACCGGTTCGCTGGTCCGGTAACGCTGCTTTCGGCCTGTTGTTCTGCCTGACGCTGAGCTGTCAATCTCCAACCAGTCCATCACTAAGCGGGACTTTGATCGAAAGTCGACCGTTCGCGGTCGCGGTGGAATTGCTACTTGCGATCGGCAGTAGACAGATATTTTCCACTACCCTCAGTTTTAATTTTTATTTAGGACCGTAAATGGCGATAGGGTGAAATATTTGGATAAAGATGCGTTCATACTGAGTAGCAAAGGAACGTTCCAAATCTAATAAACCGAAAACCTATTCGCGCAAAAAATTCAATGCGATAGATTTTTGTACCGAACATTCGCGTTCCGCTGAAACCCATGTAAGACGCTTCTTTTCTATTTACGTAGGTTAGGTATTTAGGTATGTTATTTTGTAAATCTAGACAATGTGAGGTGTCACATTGTGAGTTTAATGTTAAATAAAATAACCTCTTTGTACAGTCAACTCCAAAAATATGTAACCAATCTTGACAATATAAATGACTTTGTCGTGTAGGGCATACATGTTTTTGTACTCGACAGTACTTGACTTCAAAAATTATAATTGTTTCAGTGATAACTCAACAACCAACAAAGCACGGACTAGCACTCAGAACTCCTGGAATCATACAGAATGTTTTGATTTCTAATTACAAATAAATTATATCAAATTACAAGTGGAATAAGCGGAACAGTGAATAAATTACCTATTCATCTGATAGGTAAAACAAACCTTTTAGGAAATCACCCCAAAAATATGTAACCAATTTTGATAGACAATAACTCTTATTATAAGGTAATAAAGATTGTCGCCTCTAAAATGTGCTAACATATTTTTGTACTCGACTGTACCTACCTTTTTTTTAATAATGGCCAAAACAACACGAATCCGTGGAAATTTTTTGTGTATTGGCATTTAAATATAACAGTATATACAAGTTTCTTTTGATTGTGTAACTTTTATACTAAAAAAAGGTAAAATAGGTGCAGAGACAGAAAAATGTAAATAAAAGTGAATGTATAAAAATATTTTTTTTATCTTAAAGTTAATATAGAATCTGACAAGCACATCTGTGTTTCATTTAAAACTTGCCTTACATTTACATTAATTCTGGATTCTTGAACATAATTATTGAATTTTCTCCATTTCTCATTGTGTATATTTTTGTTTATATCTATTGAAATATCAGAGTCATTAATGTATTTAAATATAGGCCTACTGGTCATTGTAATAGGGTGCAATTCATCATTCCAAGGTGTGGTTGAAGATGGTAGTATTTTAGGGACTGCATGGTAGCACAGCCTGGCTTCTTTGGACATTACCATGATGTCTCCGCTCTCAAGTAGTATTGCTGATGGAGTAACAGATTTGTCTTGTCCACCAATTAGAAATATTGCTGACTGCCCAAAACTGAAATCAGAAAGTTGAAAAATAATTAAATAAACATTATACTTGAGACTAAAGATTTATTACTATTATTAAGTTAGTATAGATGAATTAAACTACCTAATGTGTTTCTCCTCATGTGTTTCTCCATGAGGAAGGCCTGTCCCAGCAGTGGGACGTATATAGGCTGATGACGAAACTACCAAATACCACTGCAGTTATTTCATTCCTGAATTGCCAGTTGCAGATCAAGAACTAATTTAAAATAAAGACTTGCTAAATATCATTATTTTGTGGTGTTATAATAGAAATATAACACCAGGCAAGGTTGCAAGAGCTCCATCAGAAAGTCTACAACAAAACACATTCTTTTGATTTTCATTTAAAAATCAAAAGAATGTGTTTTGTGGCAATGCATTTGAAAGCATTCCAAGGGGCATTGAGTGTCTATAATCTATGGCAACCATAACAAGCTTTCCTATTAAAAAAAAGTTTCAGAATCCGGCCACTTGTATCAATAACAATCAAAAATTATACCCCTGATGATAATTATTTATATTGTAAAATAATTATTTAAAATGTAAAATGTTGACTATTTAACTACCAAGTTTAGCAGAAATAAAGTTATTTTTGATTTTGATATAAAAAATGTAGAAATCTAACTTATTTAGAAATATACCTAAATGAAAACAACGGAGCTTCCAAATTGACTTCAGAGTGATCTGTGTGGGCAGAGAGGGTAGATTTCATGTGATAGTAGTTGACTATGGCCGCCTCTGCTTTGAAGCTGGTCCAGCCTAGGCAGCCCGCCACCACGTCTGTGAGCTCCGACAACTCTTCAGGAAATGGAGTCCAGTTTTCATCTGTGTACACCTGAAATATACTTTGTAAGGGAATTAAGTTTGAATCATGCAATTTTCACATTATATTGAATTGTATAAGTCTAAGGCAGAACAAATTTAAAGTTCTTATTTGGGATGTAAATTCACAAATTTTTACAACATGCTATTATTGATATTTTAAACCCAAGTATTGTAAAATAGATTGAAATCAGATTTTTGATGTATCATAAAATATTTATCTCCACTTCCAAGCTATCTGGGGAGCAATTACAAAGTTGTAATGACTTATTAAATGTTTGAGAAGCTATTGGTATGTAGTTCAAAACATTTTAGTAAAGTATTAAATCATTGGAATCGGATCCTAGTCAATTTAGCAAAATGCTATGAAACAGACTATTGAAAGTTCAAAGTTATTTTTAAGAAATAAAAAACATATTAACATTTTATACTTTTGTGTCCCAATTGTGGTGATATCCAAGTGTGGTCCATCTTAATTTCTTTAGCAACTGGTGACTACAGCCTCCTCCTGAGTAACAGGTAGCCCACCAGTCATCCAGGTTGAATTCATTATCTATATTCTTTTTATTTGGTTTCCTAGGATAATCTTCTAAGCATTTTCTAATCCAGTATCTTTGCCCAACACTTGAGAATGGGTTCTTTATAAGAAATAAGCCTGGGTGACTTGTGAAGCTATAGGTTTTCCATTCACCGAATGCTTTTAGTCCTAAAACTTCATTTCTGGGGTCCTCTATGTTGAGTTTTTGAACTGGCATAACCTGAAATTCAACAAAAAGAATGCAAAAAGATAGTCTAAAAATTAAGTCCATTATCTAATCCATTCATTAAATAATTATAGTCCATCCATCCATTAAATAATTATAGTCGTGGTAACACTTACCTTATCACAATGATTTTGGACTGATATTACATCAAAAAGTGAAGGTTTCGGTTTGTTTGATTTATAATATTTAAATTGCGCCATGAAATTATCGTCTTCTTTCATTTTGCTACAGTAACGTAGAGTTCATAACTTCAGATTATAATAAGTAACAAAAGCAAACCTCAGAATTTACGTGGATTCAGAAAGTAAAGATGAAAAATACTAAAAACATTTTGATTACTTTTTAGCTAAGCTTTTTAGATTTTTGATCACAGAATAAATATTTAATTTTGATGTTGTCCTGTCACTGTCATGTCAATGCCAGTTCATGTCATTGTGGCACGTTTTTCATCCATTTTCTAAGCACGTTTTGGTCTCATAATATTTTTGCTATAAAGGCAAAGGCTCTCAAATCTATAACATGCATTAGCATGCAAGTCATAGACCGGTCGGATATGATATGCTAAAAGCCTACAAAACATTTATACAGGTTCTCCAGTAAATACACAAACTTTGAGAGTTAATCACCTCACAAAGTTTGTCGGGGTATTTACTGGACACATGCATACAGGCGCTACGTTTCGCACCAGTTCCCGCATTGGGCCAGTGTGGTGGTGTTACGGTCGATACTCCTATGTGTTTTCCCTTAATCGGATTTCAATAAATGTTGTTATTTTTGTTCATTCATTATCGGAAAATGAGTGTCGTACAATGAGAAAAGGCAGTAAATCTAATAAACAATGACAGTAATGCTCCTTAATGACATCAAACACCGTACTAGTACTCTGTGGAATTAATTAATAACTGGTTGGTTGAAATTTATTCACATTGGAATTACTTTAAAACATTAAGTAACCATAAGCTAAATTGCTTTAATAAATTACATTTTAAAATATTTGCCCAAACATTTCATTGGTTGTTGTTGTAAAATTCTCCCATGTATGGGAGGCAAAGGGAATGAAGCCCATACAGCCAAGTCTTCAGTATTTTATTTCTTCAGTAGTTTGCATTGAAATGCTAGTGTAATGCATTTCAATCCATATTGAGAGAGTTTGGCGCCAAACGATCGATAGCAGACACTGTGGTGTTACTTCGATATAGTGGATTACCACGATAAAAATCCCATTGTTTTTTTCACCACTTGACGATTATTACAATGATCCTCTATATTGCTCGTCAATACAGACACTTGTTACACAAAACTACACTGATTTTACGCAACAAGATCCACTCCGAAACAATATTACAATCACTGAAATAAAAAATCACGTCCGCCATAGTTGAATGCCGCCAAAAACTCGTCACATATCATTTGTTTGAGTCTTAAAAGTATGGCTGTATGAGCCAAATCTATTGTCTTCCTTTTAGAAAGAGAGTTTTAAAACAATAAGAACAGCTGATAATGACATTGAGAATTACCTGTTACATGACATTGACAATTGTAGATTTGAGGAGTTTTTGGCGGCATTCAACTATGGCGGACGTGATTTTTATTTCGATTATTGTAATATTGTACGGAGTGGATATTGTTACGTAAAATCAGTGTAGTTTTGTGTAATAAGTGTCTGTGATGATGTGCAATGTGGAGGAATTTCGAAATAAACGTCAAGTGGTGTGAAAAGTGATGAGTTTTTTATCGTGGTAATCCACCTCATCCAAGTAGCACCACAGTGTCTGCCATCGATCGTTTGACGCCAAACTCTCCCAAGATGCATTGAAATGCATTACACTAGCATTTCAATGCAAACTACTGAAGATATATATATTGCAGACATGGCTGTATGGGCTTCGTTCCCTTTGCCTTCCCTACGGGAAAATTTTACAAAAAAAAAAAAAGGAGTTTTTGGCGGCATTCAACTATGGCGGACGTGATTTTTATTTCGATTATTGTAATATTGTACGGAGTGGATATTGTTACGTAAAATCAGTGTAGTTTTGTGTAATAAGTGTCTGTGATGATGTGCAATGTGGAGGATTATCGAAATAAACGTCAAGTGGTGTGAAAAGTGATGAGTTTTTTATCGTGGTAATCCACCTCATCCAAGTAGCACCACAGTGTCTGCCATCGATCGTTTGACGCCAAACTCTCCCAAGATGCATTGAAATGCATTACACTAGCATTTCAATGCAAACTATTGAAGATATATATATTGCAGACATGGCTGTATGGGCTTCGTTCCCTTTGCCTTCCCTACGGGAGAATTTTACAAAAAAAAAAAAAAAATTGTAGATTTGATTGGGTGTATGCACAGAGTCTTTAGACATATCTCTCTAATCTGTGGCACAGAGTACTTTTTATGGGTATACGTACCTATGTATGGTTTATTTGTATTGTATCTATAAATTTATAGCAAATAGAAAAAACCTTGTTTATTTTAGTATTTAACATTATTTTTCGACCATTGTCAATAAATATAAATATTCTCTATAATGAACAACACCGTCGACGACAACATATTCGAAATAAAGGTAAAAAAAATTATATTAATATAATTTACTTTAATAATTGATCCAGAAATAGGTAATATTTATTCAAAAGTTCTTTTGAATAAATAAAATTCTTTATTTTTTATAGATAGCGTATACAGACACACTCTATTTACGATTTATATTTTAAATTATCGCATTTTTCCAGGATGTTGATCACGCATCAGATGGAAAGGCCAAACTGAGGAAATGGCTGAACATGAACTTCAGAATCGAGATGACCGATGGCAGAGTCCTGATGGGAGTGTTTCTCTGCACAGATAGGGATGCCAATGTCATTTTAGGTTGGTATTTACACAGATGTTACTGAAACAATCTATGTTTCCGATCTTGGTAATCTTCGGTTCAATAGTAAAAACTATATCTATCTGAAAAATAATTTGTATAGAAATAGCCTGAAAAGATGGGCTTCAAAAGTCCTTCCAAAAGGCTTCAAAAGGCTTCAAAAGTCCTGTCGTAATATGGGATTATACAGACAGAGTCAATATCTTTAAGAATTTATTTTCCACTCAAACCTTGAGATGGTTTTAAAAAAAGATCTGTGTTTTTACACTTGGTTGGGTTATTTATTTATAATAAAAAAAAAAATCAGAAAACCAGTTTTTAATCAGACTAGACTTAGAATTGTTTCTTCAATCTTCATTTAAGGAGCCTGTTCAGAATACCTCAAAAGTAATGAAGGAGAGAGTGAAGAACCTCGAGTACTTGGCCTTGTGATGGTCCCCGGCAGACACATTGTTTCCATACAAATTGACGACACAACACCTCCACAGAAATATTACTATGAAGAATGAAATGTAGGTCTGTGAACATTTAATTTATTAAGTGTATGGCATAACTTTATGGACATTATTAACTATACTACTGCAAGGGTTCTCCTATGTTTGTCCATACAACATTTCATATAATTTCAGTTGACCTACTAACTTGTTAAAATATTCGTCACTTTTTTTTATTCTTAAAGTAATACTTCATATAATTACAATATGACTAATGTTAGGTTGGCGCTTCGTTTCCGTCACAGATTTTTGTAGTACAACATAGGTCTATTTAAATTTTGATTTATAAATAATTATGAATGAAATTCTACCAAATGTTTGTCAGAATGTTTAAATGTTTATTTCTTATTTAAGATTCTTTTTTATATGATCATAAAATCAAACAAAATTAATTGTAATGAAAATTAAGTGACATGAATTTATATGAAATGAATATTTATGTCTAATAATATTAGGTTAAATGAATTTATGATGAACTGAAATTATATAAAGCATTGTTCAGTCAAATATAGGACATCCTACTGCAAGATATAATAAAACATTTAAGACTATAATCAAAAGTTAAGAAAATCAGGGTTTTCAAATATAATAAATAATATACTATTCAATGAATTAAAATTATATTGATTTAATTGTTTTCAATGTACAAGTCAACCAGTGTTTTAGAAGTGTTTTAACTTTGTTTCCTTGAGTAAAGGAATGTTACATCTATTTTGTGCCCAATTAATAGGAAATTTTGTTGACGAAACTTATATGATATTGTAAGGCAATGCGAAGGATTATTGTACTTTTGATATAGTCAATAAAAAGCAAATAAAACTTGTCAAGTAATTTATTAAAATGAGTTTTTTAATTTATTTAAAAGCTTCTTTACAACTTCAACTTCAAAATAAATATTCTTAGAATCACTGGCAAATGGATTGTATTCATCAACATCAGTTTTTATGTAGGTATCTATAACATCATGCAACTGCATGCAAAGTGTAAAAATGTCCTTTTTAGGATTAACAAAAAACTGTTCAAGAAATTCATAGTCGAAAATTCTATTCAAACAAACATACGGAAATAATAAACCATCACTTTTACTTAAATGTCTATAGAAATATGTGCTCATATTCCTGACATCTTCATCCTCATCCTGTAGGAGAATTATTGCAGATTTCAATGCACTAATTTTAATGGAATCTGGGACTTTACTAAACGCCTTTGCTAGTTCGTTATTTGCTATGACAGCTATATGTCTTAAATCAACATCGGATTTTTCAGGATCACATAATCTAAAAATAGTATTTGATACAATTTCTTGGTGCTCAAATTGTAGACACTGAGCCTTTGATGCAAGATAGGGAATGGCATATCTCATTGTATAGTTAATCTCATTATTTCCAATATATTCCAAAATGTTCTGAGATACCAAATTGCGTGAATCAATTCTCACTGAAATGTGATAAAGAATCTTCCAAACATTTGAAAAGTTCGAAATATTTTCCAAAGCAAGCAATTTTACAGCAAGTTCTTTTATTTCATTATTAGATGGATCTTGAGATTCAATTTTCATGAACAGAATCTGACAATATTCGTTGAAATCTCTTTCTTTTGAAAGAACTGGAACTATTTCAATTATACTATCCCATGCACAATCAAATATAAACTTACGTAAACGGGATTTTGCCCAGTGAGATATGCCAGGAGTGTGTCTGTTATGTTGTGATTCTAACATGATCTCTGTAATATTGCTCATAACAAGTTCATCGCCTAATAACTCCTCAAATGATTGTTTGCATACATAAGAATGCCTCGCTGTATTGAGAATCCCTTGAAATTTCTGTTTTAACTGCACAAAGTGTTGTTGATACTGATGCGATGAATAGAACTTATGGCAATTCAAAACTAACAATAAACATCCATGCAGGAAATTTTCAGATTTAATATTTGCCTCCATAACTGTTCTGAATATAGTTTCAAAATTGAAAATATTAAAGATACACTTAGCGCTTAGTCTCCGAACAGTGAAAATTGGGCTGTCCAACAATAAAATTAAACTTTGAAGTAACTCATCATCATGTAAATCATCTGCTCCATCAAAAGCGAAACTGTATTTCTTGGCGAGATTTGCTAGCACATTCAAAATGGGCATTACATTAGAATGGGCTTGCACTGTATCTTCATTTGTGCGAATGTTCTGCAAACCTTCTTTCATATGCGCCCATAATTTCGGCGAGTGTGTTCTGAATTCATCGCATGCGACGGTGGCGACTGTTTCATCATCCGTTCCTGACGCTTTTTTTTGACCTATTAATTTTGGGATCAGTGCTCCGTAAAGTTGTAATGCGGCATTTCTGAAAAAAAAATAACGATGAACGATGATGAATAGTTTGGATGAGTATTTAGATCAGCCACTGCTATAGAAAGCATAGCCTACCGTATTTGCCAGTGTGGACTTGTCAAATTGTCGAAAGCTAATTCAGCTAACTCCACTGAATAGTACATCATGTCTGAAGCTAGACTGCTATCAATCACGATCCTGGTCAAAAAATGAATGTAAATAGCCTTGGGCAAATCTCTCTGATCTTCGTTGAAGTTGCCTGGTATTTCAACACTATTGCAGGTATCCAAAATTGATTCCATGAAAAAGTGAAACAGAGGCTAAAAATGAAATAGGAGATTAATGCCTATACAGTTTTGTCATTAGGAAAAACGAAGGTATTAAATTGTTTCTATTACTTTGCCCTTTTTCATATCACTTGAAACTATTCTGTGGACCATTATAGAAAGTCCGGCGCCTCTTCTAGTAATAGACGCCGTATTAGCGTATGATATTAATTCTTTGATTTTACTCTTTAATAGTGAGAGTGGAATGTTTGACAATTTATTTTCTTCTGGCAACGATGTTAAGTATTGTATAGCTCGACCTGAAACATTGGAAATATTATTCATTCAATGTCATACATTGAATGGTATGGTTGAACTGTGAACATATTTACTATTATTATATTTTAAACTTTTGGTCCTTCGAGCCAGACCAAAGCTATAAAAGATAAAACTTTACAAAACTGACTATTGTAAATTTTCGTTTTATCTACAATCAGCTGTAGTAATGAATAACAAATGTAATGACAGATAAATAAGTAATTGTTAAATAAAAATTTATTGTTGAAGTAAAAACGGTGCTACACATAAGAATTTTAATACCTAAAGCTGCTCCAGCAGCCTCTATAACGCCTTTATGTCTGGAAATTTCTAGAACATGCATCACGATAGTGAGACACTTTTCACACTCCGCAATTTGTTCGTCCTTGAGGAAATGTATCAAAAACGAAGCTACGTCACACGAAGCCTGAAAAAAATATTTACATTTTCAATTTTATTATTATATTTTCAATTTTCACGTTTTACAGGGATGGTTTAATTGCTCCAAAGTGTAATTATAGCTCGTACCTTTACATTGAACCATAAGCAATTCAAAACAATTTGTTGAAGTCCCGATATTTTCGTAAAATCCTTATCTGTTGGGCGATATCCTGATGAAATAATCATATTTTGTACCATATCACTAATCTTCGAAAAATCAGAACTGGTGGATGTTTCTTCATCCCATGTAAATTGATTAGAAATACCATCTAAAACGTCCATAATGTTTGGTAACTTTTCGTTTAACATGACAATTTCACACGAATTCAGTTTTGCAACTTTTAGCACTTCAAGCATAACACCTAATAGAGAATGCATCTGTTTGCCAGCCTCGATAGACTTCACAATGCCTCTTTTCATCTCGTATTCTGTGCATAAATCATCTAGAATACCAGAGAAAATATCTTCTAAGCTTTTAAAGGTTGTTTCAGAATATACTCCATCAACTAATAGACTGGATATTAGTCTAAAAATACTCTGACCACAACTGATATGAAAGAAGAATTTACTTTTGATGCAAACTTGTGCATCAGTCATCAAGTTGTTCATCAAGACTGATGTCATCTCTTTAGAGTAGTGCTTTAATAGCAATTGAATAGTTGCCTCCCGAATATCATCAGCAGGATCTTTTAAATGGCTAAATAACATCATTATGAAGTGTTCTTCAAATATCAAGACACATTGTTTTTCTTGCAGTAAATTTAATATAGACTTGTTACTTTTTCTATCTTTTTGTTTCTTCTTAGGTACATCTGTGAATGAACTTAGTAAGATGTTGCAAACCTTAATTGTAGTCAGTTTTCTTTGATAATTGCCATAAATTTTTATGGAATTTATAATAATTTCCTGCATCTTTGTATAAAATTCTAGTACACCTTCAATATCAGAATCATTATCTTTACACATAATTGACACTGATTCTTGCAATAGTGTTAAAAAACATTTCAAATTATTAAGCATACTTATTCTTAACACAGTGCTATCAGAATTTATGTTATTTTCTAAATAGTTTAAAATTAGGTCAAAATCTGAAGTACTTGGCATTGATTTTCCCTGGGTAACAAGTATAATCTCAAAAGCCAACATCCTTATATGACTGTTACAGTGTTCAATCCCTTGTAGGACACATTTCTTCATGTCTGTATATAATCTAGATTCCTGTTTACTTCTTATTTGACCTAATTTAGCTCCTTGCTTGAATAAACACAAGCTGCTAAATAAGTTCAGCTCTGATCTTTCAATATTTAATAATTCATAAGTTAATATTTCTATCAAGTTAGGAAATCTTTTAAATGTTGTCAAACACCAATAATTGCTGAAATTTTCTATAGCTTTGTGAGATTTTCCATTTAATATTGCAACAGATTCTGTTAAAAACAAGTTACACCAATCTTCTTCTGATTTAAGGTTTTTTATAATGGAAAAATACATATCGGTTCCAGCAGATACCAGGCCTGGTTTATAAAGACTGTACAGAATCCCATCAATCCACTTCTTTTGCATACTAACAATAAGTCCATTCTGATCAACAATTTCTGCAAGCATCAAATATTTTGCTTTGCTCCAGTAAAAATTGTTTATTTCCTTCAAAACTACTTCAAACAAATGTTTATCTATTATACCAATTACAGTCTTAAATATTAATTTACTTAAATCCCTCACTCCTGTAATTGGGTTCTCCCAATTTTCGTTTACTAAATTCAACAGTATCTCTAAATTACTCAAACTGTACACATGTTTATGAAATTTGGTTCCTAAAATTTTCTTGAATGAATTTATAGTTTTAAAAACAAGGAAAGTGTATCTGGAATATTCATAAGACATTATAATTAGTAATTCTACTGTAACTTCTAATAATTCTATTACATTGGGTATATTTTCTGTGGTTTTCAATGTTAAAAATGATGATTGGAACATTCCATACATCAACGATACCACATGTGATGTTGATGCTGTTTTCATTGCTGAATTTGAATTTTTTTTCCTGGATATTATTTCATTGCTTAAGGTTAGTTGAACTTGCTTTAAATAAAATTCTTGTTTCTTTGTAAGACTTAGGACTGTATAGAAACAAGTAGCACATAACAGTTGATTATCAAAAATAGGTAAACCCTTTTCCAGATGATTCCACAATACATCCACTGTTGAGGACCACAACAATTCATCATTTTCAGAAACCTTTTTTGCCTTCGTATTTATTAGTATATCCTGAAAATCAAATTAGAGCTTATTATTATAAATAATCAGGAAATAAAAGTTAAAGTCCAAGAATATCAGAATTTGTAAAAATATTTATAACATGCTTCCAAATTTTTTTAAAGAATTATAGGTATTGTAATAGTAGATTATATTCACCTGTATTAAAGCCACATTCAAATGATCAGTTGGAATGATAATTTTATTTAAGATTCCAACCAAATCAGCCATCATCAACAATCATCTAGAAAGAAATATGGTTCAAATGTAAAACCTACATATTTGGTTGAATACTGGAAAAAAGGTGTGAAGTTATATGAAGCTTGTGTTTACTACCCCACCCAGGACATGATGTGAAATAAAACTCATGAATTAATAATGTAAGTATGTTTTACTAAATATCTATGTATTTACAATAAAATAAATTAAATTTTACTAATTGTGCCTTGATTACTGGGATTCTTTGATTGGCTCATAGCCTTCTTTCTGCATTTTCTCTTTGAAAACGTTAAAATCTCTTTTCCTATCAAAGTGCATAACCCACTGTGTGGGGCAGGAGTTTTCAAACACCCTCCTGAGTTCTGCACATGCCTTAGGCTTCAGTGAATTATCTTTGATATTTTCACTATCTAGACATTCCCAGTAGCGGTCTCTAGAGTCCCAGCACATTTTTCGCTGTTCTTTAGTGGGGTATGACATTTGATCAGCTTTTACTTCACTAAAGACCTAAAATGAATGAAATAAGTTTTAGCTTTAAGAAATCCTAACACCCATGTTTGTACGTAAGTAGCGATACTTACTAGTGTTTAAATGGACCGATGAAGTAATGTTTAGTAACTTATACTGAATATGTTGATTGGATTAAATTGATTCCACAATTCAGAAGATAATCCGGTATAATAATTTTCTCATAACCTAAGATTTTATTCTTGAATACACTTTGGAATCACTCGCGCAGCGCCAGTGTTGCCAACGCTGTTACTACAAAATATGCTACACAGGTGTAGAAAATATGCCAATAATATGCCAAATTTTTACTAGAAATGCTAAATAAATATGCCAAATTAGAAAACCATTTTTATATTTTATACTTTATTTTTTGGTTTTATAATAACAATAAAAATATGAATATATATAATATATATAGGTAGATCATGATCTACCCTTTCGGGTGCGACAAATATAATAAGGTACGAAATAAATAAAAAATGTTCAAACATTTAAACAAACAAAACAAAACCTACACACCTAGTGTAGGCATAAAATAAATTCTTAACTCAATGCTTTTTATCTACTGTAATTTTTGAAAATAATAAAAATCGAAGTAACTCTAAAAATATTTAGAGATCAACATTTAGCGATTCTGTGAAAAGTAAAATAAATCATTCAAATAAAATTTCAATATCTTCGTCATCTTCAATAACATCTACAGCGGCCTGTGTTGATGTTGAAGGCTCAGTACTGTAATTCTTGAAAATAATAAACATCTAAGTAATCTTAAAATTATTTTGAGATCAAAATTTAGAGATTCTGTTAAAAATTAAAATAAATCAGTTAAATAAAATATTAATATCTTCGTCATCTTCAATAACATCTACAGCGGCCTGTGTTGATGTAGAAGGCTGAGAGCCAAGGTTGCATTCTTTGGTACCAATACAGCGCAACACCGTGTCTGGCACTTCGTAAGAATAGCAGCACTTCCCTACTCTTTTAAGTCCAAATCGTACATACATAATTGCATTGAGCGTCTTCACAGCCAATCGATTTCTAAGTTTAGTTTTAACCAAACTCATTTGGCTAAATACACGTTCAATATCCGCGTTAGAATGTGGCAATGTCAAAAGAGATATTGCAAACTGGCACAAGTCTTCAAATGGGTTATTATTAGCTGCATCATGTCGCACTTGCAATACATACAGTAAGCTTTTGAAGAATCGTTTTGAACGGGCTGCAACCACTCTTTAAAATCTGTCATCCGCTCCCAATCTGATCGATATTGTTGATTATATTTGGGTAGCATAATTATGTTGTGACAAAAAGACAAAAGTAATGTGAATTACACGAAATATCGCACTTTAAGTGTAAACAAATTGTACTCTTTGGTCTACAACTTGTGTAGGTACTTGCATGCAAAATAACAACATTGTCTATGATGCAATACCAGGGGGAATCCCGATACCATAGAGCAGGGACTACCTACTATACTATTTAGGGTGCGTTCCAAAACGCTCGGGGTAGAGTAAAGGTAGAGTAAATTTTACCCTAAGATACTATCAGGGTAAATTTTCGCATACATTCGGTTTCACTCTGGTATATTTTAGAACGGCTTAGAGTAAAATTTACTCTACCCTAATCGTTTTGGAACACACCCTTACTATTTGTGAAAAGTATGGCCTATTAAAAAAAAATAGTTTGAGCTACGTTCGGATACAGATAAAAATAATATGCTAAGGAATTATGCTATATGCTAGGGGCAAAAAATATATGCTTAACGTGAAGTAAATATGCTAAATTTAGCATAAAATATGCCAAATTGGCAACACTGCGCAGCGCAGCTTGAAAAACTTGAAATGTCATTCGTTTATGTCAAAATCACCACTATTTGTTGTAAACTCCCATGTACGGAAGGCAAAGGGAACGAAGCCCATACAGCCAAGTCTTCAGTATTTTTATTTCTTCAGTGTTTGCATTGAAATGCACTTTACTGATAGATTTAATTTTTTTTGTGTTCGCTAGGAGATAAGCTGTTTTTTTGTTTTGTTTTTTTCTAATAGTTATTAAGGTAATATTTAGTTTTAATAATCTCATAAATTGTAATGGATTACTTTATTTTCTTATTTACACGTTTTCTGTTTGCAAATTAATATTATTTATATTTAATACGGTGTGTAATAAATAACGTCTTTGCCTTCATCCAGAGGAAAACTGTTAGTGACAGTGTTCTTTAGACATATCTCTCTAATCTGTGGACAGTGTAAAAAAATGACAGGGACCGGAGGATTATTTATATTTGTTTAAAACACAATAATCTCCCAGAGCTATTGAACTATACTATAGTTTATTTTATTAGAATTACATCAATAAGTAGTTCGGCCACTAACATCGAAATGGATACGAAATTGTGCCGGGTTTGTTTGGACGGAATTGCTACAGCATCAGTGTTTGATGTCCAAGACGGCATCCAACACAGCGCGAAAATAATGAAGTGTGTTAACATCAGCATCACAGAAGGCGATGGTTTACCTAGTAATATATGTAATAGCTGCATAAACGAGTTGGTCGTAGCTTATAATTTCATTCAAAAATGCGAGTCCTCGGACAAGGCGCTACGCTTAAACATGTCAGAAGAATTAACAGATACAGACATTAAACATGACTATGAAATCAAAGAAGAAAATGATATGAGTATGCTTAATGATGTGAGCTTTGACAGTGATATGATTGATGACACTTTTTGTGATGAAAAACCTACAAATACTGATTCAGAACCTATAGTTACTGAGTACAGAGTAAAAAGAAGCTATAAGAGGACTAAAAAAGTGAATAGAACCAAGAGTGGACCATTGCAATGTGTGATTTGTGGACAAACAGCACTGAGCAGGTCTGCAATGGAGACCCACATGCGCACTCACACAGGGGAGAAGCCTTTCATGTGTAAAGTGTGCAAGTCGCAGTTTAGAACTAAAGGATCATTAAAGAGGCATTTTGAAACAAGACATTCCACTAGAGAAAGGAAGTTTACATGTGAGATGTGTGGAAGTAGTTTTTACAGGAAGAATGATATTGTAATACATATGAGAGTACATACTGATGAAAGACCTTATGATTGTCCGTACTGCCCCAAGCGGTTTCGGCAAATAGCATCATTGATTCGACACAAGAGAGTCCATACAGGGGAGAAACCATTTGGTTGTCCTATTTGCGGTAAAAAGTTTTCAGACAAAAATCTGGTGAAAAAGCATCAATCTGTGCACAGTGATGAGAAGAACTACACATGTCATTTGTGTAGCAAATCAGTTAAATCTAGAAATGCTTTGAACACACACATGTCACTACATACTAATGAGAAACAGAATATTTGTAGCTTCTGTGGATTAGCCTTTTCTATGAAAGGGAATCTGCAAACACATATACGGAGAGTACATTCAGAAAGGTCTGGCCAGTGTTCGGTTTGCCTAAAGACTTTTTCGGACTTAGAAGTTCACATGCGTAAGCATACTGGTGAGAAGCCATTCTTATGCAAAATGTGTGACAAATGTTTCGCTACAAAACGGAGTTTATCACACCACATGGTGTTCAAGCATGAAAATGCTGCAAAATTCAAATGTTCTATTGGTGAATGTGCGAAAACATTTCCTACTGCTATGATGTTAGAGTTCCATTTGCTGA
The DNA here is from genome assembly GCA_910589355.1 of Parapoynx stratiotata. NCBI lineage: Eukaryota > Metazoa > Arthropoda > Insecta > Lepidoptera > Crambidae > Parapoynx > Parapoynx stratiotata. The sequence goes on from OU342470.1 coordinate 16,570,961, forward strand.
AGCAGCACACAAACAACACTCCTTATATTTGCCCTCACTGTTCCAGAGGTTTCTTCCGTAACAGTGATTTGTCCAGACATCTACGTGTTAGTCATATGGACACTCAAATTAAATTGTCACTAAAATCTATTGATTCTTGAATGTTTTTGATAAATCTAAGCTAAATTAGGTTAGTCTGTAGTATTAAGTTGCCCCCTTATCTTACCTGTGATTGATTTACATGCTAGTCATATTCTGTAAGTAAATAAATTGTACATAATTACTTAGCATTTTCATTACATGCTTTTAAAAAATTCCAAAAGAATTTTCAAAATTATTAGAGATTAGAATTCCTTAGTAAGCTCATCTTTGTAATTTATTATTTTGTTAGGGAGTTGCTTCAAATAAAACTGGATTTTTATATTATTCTCAGTATGTACATAATTCAGTAAATCATATTTCTAATGCATCCAATTTTCACTATGGAATGTGATAGTATATCTAATGGTTCAAGTTTTAGAGGACTTTGGTAGTTAGGCATTAGCTTGATGGGTTACACATTGAATTCGTTCCTTGTCATACTCATCCACCAATTTGCATTGGGCCACTGTGTTGAAAGAAAAAAAGGCCGATTATCTAGTAATTTATTATTCATAAATCCTTATTTGTTTAGGTACAATATTATATTCATTTTCTGTTTAGTCCAATGGTTGACTGGTAAAGAACTTAGGCGATAAGTTAGTCTAATGTATAAAATAATATTCTCTCCTCTAGTCCTCTAAATAATATACCAGATTCCATCCTATAATTACACAAGAGCGTTAACGATTTTCTTAAACTAGTTTTTGTAATGTAAATTGGTGTGAAAATAAAAATTGTTCACAACCTAGGTACGAGTATATTACGCCAAAAGCAGATAATATTAGGTTGGGGAAAAAGTCTTTTCGCATATGGCTATACTATTTGTATCTGGCTGGTTTTGGTATCATTGAAAGTTTAAATTTTAAAGAACATAATTCCAAATTCAAATTAGGAAAATGTGTGATTTTCATTTGTTTTTCGTACCGCCAAGATGAGTGAATCTAATCAAGAAATTCGATACATTTTAAAATTTTACTACAAAAAAGGTAAAAATGCAACGCAAGCCGCGAAAAAAATTTGCGATGTTTATGGACCTAGTGCAGTGTCTGTGAGAGTAGCACAAATTTGGTTTAAGCGTTTTCAATCCGGAAATTTTGATGTCAAAGATGCACGTCGCTCTGGTCGCCCTATTACAGATAAAATGGATGCCATTTTTGAAAAAGTGGAGCAAGATCGGCATGTCAGTAGTTACGACGTAGCTGAAGAACTGGGAGTTGACCACAAAACAGTTTTGGCGCATTTGAAAAAAACTGGGTACACAAAAAAGCTCGACATTTGGGTACCTCACGAGCTCACTGAAAGAAACCTAATGAACCGTGTACTCATTTGTGATTCTTTATTACGACGTAATGAAACCGAACCATTTTTTAAGAAGCTGATAACTGGTGATGAAAAGTGGATCACGTACGACAAGAACGTGCGAAAATGGTCGTGGTCAAAGGCCGGTCAGGCTTCACAGACTGTGGCGAAACCCGGGTTAACTCGCTGCTGCTGTGTGTGTGGTGGAATTGGAAGGGCATTATTCATTATGAGCTGTTACCACCAGGCAGGACCATCGATTCTGAACTCTACTGCGAACAACTGATGAGATTAAAGCAAGAAGTTGAGAGAAAGCGGCCGGAATTAATCAACAGAAGGGGTGTGGTTTTTCATCATGATAACGCTAGACCTCACACATCTTTAGCCACTCAGCAAAAATTAAGAGAGTTTGGCTGGGAGGTGTTAATGCATCCGCCGTATAGTCCTGACCTTGCACCTTCAGATTTCCACCTGTTTCGGTCTCTTCAGAATTCTTTAGGCAGTGTCAGGTTAACATCACGAGAGGACTGTCAAAACCACTTGTCGCGGTATTTTGACCAGAAGTTCCAAAATTTCTATAGCAATGGGATCATGTCCCTACCTTCAAGGTGGCAAAAAGTTATCGAACAAAAACCTACATACTTTAGTTAAATGTAAATAAACTATATTAAAAAATGTTTAGAATTTTCTTAAAAAATGCGAAGAAACTTTTTCCCCAACCTATTATAATAGATATTTAAAGCACTAACACACAGTTGCAGGAACGAACTTTAAAATTTAATGTCGGCATTATCCCTAATGCTCCATTAAATTTATTTATTGAAGTGTCAAAAGAACACCTTAGCGTAGTTTTTACGTTGCACAAAACGACATTAGCACCCTATCAATGCTAAAGAGACATTAGCTAGAACTATTTTGTGTTCCAATTTTAAATTTAATGAACTTTAAAGTTTTAATGTCTCATTACTAAATGTCGTCTTTAAAAAATCTTTGTGCAACTGAGCGTGAGTACGATATTTTTGTACTGAGGAAAAGTTCTTAAAGCTTGAGCTAATGGCAGTAATATTTTTCGGCAAAACGACACAACTTAGGGTCACCGGGTAAACGGTGGGTCACTTTTTTTTGGACACTCATGTCTCCAAAACTATCAGTCAGATTGTCGTCAAATTTTGATTGATGTATTGTGTATTTTATCAGCTTGCAGAATATAACTAAATTATTGGACCTCCAGCAATGAGATCAGAGCAAATAAGATTTTTTAAAAGATTAAAATTTACCCACTGTGTACACTGGGTGGTGAACTGTGAATCAACCCCTGGTTAACAATGGGTCTAGGTGTTTTTGTAGGTAGTAAAAAGCATTTAATTTATAAAATCATATATTTTTAAAACGATTAAATCGATACTATGCAATATCTAAAAACTTAAAAAGAAAAACGAAAACATACCTATTGGTTTTCAGTATCATATGTATAAGATGATTCTCTTTTGTTAAGGCGCAGTACGCATTTAAATATATTTATTAGGTCCTTACCTATGAAATTGGTGTTTTGTATGGAGATTTTGGGGATGTCTGCATTTCACATACTAACATTTTATCAGTTTTCTTCACAACGACAAATCCAGAGATAATATTTGGCATGTATCATTAGACAAGCTTTAGCAATATGTGTGAACACGCTTGATAAAAATTATTCATCGTTTTTATGTTAATGCAAATCAAATGATGTATTCGGGAGGCAGTTAAAAATAATTGTCTTTGTGTCTAATTTTAACACAATTAAACTTACAAAAAATTATCAAATTAAATAATACGAGCTCAAATATATGGTCTATTTTTAGAAGAGGCAATTATTTTATAAGAATGTTCTAAAACTTAATAGTTACGGACAAATTGCTAAGACAGAATAAAAACACCAATTTCATAGGTAAGGTCCCAATAAAAATAAAAGTCGACCTTCTGTCGTAATAAAAAATAGGAATCGACATTGTGGTATTTAAAATTTATAAAAAGAAAAACGAAATCATTACTTAGACTTTTTGCAGTGTCTTAAAATTATTCTCTCGTGCCAAGGCACTGCGCTTATGAGAAAAAATGTGAAAATGAAATCAAACTCCTCTCCTCGCATCATTTGAGAAAATAAACATTTCTTTCCTTTTGCATTTGATCCTCCGTATGAGTACCTATTTTTTTTTGTTTTATATCTGCTCATTCTGTAAAAAAATATTATTTTTATAAAAGAATTGACTTCTTTAATAAATTATTGCTATTTCCTGTATATTAGTTATGTATTACGATTAATCGCTCCAAAAACCATGCTCATCGCCTTAACAACAAGTACACAGTGAGTCGCGATCCACTGTGTACACAGTGAATCAGGCCTACCCTTGACCACAGGCCGACTTTAAATGCAAACAAGAATAAACACGTTAAAAATAAATAGCTAGTCAACTATTTATGTGATATATTACAGCATATTAACAAGGTCAAAGTGGGGTAATACAATTTAATCGATATCTATTGTACATTAGCAAATATAAAAAAAATTACAACTCTCATTTCAAAATATTTTAACAGCGTCGCAAAAAAATCAAGCGCCGTACGTCGACAGATGAGCGCGGCCGCGCAGGAACAAGCCGAGAAGGGATTGCGTGCGGAGGAACGTTTGTGTGCGTACAAACGGCAGTGTTACCTGTATTGGTTTTGTTAAATGTGTGCTTGACTCACTGTACCCAACTGACCCACCGTTTACCCGGTGACCCTACACGTACCAGAGGTCGCGGATTCGATCTCCACCTGTACCATTGAGTTAAAATCCTTTCGTCTTTGTAGTAAATTAACGATCATAAGGTGGACATTGCATTTATTCGTAAATCGCTGGTTATTTACGTTTTTTTTTTGTAAAAAAACATCTCTTTAATATGGTTTCGTTGAACCGGATGTCGAAATCTAAAATATATATCCATTTTCCTGTCCACAAGGGGGAGACGAGACAGACCCTTTGAAACTCAATAGCGCGGAAATCCTCTGTCCATCCGAACCGCCGCAAGTTTCAAACACGCGCCATCTCAGTTTACAGGTAAAACAGTGTGTCGTCGGTAAAACAGAGCCAGGTGTTGAGGTGTTATGCCCCTTTCTCTTTTCAATAAGTAACGTTATCAAGCCCTCTCACTCCCGCGCCAATTAGGCGAGTGAGGTGATACGCCGGCTCGGAGGACGTTAGCCCGCGGCCGGCAGTCGCAGCGCACGCCTCGCCGCAGTCGCCCCCCGACCGCTCTCGCCGCACCAGGTGTCGGTACCGTCATGTGCAAACCGTGAACAGTTCTCCATAAGTGCTCGCATTAACTTCCTTCCTGCTCGGATAATTGGATTTACACTTTACATTTACCATTCACCATGGGTGAGGTGAGTACCGCTTTTTGTTTTCTAATATTCTATGTCAAAATGCGAGCATGATCTAGTTTAGAGACGCTCGCGGCTAGTCCTGTGATTGTGATCACAGGTTCGTAGGTCGTCGGCATGGGAAGCGGCTGCGGCCGCGCCGCATCGCAGGTCGCCGTTCGCGCTCCTACGGATTAATTAACGCTTTCTTTAGCGAGAATAATGGTGTTCAAGTTTGGGAATGTGTGCCGATCACTCGATATCGGACCTCAGTAGAAAGCTCGCAGACAGCCAATTCGGTTAAAACGAGATCATTGTGTACTGTTATACCCAATAACAGGTATCTGATAACGCTCGCGATAGTCAATATCTTCGATATTGTTTTTTCATTATTCGTATCGAACGTTCTTGAAATGAATACCAAGAACCCATTGTCTTATCGTTGCTTAACAATTATTAATTGTTCTTATCGCAAAAAGTATCTGCATCAGCTAGCCTGTAATTATGCGCTGTAGAAGTATTTTAGGAATATAAGTTTTTAATTGTCGTCAAGTGGGTATGCCTATCATCCTACCCTCTCGATGCTCATAGCGGGCAACTTGGGTTGGTTTTACGTCCATGTTTTGACTCAGCTATTTAGGAACGAGTTTAACCATAAAGGTCCGTGGAATGGGATCATAATCTGCCCAACACGCGGCCGGTGCGTAGGTCAATGTGTATTTTGCACGAACGCGTCGCTCAACCGCGTTGACCTCTTTCCACTTGAAGAAATATCGTCTGTCATGCCTTGCACTTTTGTAAAATAAACTTTAACATAACTAACGTCTTGCGTTATCTAACTTGCAGTTTTGAAATCGCATTCACCTGCAGGTAACCTGCTGGTGTTCCACTGGGCTCAAACGTTCTTATAAACTAATGATTCCTGTACAGGTAGATTTGAGGTAGTTACGAATGTCCAACATTTGGACCCGATTTAAGTAGGAGTTAGCACCGCACGTGACGAATGCGAAAATGTAGAATACCTAGGTCTAAAACCTGTTTCTGTTATTTTGTCTGAAACATTGGCTACAGTCTGGTTGTTAGTCGATAATACACAGAGCTAGTATTACCGGGCATATTCGACGTGGATAAGGTTACATATAAATCACAATCCGTAGATAAGTGGCGTATCTATTTCACGCCGATTATTATCGGTATAAATGCAAATGTAAAAATTTTTGCTGTAGGATCTTTGACGTCATTCTTGTTGACTTACGAATATCATATTGGTTACTTACGAAAGAAACTAATTACTAGAGTCTAAAGACTACGATTATTAAGCTACGCAATATCTACGACTGTAGGTAGTTTACATTTAGATGAGAGCAAAAACAAAATTGCAAAGCTCGTCTGAATTGACGTCACAGTAAAAGAAAATTATCATACCTAGACATCATCAAATTAAACTTAACTATTAGCAAATAATTACTGCTTATAATCAATTAACTATGATACTTTCTAACTGTTGCAATATTCAAGTCAGTTCATTTATTTCAGGCTGTGCCCTTATGAGTTAGTAACAAATGTCTTTAAATTAAAGATAGTAACAATACAATCAGAAAATCATAAAAAAAATTATAAATATTAAGTATCTACTTACATAATTACTTATATTTATAGCTTTGTGTATGTATAACGTTAAAAAAATTGCTTGAATCTGCGGTCAGTCAATTATTTCTATACTATTTCTAATATGTATTTTTGCATCGTGAATTCTTATTGTTTTTGTATAAATTTATTTCAATATAGAAAGGTATATACCGATGATATTATTATGTGGTAAGTCTCAACCTTTGAGAAGTAGGTACATACGTTATAATTTATGATCTCACAGCCGTCTACAAGATTGATATTAATATTAATCAAAGCAATATTTAAGCAAATGTTAGAAATTAACTAACACAAACTGGTTCCCTTTGATCTAGATAGGTAGTTCTTGAACGTATAAGGTCACTATTTATAGCTGTGCGCCGCTGGCGCATGCGCATGCTCGTAACGCAGCGTAATCATAACCGCGACATAAACAGGCACAATCTGCTTCAAATCAGTTGCGTACTTTCTTTGGAATTTCAGAATTATCACGTACCTACATTGGAATTTTATAGATATCCATATAAAAAATATGATTATGCTGCTTTAATTGGTTTCATAAATATAGAATCATTTACTTTACTGAGATAGTCAAGCAGCGCTACTAGCAATAAAAAATACCATCATTAGTAAAGCGATAATTGTCAAAGCTAGTAAAAGACTGTGTGAAAAAACCCAATGACCTGGGAGAAAGAAACAAAGTTACTCTCAAATAGTACTAGGTCTTGCTGGAATAGCCGGCAACGGAAAGGCGCTTGAACTAGCTACGACCGGGGCTCACGAAAGTTGAAAAACAAAAAGATACAAAATATAATAATTAATAATTTAATAGCTTACAACTGATTATTTATGTAGGAGATTTAGATTAGATTTTATAAAAAAAATATATAACTTTTTTATAGAATTAATATAAGCACGTTATCCACCTACCCTTAAAAATATTACCATGGCTTAACAAAAGAAATATTTACATATAAACGTACTCATATTTATGCTCGTGGTACCACGAGCGTGGCACATACTTAGGCGAGGAAAGAAGCACTTGTTAATACAAAATATTATAGTTTTACAATATATAAATGTTATTTTGTACAGCAACTGATTGTAATTTGTTTTCTCTTTTATTCCAGTCGCTGCTTAAGGAGGATCCTCTTTCGAGGATACAAAGAGAAATCATCGAAGTGACGGAGCGAGAGCGCGAGTTCAAGGAGGGCCACTTCAGGATCAGCAGACTCCTCTCAGAGTCCACCATAGAGGTGAATGGTCACATGAAGAATGGTCACATGAACGGCGACGATGAGCCTAAAAACCAGAAGATACTCAACCGTGCAGTCTCTACCTCACATCTACTGGGACCTGTAACCCCGTCGCCCCCCGCCACGCAAACGGTGCTCAACACCAATGGGTACACACGAAGATTCGCTCCGCAGACCGGCACGAAAGGCATCATGCAGCGCTTTATAGCAAATAAAGGCAAAATACCCGTAACCTCTCCCGTGGGGGGCAATCCCCCAATTTCGCCTATGGGCCCAGTCGCCTCATCACCAATGGTCGCTTTGGCTGCTCCTATAGTGTTCACAGCTTCGCCAGTAGTAGCGCCTGTCAGCCCAGCAGTTATTACACGTACTCCTGAAGGCAAACCTATCAGAAAAGGATACGTTCCAGTCGAGGAAAAGATACAGAAAGAATTGAGAGATATGAAAGACAGAGAGCACGAACTAAAGCGCATGAGGAAGAAACAGAGGCCATTCGACATTGACCTGAGCGATAACGAGACCAGCTCAGAGTCGGAGGACGAGGAAATACCGTTACCTGGAAAACTGAAAGCGACAAAGTCGATAGGAGAGTTGTACGAGGCTCTAAATGAGGAGCTGCGATCGCCGTCACCGCGGAATAGTTCCGGGCAAGAGTCCTTCGGTAGCTTGAAACCTGCCAAGTCTTTGGCAGAGCTTTGTGAGCTCGGACCTGGCCAGGAGTTTCTCGCGCCGAGCTCGACGCGACTCATCGCGCAGTGGGAATCCATTATCCAACAAAAACAAGAAGCAGGCGCAGCTTAATTCACTATCGCGAAGCTTGTGGTATAAAATATGAGTGGGGCGTCTAACGCCGATAAATCTAGTTCGTAAAAAGTCTTGTGTAAATTTGAAGAACGGTTTTGAATATAGTAAAAAGTGGAGAAAAGTGATAATTGTGGTAGCTGTAAAAACTGAGATAGTATCGTGGGACGATCGGTAGTCGTAAAGTGTATTGCAGGTAACAAAATGAATTGCGTCACCGTGGAGGGTGTTCTGATCGATTTCTTCGCGGGCCGATCGATCGTGGAGTAATTAATTTTCTCCAGCCCGTGAACAATGCAAATGATGGTTATCCGTAACAGTAATTATCTCGCGCTGTGGAAAGCGGCCGATACTCGATGCGAACTCGTCTCCCGAGTGTGAGTAGTTTAGTTTCTTCCTATTGTTCGGCGTCAGTCGCTGCTGAAAAACTTGATGGGTTTTTTGCGGCGCTTTCCCGCCACGGTACGGCACGGCGAGGCTTCACAGGCGTCACCTCGGCACGGTTCTTGGTAATGTGAGAAAACGTGTATTAGTACAAAAAATATTAATTGTGTGCTCGCGCCTGCGCCGTTTCCGCCTCTCCATGACGCTTGCCATATGGCCGTAATTTAACTGTCAGTTAACGGGTAACTTTTGTTACGTTGCCACTGGCACGCCATTATATACAAAAAAGCATGAAATATGTATGACTACTATTACGGATTAATTTCGGGAACCATTTCATAACCATTTTAAGGGTCGTTCACTATTGTTCAGCCTTTTTTTGGCTACTTTGAGGTCGTCTGTTTCTGGAATAAGCCTTTTGTTTGCCTTTACATTGCAATAACTTTAAGTTTGGGGCCGTTCATATCAATTTGTACTTGAATTTAATCTAAAACAGTAGTTTGATATCAAAAACCTAAGGTTTGTGCAAATATAAGGAAATACTTCAAAGGACCTACCTTGGTAATAAACGTTGGTAATTATGTCGGTTCCGCTTCCATTATTATGAAGTGAATGCATTTAATTCGTTCCGAAATGTATTTTTATATGTAATTAATAAATTATTGTAATCGTTAGATCGTTGTTGATCATAATTATGGCGGAGCACGTCGTGTTCTGCCTACGAAGCTGGTCTTCGGGTTTGTTATGTACTTAATACATTTAAATTATTGAATTAAAGCGCTGTAGCTTATTAGGTAAGTGGGTTTAACCCCACGTATCTGTAGAAGTGTCAAATGGTCGTGCCTTACTCAGAGTAGTCTTAGTTACTAGCGTGCTGAAATGTTTTAAATTTTGTAGCTGTCATGATGAACCATCAGATTCTGTTGTTAAGGCTATATATTTACTAAATATACACCAGTTATAATCAGAGCAATACTTGCGTAACCTTGTAAAGTATATACCTCTATTTAATCTGACCATTATGTCCTTGATGCTGAGGAAGATATTTAAATTGATACATAGTTTGAATTGTAGATTGATTATTTTATGGTCCTTTGCAAGCAAATGTAGAATAATAAAACCCTAATGCATGTCAAAAATTAACTAACAGCAGTTAATAGCAGTTAGTTAGGCAGCAATCTGACTAGAAATGACAATCTTTTTCGTGGGTGTGTGATCCAAAACTAAATATTCGCCGATCGGGATTCAAAATGACAGCAGTTTACTGTTATCTGTTAATGATAACCAAACAATCTTTAACATCATGATTAGTAATAATATTTAATATTTCCTCTATATTGTTGGCACGTTAGTTCAAGTTCGTTTCTAGAAATTTCGCATCAATATCGAAACTTGTATCTTATTCACAATGTATCTAACGAACCACGTCACTATTATTTATAAAATTAAATTTATTTATTTAGAAAACCAACAATTTTAGCATAATAATAGTCAATTTAATTAATGTTAATTAGCGTTAGAACTACATTATTTTTTGAGATTGATAGTGGTAATTGTTGTTGTAATATTTTTTACTAGATATATTTAAGTTTGTCTGGGTACTGTTCGCCACTTCATAGTTCGAAGGCCTTGTGATGTACTGATATAATTCCTATAAGTAATAACTATAATTATTTCTACTACTTATATATATATATATGTATTCTGAAACAATATTGTGATATGAAATTGCCTTATATTATGAAAAGTGAATTTTTGTAAAGTAAATGCTTATTTATTCAGAATTTTTACTCATATGTTTACTATGCATACAAATGAGGTGTTTATTTAAGATTTTCACAATAAATACTTTGTCAAATCGATCACGTTACTTTTATTCAGCTTCCCGTAAACACAATAGTATATGCTTACCTATATGTCTAATCTCACACCTACAAAAAAATAATAGAGGGATCTGAAAGTTAGCAATTTTACGACCCTATAAATTAAATTTCAATTTATAAAACAAACACCTATTTAGTACCAACTTAACCAGAATTTATATAAAAATTCGTAGTAGGTATGGTATCAGAATCAAAACAAATCTGTCGAATCGATAAATGTTTTTGAAACAGTCTTTTATTTTAGTCTGATTTAATAATCTTTTCATGTCTATAAACATAGTGAGACAATAGATAGCAAACATCTATTAATAGCAAATTTCTCATAAAAACAATTACCCAATCCGCGAAAACAATGAGCCATAGAATTCAGTTTTCGTTTTATGTATATCACGTCATCATCTCATCACCATTCTGTAAACGTCCTACCCGGGATTGATACAGAAGCACACGCAGCTATGAAGTGTATTGATCTTTCATCACGCTGGTCTTACGGATGCATGGAATCTGTTGGTATAGCACCAAGATAACGGATTAATGTGTATTCTAAATCACGTTAGGAACATAATCTATTCAAGCTTTGGTAACCTATCCAAGGTCGAAACCTAACATGAGAAGCAATGTTCGCTAGTATTTTGAAACATAAACATAAAATATATCATCAGAAATTAAAGAGGCATTAATCTAAATAAATAAAAAATTGCAACCAATACCTTCGTAAAATTTTCTCATGATTGTCTTTCAATTAACACAAATGTAATGACGTTTCTGTTATAATCTATAATAGGTATTTATTTTTAATGAAGGTTGTCATTTGCTGTGCTTTTTATTAAAAAAGAATATCGAAAACATTGCGCCACTGGTATCCTCATGTCTATCTCCTCGCATACTTATTTTTATATGGTTCAATGGTGTTTACAAAGCAATAAAGTCCTGTATCAACAGATTAAACACGATTTACAACTTTAAAACAATAATTACTTAGCTGATAAGCGTTGTAAAGTTTGTTATGTCCAAAGTTTACATAAGACATGTTTGATTTTAAAGATAAAGATGCAGTTTTATTTTTAAATTAGGTGTTTTTACTGAAGGCGAGAAAGGTGTTCGTGATTTGAGAAATTAAAATGCTGCGCACGGGCGTTCTTAATCAAAACACAAATGAAATAGAAAAAAATATTTGTTGTTATAATATACGCTTTGGGGTTTCAAATACACATTTTTAAAAATTCCTGAGCCCCATGGTGTGTTATTATTTCAAAGTCAAAGTTCGATAGTTCACATGATATTACATAGATGTAATTATATGATAAATTATTGTACATAGACACAAACATGACCCGTAATTCGTTCAGTGTTGCAAATTGGAAGTAATTATGCAAGATATGCTTTAGTAATAAACAAACAGTACGCAGAACTTCCATCACCGATTCATCGCTGTGTTTCGTCAGTTGCCGTTAATATTGTGGTTAATATCATGTTACGAGCGCTTATGTCATGAAAGTAAACAAAATATTACTATAATAACAATGAACATGAATTGAAATTGCGTTGACACTTAATTTCAGTCCAAATACATAGTACAATATATGTGTACATACTACATCTTTTTTATTTAAAAATCATAAAGTACGATAAATCCAACCCTTCCTTTTGGCTTCGCAGTAGTTAGATGATAATGTTTTCTTTTTGGCACATGTTTTCTTCAGCAAATACATTCGGTTAATTTCTCGTATTAAAAACTATATCGCTGCGAAATCGTTCAGCTTTATATTTAATTAGTTAGCATTACTTATGAGTTTTTTTCCAACTATCAACAAGATTTTACCAATCTTTTTATTGCAGAGTCAGCAGTGAATACTAAGAGTAGCTGGGACTCTGGGCCCATAACCTATTGCAGAGTCAGCATTGAATACTAAGAGTAGCTGGGAATATAATTATTTATTAGACTTTTTTCTACATACTAACATAGGAGCGACAAGAGAATAAATTAGTGTGACACTGACACACAGAGTGTTCTCTATATTTGAATTCAGGTGTGCCCACATTGACAGCAAGTAGTTTCAACACTATTAAATTGATTTAAGGATACAATAATAATACAATAAATCTGACGTGGTTTTTTCTTCAATAAACATAATTGGGGAAAATAAGAATACCTTGACACAAATTCACCTTCCTGAATTTGAGAATTTTCCTATAAAATTTCATTACAGCTGATTGAAAAGTTTGCTGTAAATGCCATAAATGATTGTTTTGATTCCGGTTTGTAATATTAATTTAGTAATATTAATTATTATTTATGATTCATTGTTTGGCCTGCGTCAGAGGCACGGTAATATTATGTATCAGAGGGCTTGTCCGGTTTCGAAATCGCGCTATTGTCATGGCGACTATGGGCCCGTTTTCAACAAAATAATTTACGATATCGGTTACAAAGGCTATTACAAATTCCCATAATACTGTACAGCAAATTGGCAGTTTCAATTGAACATAACAATCAATGTTATTGTAGTATAAATATGTCATGGTATATTATTCTTGTGTTTTTTTATTGTTTCACTAAATCGGAAGTGAGTGACGATATGGGACGAGGAGGTAGACTAAAGTAGAATTTTTTTTCGCCCAAATCAAATCAGTCGCTGTGCAATGTGCGTCGGGTCGCTACGTTCCCTAAAATATGGTTGAGCGAAGCGATGGCTGATTCGTGAGACATGCCTCTGAAAAGTGGTTTGAACATGAAATAATTATTTTGCAGTTCAAATAATTATTTTGTTGTCCAAAGAATTATCTTGCTGTCCAAATAATTATATTGCTGACAAAATATTTGTTTGCTGCCTAAATTATTTTTCAGCTGACTTTTTTGTTGCTGACCAAATAATTAAATGGCTGCCCAATTAATTGCTTCCCGTAAAATAATAAGTTGCTGTTAAGAATATTAGTATGACCTAGGTCCATAAAAAAATAATTAGTATTTGTATTGTACAGTAAAAATACCTAATGAGTCGTCATAAAATAGGTACGTAGGCAATAAAAATACAATTAACGACAACTGCAAGGTTCATCGCTGGAACAGCGCTAACAAGAAGGAAGAAGGCTAAAAGAATTATAGTACTTATTGTTTTGAATAACAAGGCAATGATGATTTGGTTTTTTAGCTGATGAAAACCAGACATTTCTTTTGAAGAATCATGAGAAAATTCTATTTTATGTGATACCCTGTGGCATTTCAAGCTTTCTTTCTTTCTATCTTGTTTATACCGCATTATTATTTTGCCTGTTTCTTAGTCTGTGTCTCATGTTCAGGAAGGCTAATCAAATTAATCACACGTGTAGCAACATGTAAACATACATAGACTAAAATTATTAAAAATATTACAAAGGATATTCTACCATATGTAATTGTTTGGATTTTTCTAAAGAAATAAGGCTGACAGCGAGACTTCCCTGACCCCGACGTTGTTACATGGTCGTTGGCCTGCAGCCAACCGTAGTCCGCCTCATTTTATAAAGCAAAATATTGCAATATATTTCTGAACATTTTTTAAAATTACCTCTTAATGTAGGTTTAGTTCTTAATGCAAAATTTTATTCGTGGGACAGTTCTTTAAACCTTTTAAATCTTGTTTAAGCATCAGATTACAGAACTGAACTGAACATGGGCATAGAACATAGTCTTCACATCGATTAGTCTTGCGATGACCGCATCCAGGGCTTTCCCACGACCTTGAGAATTCCTTATCGGAACCTTGAGCTTGCCTCGGTGGTTATTGTATGTGTTTACCCATCAATCGGCTATCGTTGTGGGGTATGGTCCATATACTCGTTATGTTTTTCATTCCTGCCCTTCAGCAAAACGTAAATATAATTTACATTATTTTCCTGTTTAAGGGTCTACTCACACTTATTCAGCAAAAACGCGAATCGTTTTTCTATGTAAAACGACGATTTTATATAAAATTACGCGGCTGAAGAGACGCGAAAAGCTGAACAAGCTCTATAGTCATACAAAAATGGCGTTTTATAATTATATGGACAAACGTTGAATAGAGCTAACTAAATGTGAGTAGTATGTATAGGTAAGGTACATTTTTAAGGCAGTAGATAATCTCTGCCTACCGCTGAGAAAAAAGGCGTGATTTTATGTATATATGTATATTTTTACATTTATTATTAGCATAAACAAAACTTACAAGTCCCTACTTTTTCAGTTCAGATATTTTATGAGAACAATAGCTGTTATTTATGCAACCAGTCGTTAAGTATCGTGGCCTTATCTCTTATCAGCGAACAGCTGACGCCAGCGACTGATAACGCATTGATTGACAAGTTATTGGAACACAGGTGACATGAGCAGGTGAGGCGATGCTTTATATAACTATTTATGTAGAGGAAAAGACGCCTTAAAGACATTACTCCATATCATTGAAATTGCAACGGAATACTCTCTGTTCTGAGGCTGTAGTGTATGTTTTTAGTATAAAATACGTTACTATTGTAGTTGCGTTAAGAGTCCAATTTGTATAGGAAACGTGAATAGCGCCTCTAGCGGAACGTATCGCATACTAAGTTTCCCATACAAATTGAGCTCTTAACGCAACTAAAATAGTAACGTATTTTATACTAAAAAACTTACACTAAGGCCTCTGTAGTCGGATGAGTAAAATGGAAGAGATATGGAACGTAAGATATGAATTTGGTTCTTGTAGCAGTAAGATAGTTTTCAGTTAGACGTATTATTAAAAATTTTCTTATTCTTGTGTCTGATCCATTTTTCTTTTTCCATCTAGACATTGAAAAGCACATTAGGTACCTCTAAACTATATAATAGGTTGGGGAAAAAGTTTTTTCGCATTTTTTAAGAAAATTCGTTTATTTACGTTTAACTAAAGTATGTAGGTACCATTTTGTTCGATAACTTTTTGCCATCTTGTAGGTAGGGACATGATCCCATTGCTATAGAAATTTTGGGACTTCTGGTCAAAATACCGCGACAAGTGGTTTTGGCAGTCCTCTCGTGATGTTAACCTGACACTGCCTAAAGAATTCTGAAGAGACCGAAACAGGTGGAAATCTGAAGGTGCAAGGTCAGGACTATACGGCGGATGCATTAACACCTCCCAGCCAAACTCTCAATCTCAGCCAAACTCTAATTTTTGCTGAGTGGCTAAAGATGTAAACCCTTCTGTTGATTAATTCCGGCCGCTTTCTCTCAACTTCTTGCTTTAATCTCATCAGTTGTTCGCAGTAGAGTTCAGAATAATGCCCTTCCAATCCCACCACACACACAGCATCACCTTGTTGCGAGTTAACCCGGGTTTCGCCACAGTCTGTGAAGCCTGACCGGCCTTTGGCCACGACCTTTTTCACACGTTCATCTTTCACTTTTCATCACCAGTTATCAGCTTCTTCAATAATGGTTCGGTTTCATTACGTCGTAATAAAGAATCACAAATGAGTACACGGTTCAGTAGGTTTCTTTCAGTGAGCTCGTGAGGTACCCAAATGTCGAGCTTTTTTGTGTACCCAGTTTTTTTCAAATGCGCCAAAACTGTTTTGTGGTCAATTCCCAGTTCTTCAGCTACGTCGTAACTACTGACATGCCGATCTTGCTCCACTTTTTCAAAAATGGCATCCATTTTATCTGTAATAGGGCGACCAGAGCGACGTGCATCTTTGACATCAAAATTTCCGGATTGAAAACGCTTAAACCAAATTTGTGCTACTCTCACAGACACTGCACTAGGTCCATAAACATCGTAAATTTTTTTCGCGGCTTGCGTTGCATTTTTACCTTTTTTGTAGTAAAATTTTAAAATGTATCGAATTTCTTCATTAGATTCACTCATCTTGGCGGTACGAAAAACAAATGAAAATCACACATTTTCCTAATTTGAATTTGGAATTATGTTCTTTAAAATTTACACTTTCAATGATACCAAAACCAGCCAGATACAAATAGTATAGCCAAAGAGATTTTATTACAAGTTTATACATACTATAATGCTAAAAGACTTTTTCCCCAACCTAATATAACAAAAGCCAGAAGAACCAAGTTTTAGAATTACTGATGTCGCTATTTTTCAACGCGCATCTAGCAAACATATAGGATTCATCTCCTTGAGTAAACAAACCCTGCGTACGATATTAAGTACAAAAAGTAAATTGTATCAAATTCAATGATTCTAGATAATTGTTAAATTACACAAGCGCTGCCTACGCGCATGCGCGAACTGGTCCCATAACCCATAATGCACAGTGTGCTTTGTTTGACCAGTCGACTGTGGTTACGATATACACTATACCTACCGAATTATAATATTATTTTCACTTGAAACTGGTTTTGTTATAATACGAATTAAAATATGAGTCAGCTCGGTGGCATAGTGGTCGGTACGCTTTGGCTTTCGATATCGAAAACAAAGCTACCTTCGCCATGGTCACGCCTTGGATGGGTGACCAAAACTTTGTAATCTCGAACACCTCCGTGCTTCGAAAGGCACGTTAAGCCGTTGTCAGCGTGGTGGTATAACGGCCTCCTCATGCGTTTGTTTCCATGAGGAAGGCCTGTGCCCAGCAATGTGACGTATATAGGCTGAGCACGAAAACGACGAAGTGTTGTTTTTGTTTTATTTCGACATTGGTAATCATTTGTTTGGAATAAATCTATAAACATTAGTCACTCATATACATTAGTACGCCTATATACCGAAAGGGTAAGCACTCACTCTCTGCATATATTTCACTCTCACACTTTGCCAGTAATTTCGTTGTCTCCACGTAATACGGAGCCAGCCGATTGCCGTTACCGTTACCACTCATGATGAATAATAAATAATATGTTATGAAATCATCAGTAGTTTGTAATTTCAAAGTTTACGCTCTGTATCCTACCCGAAATAAATTTGAATTTGTATTTGGTGTTATTTAAACTGTTAGCAAAATATTCGAATTTTGGTCAGCAAAAAAATACAATTGGTAAGCTAAATTAACTAATTGGTCAGCAGTTTAAGGGGAAGCATTATTTCTAAATTGACCAGCAAATTAACTCAAATGTTTTCTCTGCCTCCAAATTGTATTTGTTTTGATGACACAAATATTAAAAAAAAACCTTAACCTAATATCTATAAGAATTAATTTCGTAGGAATTGAGCCTTGATCCTTTTCCTAGATTTTAAGCATTTCGGGTAACATATATATTGCTGGTCGGATAATTATTTTGCAGCTCAACTAATAATTTTGCTAAAAATCATTATTTTGCTGACCAACTAATTATTCTGCTGACCGTAAATTTATTATGTTGCCCAAATAATTATTTTGCCGCCTAAATAATTATATTGCTGACAGAATATTTGTTTGCTGCTCGAATGATTTTTAGGCTGACCTTTTTGTTGCTGACCAAATATGATTTGGCTGCCCAATTAATTACTTCCCTTTGTATTTTATAGTGTAAATTCGCAATAAATCAATATACGTTATTAATGTTATGGATAGCAGTCGTGGTGTGGTAGAACAATGATGGAGTCTGAATGTCAAGTTCATAGTTACTCACCTTGGCCGGAGCGCCCGCACGACGACGACGTATGAGCGTGTGCGCAACCATGCACACCTACAACACCAAACATGAACATAATATACCCATTTTGAAATTATATATACTGAGTTAAAAAAAAAGATAGCTAAAATACTAGAAACTGTTTCTGTCTGTCAATCTTATTCTTATGTGGATCCCTATCAATTTAGGTCTGAGTACATGACTACAAACTCGAAATATTTTATAAATTCAAAATATTATCATTAAACCATTGTAAGCTATTATAGGAATAGATAGTAAGTATACTAAATTATAATGTCACTATTCCATTGGTTACCTACTATACATGTACAGTCACGAGCAAAAATATATAAACATTATTTTTAAGACTCAAAGGAAACTTTATTTCCTTAGGAATAAGTGTAGTAAAGTGTCAGATAAGAATACATACTTTTGTTCGTAACTTACACACTATACAACCGATTCAATTATGTTTCAATGTGTAGAATCATTTATTATTAACATTTTGAATATGAGTGACAATCATTAGCAGGATGAAATATGAGTGACACTACAATGGAGCCGTTTGTCAACGCGACATTGGACATTGCGAAAGATGTTGCGCTGGCGCGGCGTTGAAACTGGATAAGCCCGTAGAAATTATAGTCTACCTACCAATCAAGACTGCAGTGTGAGCATAGAACTCTCGACAAGCTAAATTTGACAGTTAAAATCGACAAAACTGACGTTTTTCGACAATTTATCGATGTCGGCAGCATAGATTTTGATTTGTCGATCTGTAGATAAGAATCGACAAAGTTACCGAATTTATCGAGCAATACAAACTTAGCATGGATCTTTTTTGAATTTGTCGAATATTTATAGTGTCTTAATCGACCTCGATAAAGTTAAGTCGACAAATGTTATTGATTATTATATTGCATTTTAGGTTTATTACTTAATAAGTTTATAAGGGAGTATTGTTTAAATCTGAATACATTGCAATGGGAAATGTTATTATTCCTACTGCAAGAGGAGAAGCAGGGTGGTGCAGTGAGTTGCTTTTGTTTTAATATTGCAACCTTTGTCGTGATTAGAGCTTGGATAGATGAGTTGCTTTTGGTCTTGGAATCTCAGATTGATATTACAACTATTTTTACCCACTCGACATGGGCCGCCCTGCTGGAAGACTTGTATCCAGTAGACGTAAAAAATCATGGTGATGAAAGAGGAACTGAACTTTATACTATAGTATGAGCGTATGTAGAAAAAAAATCCTGAAGGGGACAGTAGAGCGATCAGATAACAAAGTCATTAACATTAACTTTGCTTACCATTTCTTCTCAGTCTCGGTTTGTTCTTTATTTAAGTTTTATTTATTTGACTGCTGGAGGAAGCCAAGAGGACGAGGTCTTTTTTTCTTTATGTCATTGCTTCTTGTTCTTTTATTCGCAGCACCAACCCACATTGGACCAGCGTGGTGGTGTTACGGCCCATACTCCTAATGTTTTTCACCATGAGGAAGGCCTTGTGACTTGGAGGATTCCGGCGATAAAATAAAGGCCGCAGATGTTGTCACTTATGTTGTATATATTTAAAATCTTAAGACACAATGAAACAATTTATAAAAAAGGTAAATTTAACAAATCACTGCAAATACAATTTAAAGATATTATCAAAGGTAGATCTACTTACAATAGTGTCTTTGGTAACTTATTAAAACATGGACAATTTATATCGATACTGCTTAATACTCGTTTTGTAATTTATTATTATCACTTATTAATGTATAATATTTTTGTAGTAATTGGCGTCGAGCCAACCGCTCCAGACGCTGACTCTTAAAGCAATAAAATTTGAGAACAAAACAATGAAAAAAAAAAACAGACGGTAAGCTTAAACACAGAAACAGAGAAAATGGCCAGAGAAGAGCGCATTAACAGCAAAGAGTCGCTAATACTGATATAGCGCCTCGTTACAGCCTGTGCCCAGCAGTGGGACGTATGTAGGCTGAGGGCGAGGACTGCTCCATGTTTCTGCTATTTACAGTTGGTTCCACCAAAGTGTGCAGTGAAATTGATAACTTTAGTTAAGGTTTACCTAACCTTATTCCTTAGCAAAAGCTATCATTTTCCAATGACGGGTTTTGTTTTGTTCTTCTCAAATAAGGTCATTGATTATCTGAGCCGCTAAATCGTTTTTGGTTACTTCTCGGAAACTGTCAGAAATACTGAATTTCTAATAACTGTGTCTTTGAGATTTTTAACGATGTCTGATTTAACGATGTCTCAATAGTAATTAAAGTTGGTGGTGAAAGAATGGTAGGACATCTTGAATGGTCGAACATCATACTATCTTTTTACTACATAATAATAACATATGAGACAAAAAAAAATACGAAGTATGGGTGGAAAAAAGTCCTATCTCTAAATTTTATAAAAAATGGCGCACCTATCCGTTGTTTTTCCTGTCCACTATCGAAACATACATCAAAAAGATGATAAAATCAATATGAAATGATAAATGCAATTAATAAAATTGATTAAATTACTTATTAATACTTTTAATAAAATTGGGAAAATGGGTGTTTGACACCTCTTAGGCAGAGGTGTCGAACACCCATTTTCCCAATTTTATTTGACGCCTCTTTTCCCTCTTTGATGATAATAATATGTTAGCAGGAAAAAGATTAATATGATGAGTAGATACTAATTATTACTTCTAATCTAAAGTATTGTTTCATATTCCAATCTTCAAAAAAATTAGAAACCTAAAAGATCATAATACTAGCAAAATGGTATATCTGGCACTGTGCCAATCTATAGCCACATATGGCATATCTGCCTGGGGTGGAGCAAAGAAGACTAGCCTTATTGGAGTGGAAAGAGCATTGAGGTGTATATTAAAAGTTGCTAATTTTCGGAACTATAGATACCCAACGGTTAAAATTTATAAGGAATTTGATGTATTAAATATTAGACAATTATTTATCAAAACAATTATAATCCGGCAACATTCCTGCCTAGATCGCAAAGATGTTGTAACTCGGAGAAAGCATGACGTATATAAAGTTCCTCAATGTAACACTGTTTTCTCCAAAGGGTTTCCATTCTTCCTATCGCCCTTCTTGTATAACCGCATCAGCAAAATTATGCATATTGAGAATATGACAAGGCATCTGTGTAGAACGACACTGGAACGGTTTTTGAAAGATTTGGATTACGAAGGTACTGAGGAGCTATTAGTTATTTTTATATAATACCAATAATCAATTATATACATTATACATATTCATTTATTTCTTTACATAGTTATGTTTAATATTATATTTACTTTAAGTTTAACTTTAATTTTACATATTAATATTCTTATTTATTTATTTACTTTTGTCTGAATTGTCCAATCGTGTCAATCAGCCATCAGGTGTTAAAGTAACTAAGTCTTATTGTAAGTAAAAAAAGAGTGTTTTAATTTTATTTTTCTTTGTAGTAATAAGGTTAAATTAATACTTAAAAGTGTATACACTTATAAACGTGGTACGCTAGAATGACGATCGGTTAATTTTACGTATACTACATGTTTACAATGGCCAATATTTTTTTCTGCTCCTTCATAGTCATTCGGAAATGGCCCTTATGCCTTTAAAATTAACGTTGAATTCTTGTTGCGGGAATCTTACCTCGCCGTAATTCAGTTAATACTAGCACGGGAGGTAAATAACTTTTTCAAAGTACCGACGTTAAAATGTGTGTGAATATTAGTGAAATAAGTTTCGTTTTGTCTTGTTTCTGGGTTTGCTAATAATACTGCTACAAGTTCAAATTAAATAATTGTGTTTTCAGTGAAATTGTGTAATGTGCAAATATTTAAGGTAAGTTTCAAAAATTTATTCCAGACATTTCACAAAAGTCAATAATTGTAGTTTGTTATAATGTATTATTGAGATACCGTAATTTGATATTACTAGTATTGTAATATTCACAATTGTTTCTTAATTAATGCGGTGCAAATAATATTAAAATTAGCTTACACTACATTCCTTTTAGAATAATTCTACTTAGCACTGTTTTATTTAAATTTTTTAATTAATATCACTGTTTAATATTTTTAAGTTATTTAGGCATATGTTTCTGGTACTTACTGTAATCTTTTTCTATGAAAATAAACATTATTATTATTATTATTATATATTTGTTATATTTATCAATATTATTTGCTTAATATATTTAAACTTACATTATTTTTTTATTAAACATGACTATCGACATAGGTATATCTCGCAGGTGGGTTAGAAGAGACCTCTCTCAGAAATATGTCACATCTTTTATATGTCAAGATTCCAGCCTATATACGATTCTTCCCACTGAGTTGAATAGAGATCCACCAGAACATGGGGAATCACGTGAGGAGTACCTACGGTGGGAGGGTATAAAACGTAGTTGAACACCATATGTACGCTTTTTTAAAATATAATGTTAAGTTAAGTGTAAAATAAATAAATACAATAAGACAGCAAGTCGGCGTCGTTAGCTGCGCGGGAGCAGCCGCCGCGGCGTACACGCACGACACTACATTATTGCACTTTCATTTTATCAGACATTCCTTGACCAACCAATGCAAAATTATCTATCTGCATAAACATTATTTAATTTCTTACAATGTACCTTATTTACACTGACAAGATATCCATGTATACTAAAACAATTTGTGTGCTTAATTAATGTTTTATATATTACAATATAGTAGAATAATTGTGAATAGTTTACTTTATTTCCTCTTATGTATAACTTTACTATTTTCCTTTAATATTATGCTGAAAATTTCAGAGTGAAAACAATTTTTGAAAAAATCATTGATGTGCGCTGAGCAAAATATTAGCGACTTCGACATCACGTGCGGGTTAACGGCTGAATCTAGTAACCCATCCGAAGTCAACCACGCAGATCGACCCCTCGCTTTTACTATCGAACCACACGTCCCAAGGAGTATTATTGAAATTGCATCACTGTGCGAGCACGTCTCATGATGACCAATGAAAGTGAAACAGCTCGACACACCTTCCGATTTTGATCGTCGATCGCATCGCATACTTTAATTACGTAATATTTAACGTAAGCATTGGGGTAAATTATTAGCAGTATTAATGTAGAGAAAATTTTTAGAATAAAATGGTTCAGTTTTATGTATTTTATTAAAAAATACAAGCACGTGATGTGCAGTATATTCTAGACATTCTATAAATTTCTTTGCGGCGTCTACTAGAACTATTTGGGTTTCACAGGGTATAAAAAAACCTGAGCCTTGTGGCAGCGGCTCATTAAAAGGATACTATCAACCCATCTCTTCACTTGGGTGTCGTAAAAGGCGACTTATGGACTTAGATATTGCACAGCCATTCAATAGCTACTAGCGGCGACGGGCCCGGCACCTGTCACACTGCTTGGTGAAGCGCGGACTATGACAATGAACTGCTTTTGCAGTTCTTTGCCTAGTCTCAGACAAACCCTTAGGGATAATAGTCGTAATTTATGTATGTATAAAAAAACTTTTGAAAGTAACAACTACATGTGAATTGAGTAAATGACATCTTGAATATGAACTGTTCAAGACTGGATATACGAGTATCTTCTGGGTCTGTGTTTCCAAATAAATATAAAAAGGAGTTTTCAAAAGTAAAGTAAACATACTGCACGCTCCACAGGACACAAAAAAATAAATTCACGAAATTGGAGGTCCTCAGATGGGACCTCCATTCTGTAACCATATTCATATAAATAAATGATTCCTATTCTTATTTACATTATCTAGATTGTAGTCAAGGTTCACTCAAATTATTCTTTAAAAAACCAAAAACTTAAATCCCTTCTATCGAAGATCGGTTTGTATAAACGCCGCATCAATTTGGCTGTCTCTGCCAATTTGAAGCTTTCTCCAGCGCATGTCAATCGGCGGCCGTGACAGGTCGCAGACAGGTCGTCACAAAACCCGACAAAGAACCTGTTGATTCTGATTGGTTCCGATCGTATTCGTTACCGTCTAGTTCCGGAATTATACACCGGACACTGCAGTCTTAAAATATTATAGGTAGGCTTGAATTACATATTTTTATTTATTTTATATAGATTATATCACAAGAAAACCCACACGCAGCAGCAATGCAGTCAGTAGTCATACAAAACAAACATTGGAGATAGACGATCAAAACTATTACTATCATCTACGTCTCATGTTCCATCAATAGTCACGATAACTCTCATCTAAATTAATCTAAGTACACAACCCAATGGAGCGTGATCAAACGCCGCCGCGCCACTCATGCGCATCAACAATTATTTCATCTCACTATCGTTCTGCTGTTTTTAGTGATGTGTCAACTGGATTTACTAAATTGAGTTAAATCGAGTTGAATTCTTGCTAACTCGAGTTTGGGCTGGCACTGAATATCAATCAATTAATAATGAATCAGTTAAGCGAAAAGGAAAGAGCGATTTACCTATTGGGTACGCGGTTATTATTAATTTTATAATAACTTTTTATTTCAATCTTAACTACGAAGTTTGATGGAAGAACTAAATTGTAATGAAGTAATTTCTAAACATTTTTTAAGCCTTTGTTTCTTCCTGCTAACTCTAGTTGCGTGACTCGTTTTTCAAATTGAGTTGACTCGAGCTGTATTTTTCCGAGTTGGCACATCTCTAGATTTCCTAAGAATGTGTACCATGCCAAGCCTTCGCGAAAGCCTGGCTCTCATTATATCAGTCATTTTCACTGGCCTTCCTGTCTTGTGTGGTATTACTGAAATAATAATGGTTAATTATAGTTTTTCTTTTGTCTCCGCGGCGGCGCATGCGACGAGTCACTGGGGAATTAGCTCAAGTGCTGTCCATGCATCGATGGAAAGTTAATTATACATGTAATATCGCAGAGTTATAAAAAATAATAAGTGAAGGTAACGGTTAAGTTCAAGAGCTCGGTCTGACTTCGAGCTTGATACCTCAGCAGTTTCTTAAGAAATGCTATTATCATTTTAGAACACATAATTTATTTATTTATTATTAATTTATTTATCCTTGTAACCAACAGTACATCAACAGACATTAACACGTCTGTAAGCATACCCGATCATCCTTCTCTAATAGAACAGATGTAACACTCCCATTTCCCTAATATACACATTTAGGGCCCTATATTGCAGTGCAGTAGGAAAGCCTTTCGCCATCGGTTACAGCACTGCGATATCTATACATAATAAAACTGTAGAGGTTGAAGGAGGAAAGGAGGTTGAGGGTGGAAGGAGGTTGAGGTTGAGGTTGTCTGTACATAGAAAAAATGCTTAAAATCAAGTCAGGGGGATGTAAAGAGAGGGAAAATACAGAAAAAATATTTTGTTTTGTTTCTCTGTCTGTTTGTACGGGCTAATCTCCGAAATGGCAGAACCGTTTTCAATGAAATTTTGCATGGTGATATCTTATATCCCCGGTCAACATCTTAGATACTTTTTTTTCCGGCAAATTAAAGGGTTCCCGTGGGATAGTTAAAAAACTAGTAACCGCGGACGACGTCGCGAGCAACAGATAGTTCTCAATAAATTCGATTTAGTTCAAATTGATTTGAACTCAGTGGATGAGTAGATCAATGAAACACAACCTAGCCACGACAACATCTATCATCGAAGTTTGGTCCCAATCTATTTACTCCAGCATCGATGCACTACCAGCATCCCTAAGGCTCACCCGCTCACGTAATTTTCAGTACCCATGAAAAATGAATTTGTTTTCCACGCACGCGTGGTTGTGCGTATATTATTAACCAATTACGAACAGAATGCGACGGCGCTTACTCTTACTGATCTAATTACATTTTAGATTGTTAATGAAAAACAAATAACACTTTTACTTTCTTCTATACCAAAAGAAATATTGGCTATGTGATTCGGCTGGCCGGTTGAATACTATAGATACAAGTGGGCTTGATGTATTGTTAACTTGTACTACTTTCTATTATTTTGTCAGTTTAGCGATAATACTAATAGTATATTAAACAGCTTATGCAATTATAATTTTATTTATTTATTTTATTCATGCAGTATTTCTTTTTCATTGATATTAATTCAAGTTACACTTTTTGAGCGTGGTCACCGATAAGAAAACAAATTTTTCTTTTTTTTTTTTCGGACGAATACGTACAATAACAAAATAAAAGTTTTTTTTTTATATATTTTTTAATACAGCTGCTTATGTATTCGTCTGATTTCGGAGCAGCTCATTTTTTCATGTTTGTAATGAAAAATGTGGAAAACTGCAAAATATTACTCAAATTAGATATCTATTTTTTTTAAACTTCAATGACGTTGTAGTTTATGACACTTTTTAAATGATGCTCATGTAAACGGAGGGTGGAAACTTGCCGAGTTTCTTTCCCGTTCTTCTCAGAACAAGGCCTCCTGGTAGTTTTTGTGAACAGATGGCATTCATAAGCATGCGCTTAGACTGAATAAATGGTTTTGATTTGATTTAGTCCATTATAAAAAAAATCCCTTTCCGGGATCCAAAGCCAAGCCTTTACATAACAGGGTCATTGACCGCTAAACCGGCTACCGAATACCAATTCCGTTCAAAATTAGTGACTATCAAAGTAAACCAGCAGAATGTAGTTTCATTTATTTAAGTTAGCTTGACCCAGATCACCGGGTCAGCGTGATGAGGAACGAAAACAATCTCTATTGTATAGGGGATAGAGGTCTAAGGTAGGTGTGTCTGATTTGCTACCGTGCGTATATTATTGTGAATCGTGTGCAGCCCTAAGACTATAGCACCCATACATACATATCACCACGCATCTTTCCCCGAAGGGGTAGGCAGAGGTAAAACTATAAAAAAGACTAAAATATGTGTTCTATTACAAGAACAATAAAAAAATTTAATTGTTAAATTTGAAAGATTTTTTTAAATTGGAACAGAAGCCTCAGTGGGTGGAATTGAAAATTTACTCCTACTCTATTATTAGAAGCAAAGTTCATAGTGGCGTAAATTTGTCCTTAATTTTTTCTGGGAGGCGTTATTTAAATATTTAAACATTCACCCGCATGGCACCCGTTCCCAATGGCATATCGGGATAAAAGGTAGCCCATGTCCTTTCTCAGGCTCTAGACTATCTGTGTACCAAATTTAGGTTAAATTGGTTCAGTAGTTTTGACGTGAAAGCGAGACAGACAGACTTACTTTCGTATTGATAATATTTGTATGGATTAGTTACTTACATAGAAATGGTTTTAAAGTTACAAGTAAGGCCAAGCGACATACAGCCCAAACTGTGTTTCAAAATCTATTACGTAAACGGCAGAGCCCCGTTACTAATGTAATGGTGGTCGGACGAATTCCTCCTGGCGAGGCATTCCTCCGGTACTGGTTATAAAGATGACACGGTTCTTAAGACTAATGTATTTACATAAATAGCTGTGTGATGAAGACGCATGACTTTTTTTGCTAAGTTGTAGGTAATTAATTTAGGAAGCTGCCGTAAGATCTCTTCAATTGGATATAGCAGATTCATTCAACAAGCAAAACATACTGTTTTAAGAATACTTATACAAATACTTTTAAATAACATGTTGTTTTAATTTTTTTTTATAGCGGAGGAATCTTTTTTATAGACTATATTGCTGGCTAGGCGTTAGAAGAAGAAAGAAAGAAGAAGAAAGAATCGTTTATTCAGCAATACACGTTAAAATTAAGATACAGAGTAGGAATCTGTGGGTCAGCTGGTCGCTAATTATACCCAACCAACCAACTCCTGCCATTCCGTGGGAGTACCCTAAACTAGCCAGCTTGCTTTATCCAAAATCCAAATTGTCTAAGTATAATACCTATTTTATCTTTAAGCAGGGCACTGCCGATGCCGGGACGCCATGTCAAGAGAAGATACCCCAGCAAGAATCTTTTTTTTTAACTATGACAGGTAAACTCTTAGCCTTCATCTCACCTGATGGTAAGTGACGATAAGGCCGAAGGTGGAAGCGAGCTTCACCTGTTATCCTCAAGAATTGAGGCACTGGCTATCTTACCTCTGATTGCCGGAACACAACAATGCTTATAACATTGTTATTATGGCGACCAATTTAGGTAACACGGTGGTAGCTAGCCAGGCGGGTTGAGATGCCCTACCACCAACCAAACCGAGCAGAAATACCCCTGCCCCCGTGGGGAATCGAAGCCCGGACCTCCCGATCTACACCCGGCGGCGGTACCAACCACTAGACCAGAGAGGCGGTTATTAGAATGTCTGCAATTTGCAAGAATAATTTCTAATACTAAGTATTTTTAAAAAGTATTGATGTCAATTTGAGAGCGCGTAATGAATTTGAATAAGAAATGAATCGAGCTCATTTAAATATTAATACCTACCAAGTAATATTTCGATAAGATTTCCAATTACACGTCGATAGTATCAACATTCACTGGCTTATTTTTAACACTAACATCAAAGTGTCAAGAGTAATTAATTCACAAAGCCAATTATTTAATATTTGCTTTCATCCGTGGCAAAGTGAACAGAGAAAGCTGTTTTTACATTGCAAGTATTAGTTATTGGCTAGATCGTAATCTGCATCAGATTGGTGGCTATTATATTAAACTGAAAATTGTATCGATCAGAGGTACCGAAGATCAAAGATAAAATGTCGATTATATCGCCGACTTACTAAATAATTACTCTTGTAACTTTTATATCATCACCTATGAAATTGGTGTTTTGTATGGAGATTTTGGGGAATTCTGCATTTTCCATACTGAAATTTTATCAGTTTTCTTCACAACGACAAATCCAGAGATAATAATATTTGGCATGTATCAATAGACAAGCTTTAGTAATATGTGTAATATCACACTTCATAAAAATTATTTATCGTTTTTAAGTGAATGCAAATAAAATGATGTATTCGGGAGGCACTTAAAAAGAGTTGTCTCCGTGTCCAATTTTAACACAATTAAATTTACAACAAATTATCAAAACAAATCAAAAGAGCTCAAAAATATAGTCTATTTTTAGACGAGGTAATTATTTTTTAGGAATACTCTGAATCTTAATAGTTACAGACAAAATACTAAGACAGAATAAAGACACCAATTTCATAGGTAAGGACTCAATATATTTTTTGATTTCGTTGTATTTTTTAATTTTGTTGTAGTACATACGGCGATGTGCGTGGCCGAGTGGCATATAGATACCTGCGTGATGAAAGTCACAGGAGGCCCTTGGATTGTTGCCCAAAGCATTGTGATCTCGTACGCGCTCCTCCGTTATTCGGAATCGAGTCAGCACAGTGTACCAATACTCAATATATTGTAACCCAACGTAAGATCTTTACAATTTTGGACCCTGTAACAACCGTGTGTGTTACTTCTTGTAGCAATACCGGCCTCATTACTGGACAGCAGTGAGACGTATAGAAGCTAGTCCTGTGAGAGTGTATGTATGGTATGTTAATTAGATGATACGAAATATTAGTAAATGATAATGAGTTAAAGATATGATTACATGAATTGTCTGATTAAAACATATATAAGCAAAATATACATAAAAATTTACTTTTTGATGTGTCACTGCTATGTTGAAACCATCACGGCAGGATTGTCACAAAGGCTATTAAAAATCACGTTTTAACTAAGCCACGATCGTCCTTCTCACTCAGTATGTAGACAAGAGAGATGGCACAGTGCATTAATGATTTCTCGTGAAATGCATCGGCACTCAATGGCAAGCCCAAGGCCACTAATGGCCTATTGTTTCTGTTATTAACTGTTTTATTACTAATAGGCATTTTGTTTACTACATAGTAGGTAATTACCTTATTCAAGGCAACTTGTGAGAGACGGAGTTTTTATTTGAATTTCTATAATTTGAGTACGCTTGTAAAACTATACGCACACACGAAGAACGTTGTCTTGGTCTCGAGGTCCTGTCAGAGTCTCAGTTTTCCGAGTAAAGTGGTAAAGGTTTACATTGTAAAAAACTTGTCACTTTGAGTTGCGTTAAGAAATGCCCCTAGCGGAAACTAGTTGAAATCAGTTGAAATCACATTTCTCATTGACTTTTTTGACATTTGTTAACGCAACTCAAAGTGTGAAGTATTTTTACAATGAAAACGTATGGGGACTCTATCTCGTAATCGCAGGGACGCATTAACTGGTATAAATTGTCGTCTACGTTTTTTCCAGACGCGTTTGATTTCCAGCCCTTTAAGATACGAGCGTTCTCCTACTTATATAGGCTGGAAACTCACTTGTGACCTCTTTTACCATTCCCCTGAAGCAGCAGATTATCCATCTGTTCCATAAATAAGCTATAACGACGTGGTTTAGTTCTCAGATCAGGCTCATTAACTGCACCTATAGATAATAATCAGTACTTCACTCTTAACGACTCATATACTTGGCAACCATTGAGTCTGAATGAAGTTTTATGAAGATAGGTAATGGTCGACACATCATTAACATACTTTAATGAACAAAAGAATTGAACAACTTTACTTTTATATCGTTTTTTTTACTGGAGAAGCCAACATAATACGCTCTCCAATAAAAGAGTATTTTGCCATCTTATTACTTCTTTGTTAGTTGACGTTTTGTTCATTTCTTATCATACCTAGAGGTATGGTTCATATAAAGACTAAGTACCTAGTTGTTAATGATAGCTCAGGTGTGGGTCTAAAAGAGTCAAAAAATGTAAGGAAAGGTAGGAAACCAGAGAAAAACACTGCTCCCGAAGGATGGATACGGTGATAACTGACTTATTTATTTATTTATTCGGTACACAAAACAGAATAACAACATATTCATGTTGACAAAAAATAGGTGTAATACATAAAGTGTTCGGCTGTAACTCCACGGATATGTCGCTCATTGAATGCAAGAGGGCCACATTTAAAAAAAAGTGTAAAAATGGTTTTATTGCAAAATTGAACTCTAAATCCATACAACTATAAGGTCTATTTAAGACACCCATAATTTTTGCTATCTTTGACACTAAACCGCTCAACCGTCCGTTTTGAATTTGGCCGCTTTTCGTACTGTTTTCAGTGTAAGACCGCCGTTTTTTTAATTGCGACCCAGAACTCGAAGAGGAAGCACGTATTTTTCTTGCAAAACAGCCACAATCCAAAAACCAATCTAAATTTTACTACAGCTTACACTGCAATAGTGCCATATTTTTAAATGCATCTGTTTTACATTCCAATTTCGGGTGAGTTTATTAATAATTTATAATTCAAAAGTGCCATATTTTAAAATAAGTCTCTTTTGCATTCCAATTTATATAAGATGTATTATTATTTCTAATACAAAAGTGTCATATATTAAAATGTGACTCTTTTGCGTTCCAATTAAGAAAATATTATTTATTATTTTTAATACGAAAGAGATATATTTTATCATGTGTCCCTTTTGCAATCTAGTTTATTTAAGATTAATATTATTTTTAATACAAAGGTGCCTTATTTTTATTTCTGTCCATTTTGTATTCTAATTAATGTAAGATTATTTATTATTATTATTATTACAAAAGTGCCAGATTTTAATATGTGTCCCTTTTGTATTCAATCATATTCATAATATTATGAGGTACAATGCAAATTATTAGTCTTAGAGGCCATTTTGTATGAGTAATGTAATATTTTAAATTCTGATCGTTTTGTTTCGAATAATATTTTGTTACACTCATTTTCTAGCAAAATTAACGTATTTTATTTAAGTACGTTTCTAAAATATTTTTTAGTGAACGTTGCTTTAATTGTTATGTTGCAGTGTTATTTGTAATTAACCAGAATAAATGCGTTGTTATGTAATTTGTACGAGAAATAAATTATTATTGTTAATGTTATTACAGGATGTCCAGCAGATCAAAGGCAATAAGCATGGATATTTCCAAGCCAACAATGGAATTTATTGTCAAAGATGAATACAACCTTGTTACTCATTCAATACCTACATACATCAATACTCAGCAGTTTGTACCAAAAGTCCCACAAGATACTACCAGCTTTTCTTCTGGATCGAACTCTATTCCTGATAGTTAGCCTGAACTTTCGACATCATTGTTTGACACTGAAATCGACGAAATACCACATAGTCAAAACTACGTCGTTGGACCTTCTGATTCAAGTAGTGATTCTTCTAGCGATTCTACTTCAATCAGTGGAGATTTTTCTTAAGATGACAGTGTCAAAGATCCAAACTTCGTTCCAAACGCGGAGAATTGCGTAGGATTGGTAGAACAGGATTCACCTCAGCCTGGTCCTTCTTGGGTACAATCTCCATCTATAAGCGATAAATCCTTGCCCCTCGATTTAGACAACGACCAGCGTGAAATGTTTTTGGGTTTAACAAATACTGATATTATGGAAACATCGGTCCAGACATCGGGCATTGTAGCCATCCAGTATCCAGATTCAACCGCTCAGCGTCGAAGTCCACTCACCTAGTATCGACAGTCAACCACCTTGCGTGGATCCTCAACCGTTGCCCCGAAAAAGGAAAACTAACCCTGCGTCGTGGAAAAGGAACGTATCGTTGAGCAAAGTTTTAATTTCTATTATACTTGGGTTTAAATATAAGTAGAATTTAGCTATGTAGTTAAGGAATAAATACTTGATAAAAGAGAATTAATTATAGGATAGATTGCAAGTTGAAGAAATGCTTGTTTGCCTTAAAATAAAGACTGATAACTAAGATTTTTATGTTTGTTAAACTAAATATGACGTGAACATGTCAAGTGTTTAAATGGTAATATTTGTATGTTTATTTTGAGATAACTTGAAAATTTAGTATAAATATTTATTGGATCAGTTGATTTTGAAGTTGCGCTAGTAATGCCAATATTGAAGAAATTACGGTTTTGTTACCAAAGTACTGAAATGAGAAACTTCCTAAAGCTATAGCTGTTATATTTCTTGTTATTTCTTGGTAGTCTAATGTAAATTCAGAAGATATTTTATGTTGTTATGCATTTATAAGAATTGTAACTATGTTATAATAAACACAATTTTTTTTATTCGTAGTTTGATATTTTAGTAATTTGTCTAATTTTGATATTATGGAAGAAAGTAATGATTATTGGAAAGATTTTATCTT
The DNA here is from genome assembly GCA_910589355.1 of Parapoynx stratiotata. Taxonomy (NCBI): domain Eukaryota; kingdom Metazoa; phylum Arthropoda; class Insecta; order Lepidoptera; family Crambidae; genus Parapoynx; species Parapoynx stratiotata. Next base: position 16,604,367 of record OU342470.1, read on the forward strand.
TTATTATTATTTTTATGTTTCTCTCTAAAAGTAGCGACTTTGCCAAACTGATATCAAAAAAATTTGAGCTTTAAGCTTTTAGAAAATTAATAAAGTAATTTGATTTTATAAATATTCGTTTAATTTTTTGAATATTTCTTCTAGGAATAGTGTGAGTTTTGAAAACAAAAGGGACTTATCTGCATTTTTAAGAGGGTGTATAATAGATGTCAATATACCTACAATTCGAAAAGATACAGCCACAAACCACGTTTCGAATGATATATAATAGTATACATCTATTTATGAAATCTATATGGTTTTAGCAAAAAAGCGTTTTCTGGATATTGTTTCAGCTGTACTGTTAAAAAGTCTATTGATGTTTTGTGGCTCTTTTGCATTCAATGAGCGATGTGTACACAGCGTGATAAGCATCATTCAAGTTATTACAAAATAGGTTTCAACATTAATTTACTATGGATATCTAGTTCCAAAAAAGTTTTGAATTTATACAAAACACATAAACATAAGGAGGAAAAAAACAGTACACATATTTAAATATGAATGAAAAATAAAATAGATACATAAAATGAAATATAACCAAGTATACATTAAAACTTATATTACTTAGATTTTTTATTGTTCATGACCTTTGATACAGAGTCCTTCAGTCGTATACATTGTGTGTATACATTCAGTCGTATACATTGTGTTGTCTAGTCTTTAGTAGTATTTGAAACAAATATTTATGTACCATCTACATCTGTACTGTCGTTCAAGTATCCTCACATTGTACTATTTGGACCAAGTTTGTCCATTTATACATGTGAGGGAGTGGACTGTAAATATGTTAATTGGGAGCCAATATTGGGAAAAACTAGGGAATGAAAAAGACCGTGACAAGTTCAAGAGCTGTAATAGATAATAATGTCAAAAGACACAAAGTCATTAATAAAAAAGGTATAAAAACATAAATAGTATCAAAAAGGTGTGCAGTCCTGCACATGGTCCCCTTTCAAGGAGGCAGAGGAACCAGCTTCTTTAGGGGTCCGCGTAGTAGATACCCCGGTGCAGGTGGAGACGTCGTCGGCCGCTCGTAACTTTCCCGGAAGACGATACGGAAACTCGGCCTCTTGGCCCGGTAAACCGTAAGTATTCTTCGCCAGCCGCCTCTCATGCAGTGGTCGGAGGCGCTTAAAAGTATACGAATAATTCCTTCACACGAAGATCCCAGGGTGAAACGGAGAGAAGTGTGCACTTTCTGTTCATCCATATTCGGGAAGATGTGTAAAACCACAATGCAATCGCCCAGAGTCGTGGTTAACGTCACTGGGTTCCTCTCGCCGAGTGATACTTTAAGGGCAGATCTCACGGACTTGGTAAGTCTCACCCACGCATTTCTCGTGAACGGCTCTGATGCTGGTAGGAATTTCCGCAGTTTTCTGAAGCTCTGAGGTATCGAAAAAGAAGGCCAAGGTACGCTGAAGACAACCATGTCGTTGGCGTGCGCTACCTTACGGTGCTGCTGTACAATCAGCAAATGGACAGCGTGATGTTCGCCGTCTAACAAGATCGGAGACTTCACAGGTTCTCCAAAACTCGAAATAGCGACGATTCGCAATAGCAAACGGAGAAGACCATCTTGGTCCAGCGTGTCAAGAAGCTTAGTCAGACGACACCGGCGAGGTAAAAGTTGACCATTTGAAGCGCTTCCAATATCTTCGTGAAAGGCATCCAACTGGCTTTGTCGGATAATGTGTTCTTCTTCCAATCTCAAATCTTCTGCAGTCTGCGCGTTTGAGCTTTCATGGTGTTGAGAAGGTAATGAAGTTAATGTAAAGAGGTCGAAAATGAAAATGCTTAGTCTACATGAGTCATCTACGAGCAAACCCTTCCGCTTTAATGACCTAAGGTGTAGTGAGGTAAGATGACAATGAGCTTGTGCTGTTGGGCGGAGTAAGCGTGACCGTCTACTGAACCCCATTGGAATGGCAGAAAGCAGTCTGACACTACTACTCTCTACGATGAGGTGATTGGTTACATATTTACAATCTAAATTTGGAAATACTGTGGCTGGCTCATTGCGCCAATTAGATGTGAGTATAAATAATATGCTTGGACCTTTGAGCCAACAACAACTTTGGCCCGGCCTGAGGCGCGTTGCACTGTTAGCAACGCTGTGTACGGAAGGTCGCCACTCACACACATTACTGAGTTGGATGACCTCACCAGCTTTCCTAGTGACATAAGGTCTGTAGCAACGCGCGTCATTACGAAGCCAGCCCAGCACGTCCATGAAATAAGCTATTTCTACAGTACATAGTGGACAATCTGCTACTAAAGCCGCTTGAAGCTCTAGTCTAAAAATACTAGACAACTTTAAAAAGTCTACGCGTGACGCGTTACATGGCCATGCAAGTTGTATGTGTTCGTTAGGATACGCAAAAGCTGTATATGCTTGGTTGCCGGCGTCTGCGAACACATGCAACTTAATTGACGGTGGTTCCAAAGGCTCCAGAATGTAGCAACGTGGAATTCGCAACTGAGAAGTTTCGATAAAATCGCGGAACCAATTATTCCTCGTTGTTACATCTGGTTTCAGAAGCTTATCAGTTGAACTGAGGTTCTTCCGCCAAACATTCTGGAATATATTTCGACCATTGACGACTACAGGAGCCAGAATGCCCAGGGGATCGAAATCGCGCATCAATCTGGATGGAACGACGCGTTTACCTCCTGGAATACCGATTTTAAAACTTCCATCTTGAAAGCCGTTAACAGAGCGTTCTGAAATATTTTCAGCACGCTCGTTCTGCGAACCATGCCGCTCTCGATTAATTTGAAGATTAAACTGGTTTTTAATAAAAGGTTCCGAATCAAGATCAGTAACAAAATTATGATGTATAAATTCGACCGGCTTTGTTCGACTGCTACTAAAACCAAAGAGAACCCAACCAAGGGGAGTTTTAATAGCGACCGGATCATGTTTCGAACCTTTTCGAACATCTTGTGGGTAAGCAAGTGCCCAGTTATCGATGCCTATGATAATCTTAGGTTGTACGTCATCATAACAAAAAGAGGAAGCTAACTCAGACAAATGTGAAAATTTTGAAATTTTGGCATAACAGGCCGTCTGGTGACCTAGGTCTAAAGATTTGATAGCTCGGGAACTCTTGACAGAGTGTACGGCATCATTATGACGAATCATTCCTCTAAGATACACTTTCCTCATAGGTACACTTTTAAAAAATCTCCGCTTTTGTTCCTGTAAGATACACTTTGGCCAAGTACAGCAAACCAGAAAAGTATTACTGCAAGTTTTGAAAATTAAATAATTCTAAGATGGCTATATTGATGCTTGTTGGTGCTTTTTGTTTCATCCCCACAACCAAAGTTTGACGCGATTTTCTTTGTAAGTAATTTTTTTATTAATTCCCAAAAGTTTTCGATAATCTCATAGACGAATACATTATAAATTTTCTTACTCAGACAAATACCCTATTGCTTTTAAGTACAAAGTCATACAATCATCAGTAAACAAACTAAGAAAGAAATTATGTTTATGAAAACAATAGCCAAACGTATCAATGAACTTTAATTTGACATTCATTTGTTTTTACGGAATTCACATGTTTTTTTAGGATTCCGTACCTAAAGGGTAAAAACAGGACCCTATTACTGAGACTTCGCTGTTCGTCTGTCTGTCTCCAGGCTGTATCTCAAGAACGGTGATAGCTAGACAGCTAAAATTTTTGTTGCCGCTGTAACAACAGATACTAAAAATAAAAAACTTAGTTTTACAAAAATCATTATTTTCTGTTTTATTTCGAAGTTCATTTGTTTTGACGGAATTCACTTGTTTTCCAATGTTCATTTGTTTATAAGGCATTCTCTTGTTTGTACGCTTCATTTAACCCTATTGTCGATATTTTAGTTATTAATTTATTCCACAACTATACCTAAAAGTGTATCTACGAGGAAAGATTGTTAACGTTTAAAAAAAGTGCATCTTACAGGAACAAAAGCGGAGATTTTTCAAAAGTGTATCTACGAGGAAAGTGTATCTTAGAGGAATGATTCATTATGACGACCCTTGATATCAAAATCTATATACTCGACTCGAGTATGTTTAGTGAGACCCCCTATACAGTTGACCTGAAGTTGCGAAACCGGCCCCTTAGCTCCTATCTGACATGCTAGCTCTGCGTCAATGAAAGTCGCTGTCGAGCCATCATCGAGCAGTGCGTAGGTGTCAACACTACTTGATGGACCTACCACCGTGACGGCAACAATTTTTAATAGAGACCGCATGTCAGAGAGAGAGCCGAAACGGGAAGGTTCAGAGACACTGGTAGCATGTGCTACGGTGTCTGAAGACTCTTTTTGTGTAATGTGTGAAGAAGTCTCAGACTGTGAGTGACTCTGACCAGATGTCCCAGGTTGGATGGTATCGCTATTTTCAGTAGTGTAAGTGACTACAGCGTTTGGGTCGTGTAAGAGGTTGTTATGCCTAGAGTTACAATTTTTAGATTTGCAAACTTCTTTTGAAAATTTACAATGTCTATAACTATGGAAACCTTTTTTAAAACATTTGTGACAGAGTTTATTTTCTCTGACAAAAATCCATCTGTCAGGTATTGACAATGACAGGAAATCGTCACATTTTGATAAATTGTGTTGTTGTTTACAAAATGGACATTTTAATTTTGTTTCAGAATTTTGAATGGAAACCGAATGTTTTTGTTTTGATGAAGATGTGTGCAGTAGTGTATCATGTGGGTAATTCTGCACGGTATCGGATGATAAAATTGTATGAGTCCTTTCAGGTTTTTTAAAGTGTACCGAGGGTTCCACTATAAGACCGAACTTGAGCTGCAAGTCTACCTCGCGTGACAAGAACTGCGCTAGTAGCTCAAGCTTCGTCTTTTCCTGGTCCAAACTATTGACTGAAGCAAAATCTGCCCACCTACTTCGCAATAAGGGTTTCAGTTTCCCTAAAATAATTTGGAAAATTTCCGGAGACTGTAAGTAGCATTTCTGGTCGAGGAGGTTAATTATCTCCACACAATTACGGACCTTACATGCAAACTTATTTAAATCCGTAGAGTCAGAACTAAGTTTCGGTAATAACTTTACAATAGAAATTTCTTGTAAAACAATAAATTCTGACCTACCGAATCGCAATTCTAACGCATCTATCACTTCGGCAGGGTCTCGAGCAGACACCAGGAGGACGGCAACCGCCTCTCGTGCCTCTCCACGTAGACTCAGCCTAATGCGCGCTACGTTCTCGGAAGGGGTGAACGCTGCCATCGTGTCGACAAAGACGCGCTTGAAGGCCAGCCAGTCCAAGGGCTTGCCATCGAAGACTGGCAGACGTCCATCGCCAACCTTTTGTTTGGGAGTAGCACCGCTTGCGAGTGATAATATAGCCTGTGCTAATAAAGTTATATCAGTGGTTTTCCGTCTATTTTTTTCACTAGAATTTTGAAAGCTACCAATAGTGTGAGGAATGTTGGCTGTGATGGTCGATGGGACTGGTTTGGATAAGCCTCTCCTACCACCAGAATAAATATCTTGGCCACACTCCAAGTCCTGACAACGACGTTCATGCGGTGCATTAGAGCCTGAAATGTGTGGTTCTAACGTAACGTGTTGTTGGGGATTAGTGTCTAATGTAGCTAACCAATTCTGAACTGAAGTCCTAGATCGGGAGCTTCGCCTGCTCCCACCACTTTCAACTTCTAAAGCAGCTATTTGCGCATCCAACTCTAGATCAGCGGCTTTCCGTTCTGTGTCGGCAGCTGCTGCGGCCGCCGCTGCGGCCGCCGCTGCGACTGCGGCTGCTCGGTCCACTTCTGCGACTTTCCGGAGGTGAGCTGCTTGTAGAGCAAGCTTTTGAGCGCGGATCGTCGCTGAGGAGTGAGAGGACCTAGAGCTCACAGAACGGACGTTCGGGGCTGGAGTAGCCACCGATGTTGTAGCTACTGGATCACTCATACTGTCACGACCTTCTCTTTCTCTAGCTTTTCTTTGGCTCCGAGTTTCGACCATAGTGACCTATGGAGAAAAAATTTGAAATGGACGAAATTTTGTGAAAATAATTAGCGTGATTCAAAGAAAAGGGGAGAAGGACCAAAATGTGAGGGAGTGGACTGTAAATATGTTAATTGGGAGCCAATATTGGGAAAAACTAGGGAATGAAAAAGACCGTGACAAGTTCAAGAGCTGTAATAGATAATAACGTCAAAAATAACAAAGTCATTAATAAAAAAGGTATAAAAACATAAATAGTATCAAAAAGGTGTGCAGTCCTGCACAATACACTTTACGTAGACTCTTATCAGCAATATGCTCTCTACATTATAAATAGAATATAATCCTAGCATTTGGATAAGTGCGTGGCGGTCCCGCTGGTTTTCTAACATCATGTAAGTATCTACTTCATTTGAATTAAAATGCAAGTGTAATACGTTTCAATGCATCCTCGGAGAGTATGGCGCCAAGTTTACACACCACTTGACGCTTATTTAAATGATCCTCCACATTGCACATCATCAAATACACTTATTACACAAATCTACAGAGATTTTACGTAACGATATCTAATCCGAAACAATATTACAATCATCGAAATAAAAATAATGTCCGCCATAATCAAATACCGCCAACAATTTGGTAGTTTTTAAAATAGACAGAAAATAAAAAGAGGTAGAAAAACAACAAAGAGTATCAAAACAGAATAAGGATCAGTTCTGCATATTAGTAGTTAACAAATTTGATTAGGCTGAAACTAAAGGCATAGCAAATATTTCGAGACCCGAATAAATCTGGACAAAGTGGAATCCATCTTTCAAGCAAATGAATGATAATAATTCAGACGTTCTTCTCTGACTGCATAGCAGGGGCAGTCCGATCCCAAATTCGAGTTTAAACAACCGCCTCGCTCCATTTAGGAATATTCCGGCAACTGCGACCGTGTGACATGACAACAGGTTCGCTCCCTGTGACGTTCCTCCTCACTGCTAGACACAAGGCTAATGGAGAAACACATGAGGAATATAGGCCGTAACACCACTACGCTGGCCCAATGCGGGTTAGTGGGTAGAAACGATTGCAATAGTAACTAAGACCAACAGCTTAACGTGCCTTCCGAGCACGGAGGAGTTCGAGATCACAAAGTTTTGGTTACCCATCCACGGCCTGACCATGGCGAAGGTATCTTTGTTTTCTGTTACGTAGAGACCTAAAATTTCAAGTGTGGGTCTTAGCTTAAACTCGTCTAAAAGCTTGAAGATATTTTGATATGTGAAATGCACAAAAAGACCTTCTGTAAATTCACTATTATCAAAAACTGCAACGGTCACTATTGATAATTGACCCATAATTTTGATTTATATTCATTACTAAGCATTATTACTTGCAGCTTACCACAATAAATTCAATTTCATCACATAGTTTTCGTAGTCTTCCGTTATGTCTAAATTACGTTTTAAGTGAGTAAGTGACTCATTTATTAGCCAAAATTATATTGTGATTGAGTAAGTATTGGCGTAAATTAAAACAAAAAAAAAAAAAAAAAATTAAATTATTGACTTATTCCATTCGCGTGGAATCATGGATTACTTGCAGGGAATTTTTTTAAACTTAACTTGTCCCTGCTAGGGCTCTAATATTTATTTTGAACTAGCTGTGCCCGCGACGTCGTTCACGTAGCTATTGATATAACGCCGATAAAAGTTTACAAAAAGTTTTTGTGTGTTTGTTAACACTGCATTGTTTTTTTACAAAGTGATCTACAGTACATTCCTCTTATTAGCAAAATGTTGATTGTTAATAGTTGAACTAAAACTTCTATATTATAATAATGAAAATAACATTTCTTGCGAGTATCATCTGATTAATTGTTGTCATGGTGATAAATCTCTGTTGTTATGTCATTATTTTACAATACCGAGAAATTTGAAAATTCGAACTGAAATTACATTTTGACGGTTACATCCCCACGGTTGCATCCGCGCGATACCCGTTCCCATTGAAATATCGGGATAAAAAGTTCTGTGTACCACATTTCAATTGAATCGGTTCAGTAGTTTTGACGTGAAAACATGACAGACAGACAGACAGAGTTTCAGATTTATAATATTAGTATGGATTTAATCCTCGACAGCTTCATAAGATCCATCGCACACCACAGGCCTTCCTACCTCAAAGAAATTGAGTCATAAGCCTTAACTAACACGCTGGCTCATTTGATCATGAAGCTATGAAAATAATTTGGGTAATTTTTCATTAACATTATTCGTATTCCTTTGTTAGTAAGCCGATGCAATTTGCGCTACGGGTGTCGTGTGTCGGTCGCCAAACTGGACATATATATTTAATTTGTTTTTGTTGACAAGCCAGCCGGGCGGAAGACGCGCGGCGCCTAACGGGCCACACATCCTACATACAAACCTGAATCGCACACGGCACACAGTAAGCTTACTTTATATTTAAATTTTATAAATTGTTTGTACTTACTTGTACAACCATGGTCATCGTCAACATATTATTACAGTCCCACAGAGACTGCTAGTTTTAAAATTGGCAACTATTGTCCTTAGTTCTTGTTAGGTATCTTTTTTTTTTTCATGCTGCTTAGTCCTACTCTATCTACTCTATTCGGCATAATATAATAATATTTTCCTTTACCATTCTCTTCTATCTGTCGTCAGCTAAACTTCTATTTATGTCACACTTCACACACTCAAGCAATCGCTTCCTAGATCTAACAATTAACCCTTCGCTACGTTACATTCATCTTGTTGACAATTTTAAGTGCCAATGAAATAAAGATAAATATTATTTATTATTTGATAGTAATGAACAGGAAGAAAAACATTTTGAGGTGATCAAGTAGAATTGTATAATTTTCTAATGTTTTTGACGCGTCATATGTGTAACTCCTTGTTACCTAAATGATTAAATAAAGAATTTCATTTCATTTCATCTCATTTAATTTCATTAATAATCCCATTTCGGTTCATTCTACTCAATCCTTCGCTACGAATATATTTCTTCCAGCCATTGGAGAGACAGTACTCGTAATTCTTACCATATTGAGCTTAGGTAAACACAAAGGGCGTATTCCAATTATCCCAATAATCATCACTACTGTCACCTATTCTACTATGTCTCACTCCTAATTATAAACCGCGTCGTTGCCACGATCCATTATTGATTTGGGCAGGTACTTATCGGTGCGCTATTTCCGCTGATTAATTACGTCTCGATAAATCAACCGCCGCTCTCAGCCGAAAGCCGACGAAGGGCTGTGAGACTAAAATAGTCAACATTTGCAATATCGCTAACAGCAATTCATTTCCGGAATAAAATTTACATAAAGTCAATTAGCAATAGCTATACAGCAATCCTTGTGGGAGGTCCTGGAGTGGGGATTGCCCCGGCTGAAATGGGGATAAAGATAAGCAAATAATCTAATGTAAACTATAATGATTATTCCAGAAAACTCTCCAGTTAGTAAACTGTACACCTATCGTTGACGGTAAGAGAAAATTTGGAACTTTACAATATAATTTATAATAGGATCTAAAAAGAAATCACTAGCGTTACCTTTTTAGACCAGCAGTCTTATTGTCTGAGCTGCCTAATTAACGGAATTATACAGTAATTAAATATGTCGTGTATAGTAATTACCAAATTATCTTGGCACTCATCATCTGAGAAGATTACAATCGCTAGAATTATATTTCTTAGCCCTTTTTGTCAATATGGAAAGAAAGAGAATGTCAAAACATTTAAACAAAAAACTGATACTGTATGCTGGCTAACTATAATCCAGCTTTTAAAGATCCATAAAACATTTATTATTTCTTGCTCTAAACACGCAAGTACTTAATTATGAAGATAAAAGCTGATAAAACAAAATACTCAGCAATTTTCAGTGATTAATACCAAGAGGAACTCGGTAGCGTTGATCTAAACGATTTGGATTTGATGTTGAAAAAATAATTAACCATCGTAATGGTTCCGCTGCTTAACGGACAACAACGAATGTCTTCCAGTGGCTTAAACTTGCCACGAAAATCCCAAGACATGTTCCAATATGAATTTTGTAGGTTATTTCGGGTGCGCGGGCGCAGCTGGTGTGTTCAGGATTGGCCGGCGCACGACGCTGTCAATACGTAAAAACCGTTCGCTTTCCAAAACTGCATCGAGGACCGAGTAGGGCTGTCACAGAGTAGCCATTGTTTTGATGAATATTTTTATGAGGACGCTAACCAATAACTCCCTTTTTTTAATAAGGATTTTGTAATGATAACTTTAAAAATTGCAAACGAATCGCCTCTCTGATGGTTAAAAGTAGATTCGTCTATAATATCTAGTCTAGTAAGATGTAGTTAGCTATCCACGCTACTTTTGAAAGAGCACGAATGCGGTAGGTAATTGGATATTTCGTGCTCTGCATAAGCCTTGATAAAAATACTCCACAAACTATTTAGTTCGTAATCATTTAATTTGGGCCATGTGTGTCTGCCGCCAGCCCTGCGCCCGGCACCGCATTCTTTGGAGAGTGATCCCTGGGTGAAAGAAGTCGAATCTACTTTCCTTATGAGGCACAAAACCTTCATTCATTTACGAAGCCTTTTATGGCGCTGGCGCACTTGAATGAAACCGACTGCAAAGGATTATGAAATTGTTATATTCATTATGACTATCTTAAAATTCAATGATTATAGCTTATTAGATTATTTGAACTTTATAATATTTGTTTTTATCTTAATAAAATTGTCACACGGCCTAAAAAATTGTGAACCATAAGTAGCAGAGATTGACACCCTGTTCGTGGTTGTATCAACAGCTGGTAAATAAATTCTTTCTCGGTAACAACAAAATTTTATGCGACTAATAAATAATAATTATATCCTGATTTCTCTTGTACACAGAACCAAGAGGAGGAAATGAACCATTTTGATGTGGTTAAATAGGCTTTTAAACATACACAATAAATTTTTATATTATAAAAGAACGTCAGGTGCCAATTATAAACTGACTCCAACGGATTTTCGTGTCTATGGGTGATTTCTCTTAGAAAGATTCTCATGACGTAAAAGGAACTCTTCCAAATCTTTCTTCTGAACTTGGAGTGGTAGGAATTTATAGCTTACCACACCCTGACGGGGAGACGAAGTAATGTGTCCGAAGACCACTATAAAATACTGATGGTAATTAAGCATACTTTTACCTCGTATTTTTGGAGTCTAATTATCGGCTACGTAACACTTGATTCAGCGAATACATCTCAGGCAAATTACCAACAAGAATAAATGTTGATCATTGATACAAATCACGTAAATATCTAAGAATACCTCTTTTTGAAGAAGGAGAACCCCGGCAGATGATTCGTCTAATTAACCAACCCTTATTGACGCTGAAGTTCAAGTGAAATAAGCTAGACATTTATGATTTGCACATCAAAAATAATTCACCGGCTAATTAACTAAGAACCCCCATGACTGCGGTTTCTTGCGAAGAAGCTATTATTATGAAAAGAGAAACGACCATTCAGAAAATTAGACTTTTAGAAAATTCACCTTTTTCACGACTAAATCCTTTGCGAGCGTCTACCTAAATTGAGAATTCTATTCTACGATTTGTACTTAGAAGGTACTAGAGATCAAAACATTAGCCCAGCCATAGCGAAAGCCGCATTGTTCCCTATTAGCCTACGGAACTATAATGAGTGCGCATAGTAAGTAAAAGTGAGGAAGCCATTACGGGCGCTCAGCTGACCGATCGATTGACAGATGATAGGGACGCCCACGCGCACGCAGTAGTTCCGTTCGACGTGGCATAGTAGACAGATAGTTATCAGCAAGGCGCGTCTGCACACTACAATTACAAAAATACTTCCTATCTTGCTTTGCTAAATATGCTTTGCTCATGTGAACATACCAAACTACGTTTGGATGGTGTTAATACTGCCTCGTACAAAAAAATATACATATTTTACTTCTATAAAAAAAGCAAGTAAAGAGTTTCACTGGTTTAAGTCGTACCATGTATTTGCAAGTCACACGTGCGTTGAATATTGGAAAATAGAAGTAATTAAGTTTTTTTAAATTTTTCGATAATAGCGACCTCCACCTTGCTGGCTCATAAGACGCCTTCTATGGAAAGATAATGGAGGAGGACGACATGTTGTGCCGACCGTTAATGTGGGAAAAGGGCAGTAAGAATTACCGTAACATTTAGGCCACAAGGTAGGTATGTGATGAATTCATTACACAGCACTAGAAAACAACTGCCTGGATTTATCATACATTTCGCACCTGAAGCTTTTTGTAAATAGTAAACAAAAAAGGTCAAAAGTTCACAAAAAACTGATTTTTAATTTAATATGATTGTATGATGTATTAGATACTTCTTTCATGTTTCTTTCCTTTTAATTTATTAACAGAATTTGTGTACTGCCCGGCACTACACTATGCCGATACAGTTATTCGACCCGGGTATATCATTTTTTGATTGTATACCGCTACACATATTTCGATCACGTATATCTTTGTATCACTCGTAAAATCGAGTTATTAGATTTTGTATATTATCCCTGAGGCACATAGTCATGGTGAACCATTGGTTTTGAATTCAATTTAATAACAAACGGTCATACAATGAGAAATACACAAGGAGTATGGGTTATATTCACGCTGTCCTTATGCTGATTGGTGGATAGAAATAGTTGAAAGCCTTCTGAAGCAGGGAGGAACTCGAGGTCATACAATTTTGCCGGCCATCCAAGATTTAACCATGGTGTGGAGAAGATTGTTTTTTTTTTCAATGTTGTAACTAAAGCATATAGACCGTGTGGTTGCGGCTTATTAAAAGAATACTACCAACCCATCTTCCCTTGGGTGTCGTAAAAAGCAACTAACGGACTTAGCGGTGCGGTGCTTTTACCTAGTCTCTACTAATCCATAAGGGATGATAGTCGTGATTATATGTATGTATGTACTAAAGTATAAAACAAATATAAATTAGTTTGTATGCTTTAGCATACAAACTAATTTATATTTGTTTTATCGTATAATATTAATGATAACACTGTAAAGCTTGTGTATGGCATTTAACACATAGACATGTGATAAATAGATAAGTATATTTTAATTGTACGTTCATGATTATTTTAAAGTAGCGTGACTGTTCTGGTGTAATTTTTTTTTTTTGTAGTTTTAGTTGTTTTCCTTTCTTTATTATGATGTAGTAGTTTGCTTGAACCGTATCTATGAAGTAATTTTTATGTGGACACTTTACTGGTTTCTGTGTAATTATCTGTGTACTAACTGTATTTAATTCTTATAACTGTTTGTGTTCCAAATAAAATAAAATTAAAAATAAAAAATAAAATAAAACAATTATTAATTTGATTCATATTCATCATACAAACTGCCATGCTTGACTCAGAGTACCGAAAGTTTTACATAGAACCTCAGAAATGACAACAATACCTATTAAAACTGGCGTACAAACCACTCGACCAAAAAAAGCAATTTAACCTTAGCTGATGTAATCCAAAATTTTAACAATATTGCACCTTAATCCGTCGTCATAAGCCACTAATCTCTCCCGATAAGAGCATTAGTTCTTGAAACAAACGTGGGTGATATTATTTGATAAAACAATACTTAAACATTTGCGGGAAGAGGCAGCATTATATCAGCTGATACCTACAATTAAAAAATAATTTTATAACAGTTCCCGTTCAAGGAATCAATGTCATAATAACTCATAGACTAGTTTATAAATGTCTTAAGATAATCTCTGACAATCCAGTGTAAGAAATTCGTTTTCATATTACCACCCTGTCGTTTTCTTAATGGACTAAAATGGTTTTATGAGAACAAAGGTCTCTGAGAAAATCCAAAGCGACCCATTCTGAGCTGTAACTCACAGTACACAAGGCAGATTGCCAATCTGACATTGCTATCAGAACGGAGGACCGGTTTTCAAGTGGTCTACAATGTAGACTGACAATCCGAAGATCGCGGGCGAGAGGATGAGGCTCTTGATGCAGGGAACGCAAAACATATTGGAAGTATGTAGAAATCCTTGGCAATTATCATCGCTGTCCAGGGCATCGGCTATGTTTGCGTCCACAGTTCTCGTGTTTTTTAATAATCATAACAAGAAGGCGACTAAAGCCGCTTTTCACAATCGTGATCTGCTAAAAACACATTTTAGCAGTTCGCTTATACGTCGCCATTAGCAAGATTAGAGATTGTACTCAATATTTTAAGCGCCAGACCACAGAAATTTTATTAGGCATGTTATTTTGCATATTAGGTCTGAGTAAGAGTTAGTGCTGAGTTTTTGTAATAATTTTGTCTGGTATTGATGACAATAAAAAGATACGTTTCGAAAAAAGAAACAAATAGGATTTTTTTTTGGAAAATATAGAAAAAAAACCCGTATTCGACCAGTGATAATTTGAAATTTTTACATAGATAAAACATTTACATATTATTTAACAAACAATATATTTACATCAACATACATCCTCAGTCTATACACGTCCCACTGATGGGCACAGGCCTTCCTCATGGTGAAACAGAAGAGGAGAAACACATTTTTTTTAATTTATTACCAGATAAAAAAAAATACAATTTCCAAAATCATTCAATTAAACATTTTACAAGCCTTAGCGGCTTTTATTAAATGCTTATTTAGACTACGTTATAAATAGGTACATATAAACACACATACTCGCATTCCTTCCGTTCTTAAAAGATTACAAAATTATTTACTTATCTAAACATACTTAAGTAAACATCACTAAACGTCCAAGAATTGATTTAAGTAGTGAGTCTTTAGTTTCCGGCTTATATTACAGGGCTTAATAATATCGAAATCTCGAAAATCGGGAGGTAGTTCATTCATAAGCCGAGGAGAATGGAACATGAGGAGAATGGGCCGCAATACCACCACGCTGGCCCAATGCGGGTTGGTAGAAATCATTATATCAACATACAGTATTAAAAATACACTTATATAACCAGCAATATTCATTAGGCGAATACCTGCGCTGATACCGGTATCAATCGATAAGACGGTAATATCAAAATGATAGCGCAGCGACAGCTCACAAACAATGACTAATGAATTAAATCATTACTTTAATTATAATACGTGTATTATAAAGATTATGACGCGAGGTGTTTTATTTTATTTTGAACAGTATCATCGGGTTCCTATTTAAGTATATTGAGTTTCAATGGCCATTCACAGAACTAGTTTTATTTTAACATAACCATAACTTTAATGGTTACCATGGTCAGTTTTAAAGTAGCACCAGTGAAAGAAAAGACAAGGAGCAATAGATTAGTGTGGTGTGGCCATGTGATGAGGAGGAATGAGAGCCACGTAACAAGAACAATGCTGAGCATGGATGCGGATGGGCCTGGAATGAGAGGAAGACCAGAGAAGCGAAGGATTGAATGCCTGAAGAATAATATTAGGTCCTATGAAATTGGTGTTTTGTATGGAGATTTTGGGGATGTCTGCATTTTACATACTAACATTTTATCAGTTTTCTTCACAACGACAAATCCAGAGATAATAATATTTGGCATGTATCATAAGACAAGTTTTAGCAATATGTGTGTGAACACGCTTGATAAAAATTATTCATCGTTTTTTTGTTAATGCAAACCAAATGATGTATTCTGGAGGCAGTTAAAAATAATTGTCTTTGTGTCTAATTTTAACACAATTAAACTCACAAAAAATTATCAAATTAAATAATACAAGCTCAAATATATGGTCTATTTTTAGAAGAGGCAATTATTTTATAAGAATGTTCTGAAACTTAATAGTTACGGACAAATTGCTAAGACAGAATTAAAACACCAATTTCATAGGTAAGGACCCAATATAAGAATAAAAGAAGTGGCTGCTAAGCTGACGAGTGACAGAGGAGAATGAAAGAGGCAGACATGATGTGCCAACCGACTGTGGGAAAAGGATAGAAAGAAAAAGATCTGAAAGATTAACATCTCCAAAACCTTTTAAGTTGACGAGGAAGAATTACTTTACGGACCGTATCCTTGGGCGGCGGGCATGTGATAACCAGTGCTTATGCTGTAAGTGTACATGCAGTACCCACTAAACTTCATCATATTCCCAGCAATGCTAGACGCCAATATCTACCAAGGGATTTTAAGTCTACATCTTTAACGTAGGATCAGATATTTTGAAATACAAACCAAAAATCGACAATAGCTGATCGACCAAGATCTATCGACTCAATTTAATTCCCAATTTCCATCTAATTCAGAGTCCAAAACACTAATGGAAAGTGTGCAATTTTCTGGCGATCGAGGCACTTCGCGTTATTATAACGCCATGAATAGTCACGATCCAATCAGCCGTCAGCGTGAGTGATTCGGGCCTGTCACGCTACCGTGCGATATAATTGAGACACAATTTTTGTTCCCATTCATTCTTATGCAAATAACAATCCTTTTTTGTGATAGGCATTCGATTATGGACGTGGACGATGCAGTAAAATATTAAGCGAAAACACCTGATTCTTCAAGTGTTAAGGTTGTTGAAAATGTTGATTTATGGTTATAAGCAATCTTGCTTATTATTGACTATACGATATGGATTGGTGGTGTGAACGAGGACATGAAGATGAAGACAGTGAGCGTTTATAAAGCCAATGATACAAAACATTGGTAAAAAGACATGTTGCGCCTACCTCAAATAAAATTAGGCATAGAACATGGAAATCCTGATTATACATATATGGATAGTATATAAACCTAATATATCTATATATTATTTAACTTTATATTCAAGTCGTTTTAAAATGATTGTCGCTATCGTGCTATCGCTATTATCCATAAGCTGCTGATGTAAAAAATCAATTACTTATAATATTTCGGAAAATTATAATTTTTCTAACTTTCCTTAAAACATTTAGTTTACTAAGGCCCAATTGCAAGATCGAGACTTAGCGCCTAACCCAGGGTTTGCCCATATATTTGCCCCAGGGTTAGGTGCTAACTCTCGAACGCGCAATTGGGCCTAAGATACTGAGATTATTCCGCAATCTCCTAAAATGTACCAAAACGCTTTCCTACATGGAGAAATTACCATTCCACGATTAATCTTTAAAATCAAATCAGTATAAGTATTAAACTTTCAATAAGGTCTAGTCTCATTTCAATCAAAAACCACTTGAACGCAGCATCTGACACGAGATCTACTTCAGACATTCGTCCCACGCTCTCCGGGCCTTATCTCCGTCCACAATGGCTCATTCGGCCCACAATGACCACAGTCAACGATGCCCCTAATCCGCCAAGTTTCTCTTAACCACTAGAGATAAACTATTTATTAACTATAAGATATCAAGAACTATGATAAGGCTTTCTTGGTTTTGAATAAGCTGCGTCATACGAGTACATAATCATTAGCAGAAAAAAATCTACTGGGGATAATTTAACACCTTATTTTTTAGGCTCATTTTTTGGTTTGTAAACGATTAGTTTACCCACATTTCGTCTTCAGTGTGTAGCCAGGGGCGAGCCCGTTACAAAACCTTAGAGTTAGTTCAACATTGACCCTCCATCTTAAATATTCCAAATATTCTAAACGCAAAGCATTGTCCCGTGCCGGTTATGATGACATAACACCATTCTTTCCACTGCGGTTTGTACAGATGGGTTTTTAAGGCATTAGTTAAATATTCTACGTCGGGTGCGCCGGGCTGGCCCTGTGACCCAATTCGTCATTGTTGCGCCACGCCTGGCACAATGCGACGGTTATGACATATCTTGAAGCGTTTTTTATAAAATAAGGGAGGCAAACAAGGCATAAGGGTGCCTTTCCACCTTAGCTGCTATAAAGCTGTACTATGTGCAAGGAAAATAGACCAAAAGGATTACTTGGTTTCACGTGACTCCCAAAATAGTGCCATTCTATTGGTCTATTTTTCCTTAGCAGTATAGCTCTGGTTGAAAAGAAACACGAGAGTCATAGGAGTTAGGAGAGTAGATACGTTACTGCTCCCATTTTATAGACTTACTTATAGCTTATTTGTTTTAAGAAGCATAAGGTCTACCTAATAGTAAGACTGGTAAGTGGTTACCGTTGCCTTTAGATGTTCGTAGACGCGCTGCGAAACTTATAAAAAAATAAGAAAAATCGTTATGCTGACAGCTAAGGCGACAAGTCCTTCTACTCCTAACTTAACGATGACTCTCTTAATGAGCTTTGACGACCAAACATAATATAATATGTAGTCTTATTTACCTATAAGTAAGGAGTTCTGTAAGGAGCTTTACTTTAAAAATAGAACTTTAAAAATAGAACTGTTTGTAAATTAGTAGTAATTCACAATGTTTTTACTTACCTATGAAAAAGCTTAATAGTAACAAGTTGTAACTATTTGGTCCTTAGATCAAAATCAAATTCACCGCTGTCAGTTTAGTTTAAATCATCCGCTTTACGTATTTATACAATGCTTCATAAATTACTGAGGTCCATGGTAATGCGTGTCGTGTTAGCCTAACGTGGTGTAAATCGGCGTCGACGCACATTGTCATGTTAATCCATGTCACAGCCTCTTTGTTCACCGCATATTCATATAATATTTAAATAGTCTGTGAGCCGGCCAATGACGCAGTAGTAGATGTAGTATCAAAGCTGTTTGATCACGTGGATGAGGTCAAATATCTTTTGAATTATTTTTAGCGTTTTTGAAATAATAATATTTAAATCACATTACACTGCCTTAATTAATTGAATAATTAAAAAAAAATACCGAATACTTTTTATATCTATAGCTTTTAGTTTATTCTGATTTCTATTATAGTTTTACTACTTTACTGTTTATATAATATCAAATATAAAACTTAAGGGAAGTATGTTTAGATGCAAAAGTGCATGAGGAGAATAATAAATATAATACTGCACAAATAGTTGTATGTTTTTTTGAAATAAATAAATAAATTTGTAGCAGCAAGTCAAAATAATGAATAAAGTCATACACAGATAACGTCATTATCAAAATCTTTATGTATAGTAAACCTTACAGTATTTTGCATATTATTACAAAACGATTAAATGGAAATCAGCATTATGTTGTATCTACCAGTCATAGCGTCACGGTTACTGAGCACCAAAGTTAAGAGGACAGACCGCATAACCCCCTCTATAGTCTCTGGCAATGATTGTTTAGGCCGGGCGTGTAAACCGTGTGTCCATGTGAATTCCGCCGCGCGGGCGCATACATTTATGTAAGGCCCGCATTGTTCGCACCTCTCCCATAAGCGCGGAGGAATTTTAGAAAAACTCTGTGAAGTAGGTCCCTCTGGCGTTGTTTGAGGTGATATCATAAGGTTGGGTAATTAATGCGCCTCTAGTAAGGTACTTCCGTTATGTTTGCGGCAGATTTCTTTATGCTGCTATATTTATTGTTAGCTTATGTTTTATTCAGTTTTGCCGAAATATTTGGGTTGTGGGGTATAAGTGCTCAGGCCTGAAAGGTGAAATCATCATTATAACCTATGCTCGTGTACTGCTGGACATAGGTCTCCCCTAATGCATTTTCTCCCCACCGCTCTCGATTTTTGGCCGTTCTCATCCATCCCGCTCCAGCCAACCTATGTATATCGTAACCCCATCTTGTCACAGGGCGTCTCCACTCAAGAAAATACGACTCTAGCGGCCGTCAGCTCTGCGGCTAATGTGATCAGCCCATTGCCACTTCAGCTTGCTAATACGATAGGATATGTCGGTGACTTTAGTTCTCTGGCGGATCACATCATTCCTAACATGGGCCTTCTGAGATACTCCGAGCATAGCCCCTTCCATAGCTCGCTGAGCGGCTTTAAACTGGTGGACTAGTCGAGCCGTGAGTGTCCACGTCGCGGCACCATAGGTCATGACTGGGAGGATTACCATTGGACAATTTCTTAGCCGTGGATAATAGGTGGATGACTAAAACTTTATGATATTCAATTCGTGGGTACTTCGAAAGGCATCAATCGTTGATCCTGATAACTTTTGTAACTGTTTCTATCCACCGGGTATGGCTCATACTCCTCAATTATGTTTCTTCATACGAAAGCCCTGTAGTGGGACATTTGGTTGATGACAGTCCCGTCTAGTTGAATGTTAGCCTCGTAGGCGGGATGTTTTCGAGCGTTGATGCAGATAACGTAGAACCGACGTCGGACCGATTATCCTTGGTAGATCTATAGCATCTTCCTTGTAAAACTTCAATTGGCTTTATGACTTATCTATCCTGCTTGCAAATGTCTTCTTTAGCTGTATATTATAGACAATAGAATTATAAAGTAAAAACATTGCAAAGTAAATTGCACAATGAGCAGTTTTATCGCAGACATCGATCTGCGGCCTTGGAACAGTCATAGGACAAGAGCTAGGCTAACACGGAGTTAGACGGATTATGAAAGAGTATCTTTATAAAATGTGAAAGAATTTGTGAAGTGCAGGAGATATATCCGATCTATTTTCGAGCAAGTTATATCACTTGGTTATGCGGGCACATATTGTTCGAAGAGCTTATAGCCGTTGTGGCAGAAAGGTTTACCGGAAGCGGCCGGTATGTATGCATGTATATACTTATTACAAGATGGAAAGACCTCCTCCTACTCCTCATGGTTTTGTCCATGATGAAGGACTGTGGCCAGCAGTGGGACGTATATAGGCTGAGGACAACAATTCCAACTAGTCATCTTGGCACACTTCCAGCGATGGACGACCTTGTAGATGTTTTTATTGTCCTTTTTTTATTAATCATTAATCATTTGTTTTTGTTTTATAATTAATTACCCAGGTTAAGGCTGAAAACGAAGGCTGGCCTAGGAGAATGTGAGAGTCTAACTAAACCATAGATTAGTATAATATGCTGATGGTGTAAGTAAACAAATAATACGATGTAAAAAATGTGTATACTAAAATATAACAATTGTATTCTAAACTTATAAATCTAGTGCGTTCATACAAATACATTAATCTAGCCTTGCTTACACAATATATGTTTCTTTTAATTCTGTGAGAATGACGTTCACAGTACAATCAAATCAAGTAATAGGAAAATATGACCAGTCATACAAAACAATATCAGAGATCTGTGTAACTGGGAATTTTTATCAGCACGCATTAGCTCTACACGAGCTTCAAAATTTTCGAGTTGTAAGTACTGTTTTAGTTTTTTATACATATATATTATAAGTAATGTTTTCGTTATTTAAAAGATTTTCTCTCAAGAATATCTCCCCATAGTAGGGAAGATACCTAGTATAGTTAATATTTACTATTGCAGAACGATTAGCATGATCACCACATTTTGATATGTATCGATATGTATCGGATTTTTATCACGTTCAACCGTTAAAGATCTATTTATTTGACAATTGGGCATGATAAAAACCTGATTAATATAGTATCGCGCTGCTTATGCTACTTAGGCTGAGTGAGGAGCTCGGATGCCTGAGCGCCTCGATGGCGTAAGCAGCTCGGTCGCGTAGTGGTTAGTACGCTTTGGGCACTTTGGCTTTCGATCGAAAACCAATCTACCTTCGCTATGGTCAGGCCGTGGATGAGTGACAAAACTTTGTGATTTCGAGTCCTCCGTGGTTTGGAAGGCACGTTAAGCCGGTGATTCCGGTTGCTGTTGCGACTGTTTTTACCAACCCGATGCGTGGTGGTGTTACGGCCCATACTCCTCGTGTTTCTCCACGAGGAAGGCCTGTGCCCAGCAGTGGGGACGTATATAGGCTACGGACTAACTAATCGTCCTGATTGGCTCTTCACAAGCAAGCAAGCGTTTTGAATGACCTCGATAAATGTATTCGTTCTAGTATTCATCAAAACAACCAAGCCCTAGTTAGATTAAAGCTGTGTAAACTTTTATATTTGTGTGTTTTCTTCTGAAATACATATCGAATACGTAAGAGTACATGCGCCCGCGCAGACGGACGCGACGTTGGATCCGCGTTGGATTGGGCCAGCGAGC
The DNA here is from genome assembly GCA_910589355.1 of Parapoynx stratiotata. Lineage (NCBI taxonomy): Eukaryota > Metazoa > Arthropoda > Insecta > Lepidoptera > Crambidae > Parapoynx > Parapoynx stratiotata. The sequence goes on from OU342470.1 coordinate 16,626,400, forward strand.
GTAGTCTTCAAGTATTTCTCGTAGCAAGAGTTGCGCCCTGCCATGGGACGTAATGTGTTAGTGATGACTATTACATTAATCGGCCGGTTTTATACATTAGTACTTTACAAAGTAGTGTAATAACAGCAACTAACTTATTAGTTTCGATGTTCATAGGACCCCTGGAGTACAGGAACACAGGAGTACAGGAGGGTGATTGTCTATCTTACCCTACCTACTTTATGCTCGCGGGCCAGCGTGGTGGTGATACCTTTATGTATTTCTCTTTTAAAAAGCCTGGACACATATTGGGTCCTTACCTATGAAATTGGTGTTTTTATTCTGTCTTAGCAATTTGTCCGTAACTATTAAGTTTCAGAACATTCTTATAAAATAATTGCCTCTTCTAAAAATAGACCATATATTTGAGCTCGTATTATTTAATTTGATAATTTTTTGTAAGTTTAATTGTGATAAATTAGACACAAAAACAATTATTTTTAACTGCCTCCCGAATACATCATTTGATTTGCATTAACATAAAAACGATGAATAATTTTTATCAAGCGTGTTCACACACATTGCTAAAGCTTGTCTAATGATACATGCCAAATATTATTATCTCTGGATTTGTCGTTGTTAAGAAAACTGATAAAATGTTAGTATGTAAAATGCAGACATCCCTAAAATCTCCATACAAAACACCAATTTCATAGGTAAGGACCTAATATATTCATTTATATAGATAACGCAAGTATACCTAACAATTTGTATTAAAACCAAGCGTGTCAACTTTTCAACGTCTACTGTGACGTCACAAGCGTAATTCTTTGAAATTCTTTGATTGAAAGATATCGATGCCGCCGATGTCCAATTTTTCCGCAGCCATTCGGACACTCGCAGACTGGCTAGCAGTGGCCAACCCCGACGTTTGGTCGGGGTTTTCGGACACGCGCAGTACATGCATTTGCGTTATATTGGGTCCTTACCTATGAAATTGGTGTTTTTTTTTTCTCTTAGTATTTTGTATGTAACTATTAAGATTCAGAGTATTCCTAAAAAATAATTACCTCGTCTAAAAATAGACTATATTTTTGAGATCTTTTGATTTGTTTTGATAATTTGTTGTAAGTTTAATTGTGTTAAAATTGGACACGGAGACAACTCTTTTTAAGTCTAGTCTAAAGCTTGTCTAATGATAGATGCCAAATATTATTATCTTTGGATTTGTCGTTGTGAAGAAAACTGAAAAAAAATTTTGTATGGAAAATGCAGAATTCCCCAAAATCTCCATACGAAACACCAATTTCATAGGTAAGGACCTAATATATAGAGGGCCTGAACCTGTGTCCAATGGAACGTAATAAACTGCTGACGACAATAATCATTCCAATTGACCAGTTTTATATCCTTTACATAAAGAAGTTTGATAATGGTTAAAAAGTAATCTGTATGCGCATGGACGTAATAAGTCGTGAAATTGATGTGAGTGATCAACAATGAGTTGCATAACGACGATTAGAGGGTCCGCCAACACGACCTAAGTCATTAGCGACTGCCGCTCACCGCTGCAGCCGCGGTCTCCACCAGCTATTGAACTGTATGAGGTGAATGGCAGATGAATGCGCTGGTCTTTTTTGTTGCTGGAGAAAACTTCACCAGCTATACCGGCAGTAGGTCCATTCCATGTGGGATAACATGTTAGAAGACTTTTAGGATCTTTACCTCCCTGATGTTTACAAACCGGTAATTGGTAACTCTTGCCAATTAAAATTTGTCAACGCTTAGACTAAGGTTGGTTATTTATTTGTGGTCAGGTTGGCCAATAGGTTAAAATATGGACCAATGGCGAAAGCGTATGATGTCGTGATATAACAGCTCGTCCAATAGTCGAATTTTCAAATACTGCTATATTAGATTTTGGCTTTCAACACATGATCTTCCGTCGGTTCATATTCGTCAAAACAAAGCATCTATTAAAATTACACTTGTCCTTTTCTTCAAGTCCTTTAGTGTCAAGGTTGGGTTGGCCAGTTTGCATGAAATATTTTGTCATTTATTCAACCCATGGTTAAAATAAGTTATTTTATTTTGTATTGTAGTAAAGGTCACAGTTTTATTAGAAATAAAACAAAAAGCACAATGCTTTACTTGCAATGCAAAGGAAATCTTTCAAGGAAACGTTAGCCAAAAATATTGTGATTTTTGCTTAATTTTTTGTTAATACAAAAACTTCTGTGTTTGAAAACAAATTACATCAGTGGGGTAAATTGTTTTATGAATAAAAAAAAACTTAAAAACTTCAAGCTCGTCTGCACTTGTAACATAATCACTGTATAAACGTCTTCTAAATCAATTCATTAGTGAAGAGATCAATAAAACTAACAAAGATATAGGTATCTAAGAAAAACTTAAACCTGCACAAAATAATTGAACACTAAAACCTTATACATATTTTCACTGAAATTATGGACTATTTATTCAATTACTAATTAAGTAAAATTTGGACTCATCGTAATGTATAACTCTACTATCCATCATAGCTTTCGCCAACATCACAGCATCACAATCATTCACACAGGCTATTATACATCTTCTGTCTAAATTTAAAAAAATTTACTCTCATGTTTCACACGGTAATAAACCATAGTAAACGTCGAATATAAACAACACAATTACAGTGAATATAAAATTTCGAGAATCGTGTAATCCTTTCATAACACAAAAGTGCGTGATAATATCACACTCCACGTTAGTAGAAAGGTTAATCGCCAAGAGGCGACCTTTATGTAAGTCACAAAATAAATACGCGCAGAAGACAATCTTATGTATGTACTTCACTTTTCGTACCTACGCTCAGCGGTCGCGCATGTCCAACATTAGCTTATACGCAAAAAATTATCGTGGTAAGCGAAAACGTTACGGCCCAGCAACTCTCCATACTCTCGTACTCGCCTGCCCTCGTGTCGCCTCGTGGAGCGTGTGGGCCGTAACGATTTCGACTCAGATTTGGTTGTGGTGGCCCAGAACTCGGTAACAATGCAACTTGCAACTGCTTTCAACTTTCTACGAGCACTTTTAGGTATAAATACTGTAGTAATTATATTTAGTTGGATTGACCGGATTGTAGGCGTTTTAATAAAAATAATACTTGAGGTTTAACATACACGTTTATTCTTTATAGTTGACGCGAATACAGAGAGCGAGTGTTGCCACTCTATAAAACCTTAATACTACACTTACTACAGAGACTATTAGAGACTACGCACAGCGCCATCTATTGATTGGTTTAAAATCACCAATTAAAAGATGGCGCTGTGATAGATTGCCTATAGATGTGATAGATCATAAAATATTAGATTATAAAACTCACGTTTTTAAAAAGAGCAATAAACTAATAAGCAAATATGCGGGGACGAATGAGGGATCACTCAAATCTTTGTAACTTACGATTTATGCATGCCATTCCATTAAAATCTCTTTAATATAGTGTATGCATAGATCGACCCCTCGTTCGACCCCACATGTATGATTATTATTATTTTCCCTTTTTTAAAAACGGGAGTTCAAGATTTTTAATGTAATATTTTTGATTTAATTTTAAGAATAAAACCCGAAATTTCGTGACTGTGAACGGTGTCTATGAGTGCATTGCTCGCGCGTAATTAGTATGTAGATTGTCCTCTGTACGTATATATTGTGTGTGTGTTCCTAGCCGCATGTTATGTCATCCACGTAACTCGTGCATCGCGTGACTTGTTTTAAAATCTTAAGCTCCACAATTTTGGGCTGTTTATCGAAAGCATTCTAGCGGATGTATTATGAAACAATAATGAACTTAAACAGCAAATGGTGTGTTTACTGTCACTGAAACAAGTGATGACCTTAATTCAAAATGTGTTTTGCAAACGCACATTAAGAATTTAGTAAATATTCCTTTCCTCTTTCACTCGCTCTTCAATTCTGAACACTTTAACCTTATCGATTAGATAGATGTTATTTTAATTTACTTTTATTTAGAAACCTTTGTCATAATATTGAGTGAAGTCGTTGTCTCATGCAGCCTTGATTAAATTCAGAGATAGTTATCTGAAATAGAGATATATAGAAAGATAGCAGTCTTGATATTAGAACACGATAAGAAATAAACACAGATACATATTATAGCATAGTATGCGGCCTTGTTTATAAAATACCAAAAGAGTTATCATTTTTAGAATTAAACTGCGATAAGAATGTGGAGCAGGAGAAAGAAAAGAAAGAGGGAAAGTCAAGTGTGAGCGTAGATATAATTATGGCCTTAAGGAAACTTTGCAATGTTTGGACCTGGCAAAATCATAAGTGTAAAACTTACAATTTATACTCGTACATATAGTGGATTGGTATAAAAACTAAGATGAGATTGATACGAGCCCTATCTTCCCTATCTTCCTTTTTGGAGTAGAAACGTGGATAATCCTAGCCAGAGAAAGACGAAGGATTGATGCATTCGAGATGTGGTGCTGGAGGCGAATGCTAAGAATACCTTAGACCGCGAAACGCACCAATGTGTCAATCCTAACTCAGCTACAAGTAAAGACTCGCCTGTCCACCATATGTCGGCACCGCATTCTTTCGTATTTGTATTGTATTGTATTTGTTTTGTATTGTTAGGAAAAACTGATTGTAGTTGGGAAGACCGAAGGCAGAAGATCGCGCGGTCGTTCACCAACGAGATGGAGTGATCCAGTGAAAGACTCGTCGTCCTCCAAACTCCACATGGTTGTAAGAGACGCTGGACAGAAACCGGTGGAGGAAAGTCATCCGATCCAGATGTAACTTTACTGCTGACCACGATCCTCAGATATGAGGGACCGACTACAGAGAGAGTGATTTAAATATTGGGTCCTTACCTATGAAATTGGTGCTTTTTTCTTTTTTTTTTCTTTCTACAATTTTAGTATGGAAAATGCAGAATTCCCCAAAATCTCCATACAAAACACCAATTTTATAGGTAAGGACCTAATATTTTTTAATTTGAAAAACAAGGAATCTCCAACACTTAATGGGGAAATGAGACAGCAAAACGATATTGGTGATGCTACAATATATTCAGTTGTATTGTTTTTTACAACAACAAGGATGAGTGAAATAAATTAGCCGTTAAACTTAATCGTAAGTATAACAATAGAACTTTTGATAAGCACACAATTTATTTTTTGCATTTTTGCATTTATACCTAAGGCATTTTATGGGATATTCAATTATTTCTTAGTAGAATAAAAACAGACATCTAACCAGCAATATGTTGATAAAGTATTATTGTAGATGAGTGTAGGATTTTTCGTGTTCGTGCTTCGTGTTTAAACATAGAATAGAATAGAATAGAAATATTCTTTATTGTACACCAGAAAAGAAAACACACAAACAAACAAACATTTACAAACATTTTACTTTACAGCCTGGGATTTTCCTTCCAATTTTGGACAAATAAATATTTCAAACGCCTTTAAGTTGCTAAAACCGACATCGATTTCTTCACCGCTACCTCGTTACATAAAAGTAAATATTTTTCCCTTGATTATCATGTAAACTACACTGCCTGTTTTCGTTTTCGTTGCAAGAACTTAATGTCATCATAACAATGAGGCGCGCATCGCAAACTTTGAATGCAGCGGCCGCGGGCGTCGTGACCAATTTCCCTTTTATTTGCTGTGGACGTGACGATTGAGGAGCTATATTGTGACAAGTTGTGGCATTTTATAGCAATTAAAACATAAATTGCTATCTTCTTCAACACGAAATGTAAACCTCGTCTAAAACAAAATAAATGATTTGAGAAATAGATAAGAAAAGAAGGACAAGTCCGCGATTTTTATAACCATTTCGCATACAACGAAAAGAGCGTTGAAATATTTTCCCAGAAAAAACAAGTCATTGGTTTTGTGTTTTCTTTTAGCGGCAAAATGAATTTTCACGAAATCTTGCAAACTAAACCACAAACCAGATTAATTCAAAATTATTATCGTTTTACAAGAAGTTATGTCACATCAAATTGAAAACGGTTAAATTTTTCACAAAACGTTATTTAATTTAATAAACGGATAATAAATTTTTATGCAATTTGTCGGTCGACTTCACAAAATGCGGAGAACTAAAATGGATTTTCTTGAATAGACGATTATTAAACTTTAAGTCTCAGCAGGGACACTAGAAAGCCGTCAAGTTTTGATAATTAGAATATTGCACCCCAGTATTATCGTGCACTTTTTAATAATGTTTTGAGGTTGTTAAGAGGCAGCGGTAGCCGAGTAGGGAAGCACGACACCACCGCTGTACCACTGAGTTTGAATAAAACATACGTACAGTTGATTGTGAAAATCGCTTGCCTCACATTGTGCCCGGTACAGGGCAACAGACAGGCCATCTATTACACGGGGCTTGGAAATATCAAAACTTAGTGATCATCTCATCATGAACATATCTCGCCTCTTTCCACTCTGAGAGGGTTTGATGTTTTATGATGAGTGGTTGTCTTCCAATTTAATGATGCAAATCGAACTATATACATAATAGTAATTGGGCAGCAACTTTAATGTTTTATCTGCTGCCAAATTATTTAATCGGTATACCTATGTTTTGATGACAAAAATATTGTTTTAATGGGTCATAAAAAATAACGCTTACCTTATATCTATCACAATACATTTCCTAGGAATTGATCCTTGATCCCTCATTGATCCTTTTCCTAGATTTTATACATTTCCGGTAAAATTTATATTGCTGCCCAAATAATTGTTTGGCTACCCAAATAATTGTCTTGTTGCCCAATTAATTATTCTGCTGACCAAATAATTATTTTTTCTGGCTGACCTTTTTGTTGATGACCAAATAATTTAATGGCTGCCCAATTAATTACTTCCCAGATTATTATTTTTAAATGATTACGCCTGAAACCATTCAATTTTATGTTGTAATGACACACAAATTATTTAGCCGCTTAACCTCAATGAAGACGTACAAGTGAGAAGTCGTTAGTACCTCCCAAGTCTGCGGCCAGACAGGCCCACAAGGGCTGGCACAATGATAAATTCATTTGATCACGTTGGTATAGACATATGACAGTCATAAGAGGTGCAAAAAGTTAAATAAAATAAAAATTTTATGATTGTATAGATCTACACACACTTTAGAAGAATACTATCAACCCATCTCTTCGCTTTGGTGTCGTTAAAGACGACTAATGGACTTGGAAAGAACTGCACAACATCCAATAACTTATAGCGGCGACGGGTTCACCACCTGTCATGCTGAGTGCAGTCACTGCTTGGTGAAACGCGGACTATATCAGAATAGAATAGAATCATTTATTTCTTATAAATATGGTACAAAATTAGATCTTCAATACAATGATAGGTTCACATATTTTGCCGATTTATAGGCATAGAAATGTTAAATGGTAATATTATTATTAATATTTATAGGTTAGGTTTTTTCCTTAATCATAGTTATTAAACATAAGTAAATATTAGTCCTCATTGCACATCGGTCAAAAATTGTGAGATTGAATAATAGCATTTATTAATTAAAAATAATGTCAGTTTCTTCATAAATAATTGTATTCATCAATGGACTGCTTTTGCGGTGCTTTTGCGTAGTCTCTGACTAACCGTTAAGGGATAATGGTCGTGAACCTTACAAGTTCTAGTCTGAACAAGGCCGAAAAATTAAATTTTTCCTTGCACCTTGAATAGATATAAAAAATTGATCTTGTAGTGCCATTAATTGACAGCTAGCAGCCCTACTGCTGACATCGCGGAGCAGACATGATTTATTACAGCCTTCAACTTACTATTATCCGTCTAATATCCGCTAAGCTTTTACGGGCATCGGAGCCAAGATTATATGATGCCTATGTATTCGACCCTGTTTATCATACGTCATTATTTTTATAAGCAGTGATAGTCTAGTTGCTTTACTACACAAACACAACACCAACCATAATTAACAATTCCTTGTAATTTATATAAAAATGTGTTGAGGTGAACATTTTATATTTGGCAATTAAATTACAGTTTGAGAGCTCGCTGAGAAGGGACAACAAATTACATCAAGTACTCATCGGCATCTCATCTCATCCGTGATACGTGGATTGGCTCTCCATTTCCAGTAGCACTCCATCTTCCTGATCAGTGCCACGTTAGTTCCCCATTCCCAGCTATCACCTCCACGTAACGATCGATACCAATGTTATATGCCGCTACTTATTCTTAAGTAAAGGTTGAATTCACCAAATGAATTACTTTTAGCAAAATAAAGGTAGTTAAGCATAAGGGGCAGCAATATCAAGAAAAACCTATTAGTAAGTCTTATTCTGCTGAGCTGTATACTGCACCATATAAGTATTATTCGAAATCCTCATCAAGTTTTTTTTTACATATCACTGATAAGTTCTTGGCCTTAATCTCACCTGATGGTAAGTGACAATAAGACCGAAGGTGGAAGCGAGCTTCACCTGTAATCCTCAACAACTGAGAAACTGGATATCTTACCTTTGATTGCCGGAACACAACAATGTTTAAAAGATTGTTATTATAGCGATAAATTTAGGTAAGACGGTGGTAGCTAGCCAGGCGGGCTTAGAAGCCTTACTACTACCAACCAAACCGAGCAGAAAAACTTCTGCCCCCAGGCGGAATCGAACCCGGACCTCCCAGTACCTACCAGGACCTCCCAGTACCTCCCAGGACCTTCCAGATCAACACCCAGTGAACCACTAGACCAGAGAGGCGGTTTAGAGTAAATATCATTAAGAGGTGTCCGTAATGCGGACTCTGGCTTCCCATTTCCCGGTAACATTCAATTTAGCTCGTGTGCGTGGACGTGTCGACCCAGTGACCGCCCACGCGGACGCCGCACACCGTACGAGGGTACGGTGTGTGGCGGGAAATGAAAAGATATTAGGTCCTTACCTATGAAATTGGTGTTTTGTATGGAGATTTTGGGGAATTCTGCATTTTCCATACTAAATTTTTTTCAGTTTTCTTCACAACGACAAATCCAAAGATAATAATATTTGGCATCTATCATTAGACAAGCTTTAGTAATATGTGTAATATCACACTTCATAAAAATTATTTATCGTTTTTAAGTGAAGTATTCGGGAGGCACTTAAAAAGAGTTGTCTCCGTGCCTAATTTTAACACAATTAAACTTACAACAAATTATCAAAACAAATCACAAGAGCTCAAAAATATAGTATATTTTTAGACGAGGTAATTATTTTTTAGGAATACTCTGAATCTTAATAGTTACAGACAAAATACTAAGAGAGAAAAAAAACACCAATTTCATAGGTAAGGACCCAATATTAGCTAATTTAAAAAAGATGCGTGTAACATTGTTATTAAAGATTTATGAACACAATAGTCAAGATAAATGCCAAACAAAAGAAGACATCAAGACAAGACATATCGACAGATAATTTAATAATAAAAAATTAATCATTACAGTGACAAGTATTTATTAAGTTCGGATGAATTCGTTGTGAAAGCTCGTTCCATAGTAAACCAACCCCGTAAAATGAAAGAAAAAAATGTGGTTTGATTTAGAATTGAATGGCGAATTCGCAATAAGACCGTCTATTGAAATATATCATTTAAGATACTTAACGAACTCGATTTTACTAACACGTGTAGTTAACTCATATTATACCTTTTGCCACCAATAATATACGAAAAACTTTTTTACGATCTTTAGTTATATTTTAGTAATTACGGTTTGTACTGTTCTTTTAATTAAAACCGATTTTTTTTTCAGGACAAAAAATGTTGCTTGTAAATAAATGTCGTCCGAACGACATCGGACGGTATGAACTGACTGTCACAAAGCTGGTTCAAGGTTGTACTGCAGGGAGCTTCTGGGGCAGCAGCTGTCTAAAAGGTCGCGATGACACAACCATAATATTTTAACGTCACGGCTTACGGAAACACTCTGAGCGAAAAGAGGTAGGGCTTGATTTTGGCCGTTGTATTCATAAGAAAGTTAATGATTCACTAGAATCATCGAGTCTATACTTAACTTCCTAGTTGTTCAGGGATTTTATGCTTTGTCATCACGAGTTCTTCTGTATTCCAAAAGCCTTGCTGGCCTTTCAAGAGACTAAGGCTTACTCTGATGGATCCACACCACGAGTTCATTGCACAAAAGAACACCCAAAGATGAGATAAAATAAATAAAAAAAAATAATCACAGATTTAAAAAAATATTGCCCTTATTATCCGTTATAACTTGGCGAAAGGGGTAATCTGCACTGGTTAGTAAGCTTGTTATATTCTAACCAATGTTTACCTGTTATTTCAGTTTGATTGGTCCCGGCGGCGAGGCAGTTACATCCAGTGATTTCCCATATTGCTAACCAGTAGTAAAGTAAGCCTTTGTACACAGTAGCGTTGCTTTTAACTCTGGCTACTTATACCGCGGAGAAGAAGGAATTGAATAAACTACTTAGATGGAGAAACAGGAGTTGGGCTAACACAAACAAGTCTGAATAGCAAACGGAATCAAGGATTCAATATTCTTTCTAAAGCAACGCACCCTTAGGTCTCATTATCCAAACCTCCGCGTTTAAATTACTAAGCCACTGAACTCACTGAATCTGAATCAATGGAGATGAACATTACATAATACAGTACAGAATTTTCTAACGAATGAGGGTACTATTTCTTACAAATGATAATAAAATATTGCCGCCAAGTCCTACAAGAAAGCATTTAGGAGAGCCCGCTTCGAACACTTAAACAGAATAGGGACCAAACTCATATCTTATCCTTCTAAAGCAAAGCATTCTGGTCCCTGGCAAAAAGTGTTAAGCTAACTTTTGCCGCTCCTCGCTTCCTCCTTTACTGAAGGCAGATGTAACGCGGGCGCACACGGCAATTGACAAAGCAAATTTATTTGCATCCGTTTTGCAGAAAATTCGCGTCTTGATGCAGATACACCACCCCAGTTACCTCCCTGCGATTTCACGATGCCTGAAATTAGAATCCGCCAGAGGGAGGTACTCAAAACACTTCGTCATCTCGACGTGAACAAAGCCAGTGGGCCTGACGGAATTCCTGCCGTTGTTTTAAAAAAGCTGAGTTGTCTCCCGTTTTGACACGCCTGTATCGCCTTTCACTCGAAACTAGTGTTGTGAAAATGATAGCTTCAATGCTAAGCTTCCAGCATACGGGATACAGATTTCTCTTTGCGCATGGATCTCTGATTTTCTGAGAGAACGGTCGATTCGTGTGGTCATTGATGGCTGTACGTCCGATCAATTGGCCGTTTATTCCGAGGTACCTCGGGGATCTGTCCTCTCGCAACGCTCTTTCTGCTACATATAAATGATCTGCTAAAACCTGGAATCCTTGGGTACGCGGATGATAGCACTGTTGTTGAGAGATACTTTTCCAGCGTAGGTTCTATGAAACCGGGTATTGACAACCTGAGAGAGGTAATGGTCCAACGTTTAAATGAAATTCTCGGAGATGTATCCGAATGGGGCAACAAGAACCGAGTCACGTTTAACCCTTTAAAGATCCAGGCGTGTCTGTTCTCTACTAAAAAGAGTCAATTCAACTTGACTCCTGCGTTCCGAGGTGCACCGTTAACGTATCCGACCATCTGGAACTACTTGGTATGGAACTATCATCCAACCTAAACTTTGGAGGATATATTGAGTCCAGGGCTAAAACTGCATCTAAGAAATTGGGCATTCTCTCCAAGGTCCGAAATTTTTTTACCTCACAGCAGCTTCTTAGCCTCTATACAGCTCAAGTTCGTTCCTGTTTAGAGTACTGCTCGCATCTATGGGATGGATCGAACCGATACCAGCTCGAGGCCTTGGACTCAATAGAGGGACGAGCTAAAAAACTTATTGGTAACGAGTCACTCATAAGTAAAAAGCTCCAGAGTCTCGAACATCGCCGTCTAATTTCATGTCTCTCGGTTTTTTACAGGCTGCATTTCGGTGAGTGCGCACAGGAATTACACCACTTAATTCCACCGGGGTAGGTCTCCATCCATATGCGGTCGATATTCCATCTTTTCACCCCAAATGGTTTGCCTCAACATTTCTGATGCGCTCCGCAAAAGAATGGAATAACCTTCCTGCGTCTGTGTTTCCGTCCAGAATTGATATGGGAACTTTCAAGGCAAGAGTGAATAGGCACTTTTTGAGCACGTGTTCCACCTTAGACCACTTCGGCGCTTTCCATTGTGGTCAAACGCACTCAAATTAGGATATATTTTAAAAATAATAGGTCTATTTATGAATATGATAAAAGATGGCAAAAGATAGGTGGATTAAGATAGGCAATACGAATGATGTCATGGCTGCCGGTTACCCCTCTATATGTTTAGGACAATGATTCATGAAGAAATCCGTTGTAAGAACTGTGATATAGTAAATTTTCGTACTTATAAAATTTCAGAGCAAGCTTCACTGCAGTGTGAACCATCCCCTTACAACTGTCCATCGGCTACTTACACGCCAATCCAACTGAAACGACTGATAACGATCTAAATAGAACAGTTACTGCATCTGCTCCATGCACCTTAAGACTATCCGTATAGTGTTTACATTACAACGCCAACAATCCAATATCTTTGAAAAACAAATAGGATGCAACGGAAAAGCTGCAGACAAAGGATCTGAAGCCATTATGTAGAAATTGAAACTATAAATTTTGTGCTTGTTTATGAGATGTTCGATATTTATAGATAGCTACAGGATAAATAATGCTTACGGAATCATCGCTAGAGGTAGAGAAAAAACCGTTTATTTTATTTATTTATGCTTTATAAGATCTTTGTCTTTGTCTTTGTAAAATTGTGGATTATAATTTGTAGGTGATTTTCTTAGGAGGATGAAAACTTGCAAAACCTAACAAAAACTACGCATGAAACACGATTTTTTTAAAAACGTGTTAGACATTCCTAAGCCTGCGCTAAGGCTTATTTCGATGCAACCTGCCGTTGAAAACATTTATGTATACAAAAAACATCGGAATTACAATTTGTATTAAAAATATATTGTTTTCTTGAAACACCCAGAACAGTACCTAATCAATACAAAAGGCAATCAAAGCCCCGTTTACAATTAATTACTATTTTAATTCCTAATTGCTATTATTATAAATAGATAATCGTTAACAAGAACATTTTTAACTCTTTATCAATACAATAACACGACTATTTCTTTAGGCCGTTAATTGTAAACTCAATTCAAACAGACAGTTAATATCTGTATCGATTAATCTTGATAAGGCATCAGGTTATTAGAGATTAGATATGTGGTAATTCCTCGTTCAACAAACGACTGTTCGCACACCAAGTTTATAACAGTCAGATAAATACGTTCGTCTCGAATAGTTCTCAAGGATTTTAACCAAATTCAGTTCATCACATGACCTATTAACCTCTGTGGCTAAGTATGCTCATACACCAGTTTCACCATCCAGGGTGGAGGCAAATATTAAATAAATAAATATCTTCAAACATTCACACCTATCAACTAGCCCCATTTGAAGCATCTAATGCTGCTTGTGTTACGGACACTAGATGACGGATAAATATATTTAATAGATAAATATATATAAATATCCTGAATATATATAAATATATATAAACAATCAAGACTTTAGAACGAATGCCTTAATGAATTCATCACCCAAACATTTGCCCCCACCGGGGATTGAAACCAGAACCTCTCGAGATGGCGACGCCTTGGGACCGGCATACACACCACTCAACCACGGAGGTCGTCAAATTTATGTAATAAAATACAATATTTATTGTGTTTATTATAAAATTTGCGACCACAACGCTAGCGCGAAAGCTGGTTAGGCATATATCGAATCAATTGTTACTCTATCCAATCACAAGAAAATAAAATTTTGTTTAATATTTATGCGCATGCACTCACCAATTATCCACATTAGGCAGGGCTATGAAGACTCATGAAGGCTGATGATGCCTTAGCAGTACCTATTTAGAAGTGGCAGGAAGATAGTCTCTATTGGGTAAAGCATCGAAAAGAAGTAAAAGAACCCTCTGTAATGTAAAGAGACGCGTATCCAATCAGAACCAATAAATCTTAAGCACCGATTCGCGAGTCATTGCATTTGTCACAGCTTTAACTTTACCAACATCATGTTCAGACTATCTCTTTCAATAAAATATTTATGTAACTTCAGTTTCGAGATTTCATTACTTGCGATATTTATTGTTTTGTTGGCAATTTTGAATACCTTTTAATAAAAGTATAAAAACTTTTACTTTTCTTAATGCATTTCATATTAGTAGTGTGCTCTACAAGGTTGAACATTTTTTGGTGTCATCCTGTATGGGTTGTGCGGTTTCTTTATTCTTTAGGAACAATTATATGTTAAAGTGATAATTTTACATAACAAAACATCGTCCTCAGCCTCTCTAAAATATAATATCAATACATCCCACTGCTGGTACAGGCCTTCCTCAATACATGAGGAGTATTGGCCTAACCAATCACGCTGGCCCAATGCGGGTGTTGGTATAACAAAACATATCATCACGCTTCTATTCCCGAAGGAAGAAAACCGAGGTTTTAAACACCCACATTTTCGCCGGGTATGTTAATTCCCCATGTAACAGGTGTCGAGTCTTGCCATGCACCGGGTAAATGTGAGGTAAGCGATAATCACAATTAACTGTTCATAAGTTTTATTCAAACTCAATGGTGGCGGCGGCGGAGGGATTGAAGGATCGAACCAGCGATTACCACGGGCCCTCGAACGTGTAGCGCCCCGTCCGTCCCAACTCGGCTAGCGCTGCTTCCAACTCGGCCTCCAATCATACACTATCGGGAAAATGTTCCCAAAAAATGTGTCTAAACCTGGACTTAAACCAATTTATTTGAATTCGATTATAACTATTATATTGTTGAAATCACAGTAACAGCGGCGCGTAAACCGCTTTCCTCATAATTAGATTAGTCGTCGGTAATTTTCACACGATACAATGTATTTGTATTAGCATTTGTTATTGGCTTGATTTGTTTACCGTTTGAGAACGCAACAAAACAACACAGTATCTTATCTTTACCGTAGTAACTGGTGTTTTAGTAAGCTGGCTGCTTTTTAAAACCTTATTTATGGGATTTGTACCTAAAGTTTCACTTATTTAAACAAATGACGATTTTGCTATTGATAAAGATTTTAGATGGGTTCTCTCACAGAACAATAAAAAAGATTGTTCTGTGGGTTCTCTACCTAGAATAGAACAGCATTGCATAGCAATAGATAACATAACAATGATAACATTGCATAGAAAAAAAATACTGGGCAATTAATATAGGGAATAATGATAACTATTAACTATTACTAACATATTTTAAAAGAAAAAATTGTTACTAACATCCCAATAACTATATGGATTCAAATCTGAAATAAAAGATTTTTATTAATATTTATTTTATTTTATAGCAAACCATGCAATACAACCTTTATACAAGCAAAATCATCAGACCAATCTGAATTTTAGTCCTTCAAGAAATTCTCCTATGTTGCAAATTGCTGTGTATATCTATTTCTAAATACATATACACATACATATACTCAGGAGTTCAGGACTATTATCCCCTAAGGGTTAGTCAGAGACTAGGCAAAAGCACCGCAAAAGCAGTCCACTGCGACAGTCCGCGATTTACCAAGCAGTGACTGCGCATGTGCTCAGCGTGACAGGCGGTAAGCCCGTCGCCGCTATGCCTCAAAATGACTTTAAAATAATCATGTTGTTAAATGATAGTTTAGACCTACCTAGGCTTATTATTAAGACCGCCTACGCGTCAGTCCCGATTAGGCCCGCTAAAACTAAGCACACGAGTCCAAAACGAGCAGCACGCAATGGCCGGCCCGTTAGCCCACGGCACACGTAAATCGTAACACGATTACCGACACACGTGCCGACATTAAGCTGGTTAGTATTTTGGCGAAATTAAATTGGCGGTCGTAATCTGCTATTGGGAACGGTTCACTGTTTGCATAAAATTTTCAAGCATAATATGAATTGGCATAATGGAATCTACACTTAATATACTTACGCATAATTGATTTTGGCATAAAATTTTATGCATTATTACAAATGGCATACATCTTAAGGAATAATTACTATTTGCATAAAATGTTACAAAACAACTATCAATATAAAATATCGATTCTGGCGTTGGGATACAGTTCTACCTAACACTCGTGTCTGTAAAATATACTTAGAAAAAGGATGACTTAGAAATTACATACGCGTACACCAGTAAAGGACAGAAATAAAGTATGTATCAAAACTATGTTGCTATGCAAATAAAAATTTTCCCAATAATCATAATGTTAATAAATAAGCAGTAACATATTTGGAAAAATAAAACACTTTTGTATTGTTGTTATTATTTATTTTATTTTTCTTTATTTGGTAGAATAAACATTATCACAGTACAATAATATTACTTAAGATTAAAATACACATAAAAAAGTAATTGTGGAACCCACAACATTCTCCACAAATTATCTTGAAAAACATGCCAAAGACGTATTATTAACAAATATAAGTATATATCCCGTCCCGTCCCGTGTTGGTCCAGGACACAAAAAGAATGTAGCAACTGTTTCTCTTGCCTAGCATGTCGTAAAAGGCAACTGAGTGCGTATTGGGTACTGGGTCTGTGGTTGAGTAGGCGATGAGCTAGTCACTTGTTACTACTTTTGCGCGATTTTCCATCTGACCAAACCCAATTTTTGAATGGCTAAATGTGGTCTTCAGGAACACAGTGCTCCTTGGGCTCTGCCGAGCCCTTTGGGGATTACAGGCGTGATTGTATATATGTATGTATGTATAAGTATATATATGGCACCGAAATCGGTCCTTCAGAAATCGGTCGGTTTCAGAGATTACCCCGTACAAACAAACCAACAGACAGAGAAACAAAAAATAAAAATTCTGTGTGTCTGTTTGTACGGGCTAATCTCCGGAATGGCTGGACCATTTTTAATGAAATTTTGCATGGTGATACCTTATATCCCTGGTCAACATCTTAGATACTTTTTATTCCGAAAAATTAAAGGGTTCCCGTGGTATAGTTCAAAAACCATAGTAACCGCGGACGAACTCGCGTGCAACAGCTAGTTTAAATAGTTTAGCGACCTTTGATACGATCGGGGCGTCGCGTGCGCACGTCAGCTGAACACAAAACGTATCAACTGTTGGGGGTCAACGGTGCTCTTACTGTTAGATTAGCCGAAAACGGCACACATAGCGCCGACCATTATTGCATCTGCATCAAATATAATTAGGTACATTTTGAGAAAGTCGAGTAAGTATAATTTGTAATACATATTATGACATAAATACCAAATTGATGAATAATGTTTTAATAGAGTACGTATTTAATGCATGCGAGGAAAGTCAAGGCGAAGATTTCTCGATCAAATTGAGGAAAGGTCAGGTCAAAAGTTTCCCAAATAGCCGAGCATATATGAGGACTGAAATGAGAGTAGATGAAGTGAAAGAAATATTGGGTCCTTACCTATGAAATTGGTGTTTTTATTCTGTCTTAGCAATTTGTCCGTAACTATTAAGTTTCAGAACATTCTTATAAAATAATTGCCTCGTCTAAAAATAGACCATATATTTGAGCTCGTATTATTTAATTTGATAATTTTTGTAAGTTTAATTGTGTTAAAATTAGACACAAAGACATATGTTTAACTGCCTCCCGAATACATCATTTGATTTGCATTAACATAAAAACGAAATAATTTTTATCAAGCGTGTTCACACACATATTTCTAAAGCTTGTCTAATGATACATGCCAAATATTATTATCTCTGGATTTGTCGTTGTGAAGAAAACTGATAAAATGTTAGTATGTAAAATGCAGACATCCCCAAAATCTCCATACAAAACACCAATTTCATAGGACCTAATATACAAGGATCTTTTTTGTACAACTTACTTTTTTATAGTAACAGGCTCGCTTTTTATTGCCTAGGGTGGTAAAATAATTGTTTCCACACTCTATTCCCGCACGCTATTCTCTGTCTTTAGAGTCAGTTTTCATTTTCGTCCTCAGCCTATATACGTCCCACTGCTGGGCCTGTGCCCAGCAGTGGGCTTCCACATGGAGAAAAACGTGAGGAGTGTGGGTAACACCACCACGCCTGCCCAATGCGTGGTTGTTTTACCCATATTCCTCACGTGTACTTTGCTGACAGTATTTTAAGTAAATTATAATTATTTATCTCCGAATTTGTGTCAAAAAATATGTAAGTTTACATAATTACAGATTCCGGGAGAATTGTTTGCTCAGGGTTTTTTGCATTTAAAAAATATATTGCTTAAATCCAATTTTGTTCTACTATTGAGTGCAAAATAAAACATGTGCAGCTTATAACGAATATTCATAAATTACGGAAATCAAAAATTTCTCAAACCCCTATTTTCATCATGCGCATGCGCCGCCGCTGCCTACCTTTTATTTTAAATATGAACATGTAAGGTACCCATATAAAAACATAGAAAAACCTATAAACAAAGGAGATTTTTTGATTCAAAACAAAATATCGCGTATTTTTATCCATATTTTAAATAAACAAGAACTTTTCGCTAGTTTTTTGTTTTATGTGTAGTTTTTATTCGATGTCAACTAAGCAATTAGTTTATATTACTTACTTTAAAAACTATACATACAACTAATATCGTGTTTAGTATGTAAATATTCTACGGCTTGGCAAATATTATGGAATCATTTACCTTTTCCGGAACCTTCGTAGTCAGTTTGATCTGATATCACCAGGATCAGGAACTTATCCCGCCTGGCGACGTTGCAGATCACTTGAAAAGACAGAGACTGCCCCAGGACTTCGGATATTTTACTGCAGAGCTCAGGATTCAGTTTTTATGTTTAAACGACATTTGGGAAGGTCCAAAATAATATTGTTCACTACAAAATAATACAAAACACCTGCAACGTGCGCGCAGTGAATCATTGATTTTTATTAAGGGACGGCAAAGGAATCTAAGCCCACACAGCCATATCTTTCGTAATAATATGTCTGCAGTAATTTACATTGAAATGCTAGTAATATATAATGCATCTTGGGAGAGTTTAGCGAGAAATAGGTAAAGAAGATATATTTTATTTTTTGTGGTTTTTTATTAGTTACATATTATATTAATACGACAAAAAATCATTGCACTAGTGTCATCAAAGCAGAAGAAAAAACTTATGGAAAACACCGCCTACCAACGTTTCCTCTTAAAATAAACCAGTATCGCCATTGGTTCAGTTACCGTGATTTGTCTAACCCCGCCAGACCCGTAATAATTTAAACCGCCGGCAAATCAGTTAGTCGCGGTCCAACAAAGGGAAAGTTTACTTTATTAACTGCTATTTTAACTGTAGTATTGATTCTCGGATATAGCCGATATTACCAATTTGTTACTTGGACCGCATTTTCGTTATTACATGGATCGTAAATACAAATTCTTGTGATGAAATTTGAAATTCTGACGTAAGTTCCCACGCATGTATAGATATGTTTATTTAGGGCGAATTCGAGCAAATTTCGATTAGTATCACCGGTGTATTAATAACAAAAATGCTTTAGCTGTCAAATGCGTACACAGCCAAAAATCGGCCGTGTACGCAGGACTCCGTCATTACAGCGGATTCGACCAATGAAATTAAAGCATTTAGTGGTTTCCGTACCCCCGTTAACACGGAGCTTGGACGAATTTGCCCTTAATGAATTAACACTAGCTTTTATCCTTTAATCCGTATGGACTGTATAGGAACATACGTTCTCTCCACGTTAGAAGATCTGACTGTGCCTAGCAGTAGGTACTTAGCGTTTCATTCACATTCTTACCTACCAGAGTTTAAATTTCTTTAAAAAAAAATCGCGGCAAATTACTTAGCACCAGGTAAGCAGAAGGAAGATATCCTATCCGTAAAGCGCATATTATAAATAAGTAGAGACGCAGCAGCACACATGATTTGTTAACTCTCAAGGTCATACGTCCAACTCTCACATGTACTGAGCGTCACTGCATGTCGCGGTTCCGTGTTTCTACACTGATCAGTGCTCGTACAAAACCCCCATTTACTGTTACTTTCAATACTGTACAAGCCTCGTGAACGGCCGAAATTACACGCATGATTAATATTATCTGGTTTTGAACGAACTCCCATTGAGTCTGGGTCAATAGCGGATGAAAGCGCGTGTTACAAGCGACACCGATGCCTTGTAATGGGAAATTATTTATCCATATAAAATGTAAGTACCTACATGCTGATTTTGGAAATCAGAGCAATAAGGCTGATTTTCACTTGACACTACGAAATTTTATACTGGGTACTATTTAAGTTTAGGCAACGATAATAGAGTTGGGAAAACCCCGTGAATTGGTTTTGATCCCCGACTGATGCAGACCGTGACCGACGCTGATACAGATTAGGTCATACGAATATGTCAGCCTCGTGCCACCTGCTTAACTCCTTGAGGGTCAGCGCAAGCACCGGTGTACGCATACAATAGATATTCCTATTGTGTCTAGTTTTCTGACAGGTTAAGAATTAGTAAGACAACCGTTCATAGCTTTAAATTATTTATTGCGCCCGATATAAAAAATACAATTTTACACTAGTATGCAATAGTGAACTTAATTATATCTCTATAACGGTGCTCTCTTCCTGCCAAGCTCATTGAATACCAAAATATTTTGACTCAAAACAGATCTGTATGACACAAGACACCAATGTACAAAATATGCGGATGTGATTCAGAAACAAGCAAATAAACGAACTGTTCGCCACTTACTCACCAAAAGTAAAAGGCTCTAACGCGTGAAAGTACTGAGACAAACATAAATCTTTATCTGGTACACGCCATAATTACCTGGGAATGTTTCAAAACATAAATTTAAGATATATGAGACGAAAAGTCTGTAAACCCCTGGTATCCCCCATGAACTTAGTATCTTGTATCTTGTCGTGATTCACACATTCCTATACATCGCTTCTTTTCTTTGTTTTCTTCTTCGGTAGTTCGCCTCTCATTCTAGGTCCATCGACATCCAAACTTACAACTCTTGTTATCCACATTCTTTATCATTGTTGTCATTCAGCCTCGACACGCCCACTGCTGGACTTGCCTCGCCCAAAGATATCCACAAGGATCGGTTCCGCACTGTCCGCACAACCAGCCACCTTCGCCAGATTGTCATCTACCTCGATTCTTGTCTCGACATGGCATATTACGAAACACTTACATATTCGGTGTAGCACCATCGCGAAAGATTATCATATTCCTCCGTAGTCGAGTGGTCTGTACGCCGGTCTCAAGGCGTCGCCATCTCGAGAGGTCCTGGGTTCGCTCCCCGGTGGGGGGCAAGAATTTGGGTGATGAATTTTCAGACATTTGTTCTCCAGTCTTGGATGTTTATATATGTATATTCAGGATATTTATATGTATTTATCTATTAAATAAATTTGTCCGTCATCTAGTATCATTTAGTATTAAAATGGGACTGGACTAGTTGATAGGTGTGAATGTCTGAGGATATTTATTTTATTTATTTTTAAAATTCTATCAAGAACTCCTTTTACGTAACTTTATTGCGTCGCAGTGCTCCTCCGTGATCAAAATCTTGTATTTTTTTATTGTTTGTGAGGTAACAAGCAGATGCCTCCTCGTCGGTTTCACGATGCACGTCTCGGACACTTTCTCGCCGACATCGTAGCGAATGTTAAATCAATCTAACTAATATCTAGTCCAAATTTGATGGATCACTAGTACCTACTTAGATTTATTGTTCACAATTCATTACGATATGAGCTATTTTTTAGTTTCGATACATTTGAATCTAGAAATAAATAATAAATAAACTAAATCCATGCAAAACTTGTTTTGCATGCGTGTACGACAGAGAAAAATTGTAAATACCTGTTTCATATTCATTTGTATATAACACTATCAATAATGTTCAGACTATTTAGATATTCGTATTGATGAGAAGACGCTTTAGGAAGACCATAAAATACAGTGGAAAGATGACGTCAAAAATCTTGCAGGAACAAAATATATCGAGATGGCGCAATCTGAAGAAGGCTCAAGGAATCTGAGGAAGGACGCAAATAAAGGCTGAGAACGTCAATGAAGTGAATATGAAGACAGACATTTTTGCTCTCCTATTTATAGAGGACATTTGTATTCAGTTTTTGTTATTAATTTTTTTTCTGTAATAATTAAGCAAACATTTATTTTGGGCCGCAAAGTTTATTTATCAACTTAAATATAAATACAAGACAATGACGTGTGACCGTCTGTCTGCGTGAGTCACCGAGGAGGCTTCGCCGCACCTGCGACAACAACCACTGTGTAAAAATGTGTAATTGTGTAGGTATGTATACAACACTCTTGTTTGCATTATTACTAATATCGTGTTCTGATAATATAAAGAGAAAACAGAACTCTGTTACAAGTGGCACTTTACGGGTCCCAGGGTGACTTGGGACGTTGCTGCACGTTACCTTCAACAAACGACGAGCGTCGCCGCGCTAGCACGCACGCACTGGACTCTGGACTAGCGTGGTGGTAGACGGCCTTATGAATGTTGTTGTAGCAATCTTTGAAAGAGAACTAAGTTAAGCAATGGGCGTTCTTGGTTCGAAATAAAAATATTTTAATTATAGTACGTCTCAATCCAAGTTGCCAAAAAGGTAAGCGAAACAAAGGTAATGTTTTGTGATGACTTGAGGTAATTGAAATCAATTGAAACGGACAACAATTGTTACCGGTAATTATATTTACGTGTCAATGTCCATGTAAAAAGTGTGATTATTGAATAACAAATTTGGTAAGTCGGCTTTTTTGTTTACCTTTTTGGCAACTTGGATTGAGACGTGCTATAGGTACTGTACGAAGTAAGTCGTACATAAAGGAACTTGATGATGATGTCTTGTTGTCTTGGTAGTACAGTCGATTGTGATAATGATTATTTATTTACGGTTACCAGGGTCTGATGATGGAGCCTAAGGAACTCAGTTGTTAAACAGCATAACCACATCGAGTTTGGGCTCGTTTGATTCGTCACGACGAGTACTTTCGTGTCTTTATTTGCTTGATACAATGTGTGCACACTTAAGAGTTTGGTTAAGAACTAAACTGAATTTCAATATTAGGTCCTTACCTATGAAATTGGTGTTTTGCATGGAGATTTTGGGGAATTCTGCATTTTCCATGCAAAATTTCTTTCAGTTTCCTTCACAACGACAAATCCAAAGATAATAATATTTGGCATCTATCATTAGACAAGCTTTAGTAATATGTGTAATATCACACTTCATAAAAATTATTTATCGTTTTTAAGTGAATGCAAATAAAATGATGTACCTATTCGGGAGGCACTTAAAAAGAGTTGTCTCCGTGTCCAATTTTAACACAATTAAACTTACAACAAATTATCAAAACAAATCAAAAGAGCTCAAAAATAAAGTCTATTTTTAGACGAGGTAATTCTTTTTTAGGAAAACTCTGAATCTTAATAGTTATAGACAAAATACTAAGACAGAAAGAAACACCAATTTCATAGGTAAGGACCCAATAATATGCCCGCGCGCCGGCTGCACTTTGAAATGCTGACACAAGAGAATGTTAACAATGTACTCCGTACAGGTACAAGTAGTTACACTTCGTTCTCAGCCTATATAGGTTCTATTGCTGGGCACAGGCCTTCCTCATGGAGAAACACATGAGGAATATAGGCCGGACACCATCACGCTGGCCCAATACGAGTTAATGGGACACTTATCATGAGATAAAATTTAACTTGTTCACCTCTAAATATTTATCTTCCTGCCACTACCGGAAGGTGTTCATATTATGATGAATTATGATGACTAGGTTCGGTATACAAGTTCCGCCCCAATGAGGTGCTGGGCTCTCGCCTCTCACACAAATCCACAACAATGTCCTTGACGTTAATAACGTGGGATTTCTTCTAATGTCCGTGGATTCCTTTTTATTCGATTACGTCAAGAGAGCCTGGGATTTTCACACACGTACTTATTGTACCTATATTAAACTTATAACATAAATTGGCTTGCTTTATATCATATAATAATCGCAGACATTAAATAAATTAAGCTGGGGGCAGTGGTGGACGAGCTTGGTGGCGTAGTGGTTAGTACGCTTTGCTTTCGATATCGAAAACTAAGGTACCTACGCCATGGTCAGGTCTTAATGGATGACCATATTTTTTTAATCTCGAACTCCTCCGTGCTTCGAAAGGCACGTTCAGCCGTTGGTCCCGCTTGCTATTGCAACCGTTTCTACCCACCAACCCGCATTTGGGCCAGCGCGTGGTGGTGTTACGGTCCATACTCCTCGTATGTTTTCCGATGAGATCTCGGTTTTTGTCCAACAATAACGATAAGAAGATTGATTTGTATCCGAGGTCAAAACCGAAGCATTCAAACTGGTACCCCGGTGAGCTCATCAATAGAAGCATGGACGTCTTATCCTCTGGTTCAGCCCCAGCTGTATCATACGCTGAGCTAACATTTTCAGCAGAGTGCTTTTTCATTTGTTATTACCTACGTGTGCTGAATTGATGAATTTTTATATAATTTCATCTATTCTTCATCATAATCATCATCGCTAACTTATTTAAGTCCCACATCCCCACACCTCTATCATGAAAGGTTTTTTTTAATATTAGTAGGGTGCAATCGAGCAGACGGTTCACCTGATAGGAAGTGATTACCATCGCCCATGAACATTTGCACCGGAGGGGTGACAAATGCGTTCCCGTCCTTTTAGAAAGTTGTATGCTCTTTTCTTGTCGTAACGGTCCGGAATTACCACTGGCGACAACTAGTTCCACAGTAACCCTCCAAAGTAAGTAGTAAGGTAAGGAGTTATACAGACACATTAAGTCCTTATGCAACAGGGAGCGATCTGCCACGCACCGGGCATAATGGAGGACAAGCAATATTCACAAAAAAGTCCCACAGCTGGGCCTTTATTATCATTAGCATCATCAGCCTATATTCGTCCATTGCTGAACATAGGCCTACGTTAATGCTCGCCACCGCCCTCGATTTTCAGCTAACCAACGTATAAAGTATGATGGTGTACCGTCTACCAGTTCCAATCAACCGTGCCTTGGACGGCATGCGAACATCGCGGAAGTTGTCAGTACGTCGCATGTTGCCTATCCAACATTATAAGGAAATTTCAATCAAATGCAATTATGCTTTGTGGACAATGTAAATATAAAATAATTCGCCACACTAGCACAGAAACTATGAGGAAACGATTAATCTTTAGACGTAACGACTGAATTAGGTAATATGATACTTTAATTAGGTTTTATGAATGTTTTATGAGATTACTCTTAATTTCAATTAAGCAGTGTGGTTGTTTTTTTTTGCACTGCAGAAGATTATAAAATTAGTTGTAAGAATTTTTTATAATATTATAAATAAATAAATTAAGAGTCTGCCTATTTTATCTACGAAAACTCTTCCGAACTTAGTGATGCTGATTGAAACCAGAATAACCCTATAAAAGAAGTTATATAACCCTATCTTTCAACCCTTCGCTTACCCGTAGTATTACGAGAGCTGTCTAGACGTTTCTGACACTAATAGTCTCCGTTATAAATTAATCAGCTGCGCCCGCGCCGGCGCGCTGCGTTTTTGTTAGACTCGCCTACGAGATTGCCTGTGAGATTCACTTTCATAGTCACGTATCAAGTATCTAACAGCGGTTGTAAGTAGTTGAAACTAGTCTACTAGTTAAATAAGTAAATCATAATGTATAAGCGCGGATCCCCCGTTGTGAGTACAATAGGCAATGGCTCTAACCTAAAGAAATAAATAAATAAAGAATGCGTTTATTGGCTTACATATAAATACAAATACATATAATTAAAAAAAATAGGATAACAGGCCAACCTAGATTTTCCTTGTAACGAAAATGGTAATTTTACCCTTCGTGTCCCAGACGGCATTCCGTCATGTCAACACAATAGATTTTGCTATTATTTCGCGCTCCCGCGGATTGGGTGGTTAACGTGGCATCTTTAATAATACCAAATAAAGATAGGTATAGTCAGCACCAAAATGATCGAAGCGTCTAAAGTGATCAAAATTATCTAATGTGCGTTATTTCAAATTTATCTACACTATCATAGTATTGGGTCCTTACCTATGAAATTGGTGTTTTTTTTCTCTTTTAGTATTTAGTCTGTAACTATTAAGATTCAGAGTATTCCTAAAAAATAATTACCTCGTCTAAAAATAGACTATATTTTTGAGCTCTTTTGATTTGTTTTGATAATTTGTTGTAAGTTTAATTGTGTTAAAATTGGACACGGAGACAACTCTTTTTAAGTGCCTCCCTTTTTTTCTAAGCTTGTCTAATGATATATGCCAAATATTATTATCTTTGGATTTGTCGTTGTGAAGAAAACTGAAAAAATTGTAGTATGGAAAATGCAGAATTCCCCAAAATCTCCATACAAAACACCAATTTCATAGGTAAGGACCTAATATATTGTTAGTTGCATTCAAAATGGTCCAAATATTTAAGCAATTGGTTATTGAATATCTTGACAACACATAATGATAAAGAAGACGAACATGTTAATTTGATTTTTTGCCTCGATCAATATGATATCTTAGATAGCGTAATTACATTTAAAATAACGCACATGAGTTATTTTTGACTACTTTGGACACTACGATCAACTTGACGCTGACTATACGTTCCGATGTCTATTCTTACGCTGAATTACTCCGTGAAAATTATACTGAGCAATATTGCTATCAAACATTGCTCCTCACGAAAGTGTAGGAACTCTCTTCGTAAAATACAAAGCTATGAGATAAACAGATATAGGTTATTCAATAAGGGTGTTATTTAAACGTCAGCAAAATATTTGAATTTTGGTCAGCAAAGAAATACAATTGGTCAGCTAAAATAACTAATATTGGTCGGCAACTTATGGCCAGCAGATATTTCTAATTTGTCAGTAATAAAACTAATTGGGCAGCAACTCAAATTATTCTCTGCTGCCAAATTGTTTTAATGTTTTTATGACACTTATATATTGTTTTGATGGGTATGAAAAAATAACCTTAACCCATTGTTATGATGATCATCATTATGATCGTTCATTGATCCTTTTCCTAGATGTAACACCACCACGCTGGCCCAACGGCGTTGGTGGGTAGAAACAGTAGCAATAGCGACCGGGACCAACCACTTAACGTGCATTCCGATGCACGGAGGAGCTCAAGATCAGAAAGTTTTGTCACCTATCCACGGCCTAACCGTGGCGAAGGTAGCTTTATTTTTGATCAAAGGCCGAAGCGTACTATACATAATCTCACAAGTTTTTTAAGAGTATAAAGCGTGTTCAGCCTCACTCACGTAATGGAATAAGACGATGTGGCCTCAAATGTCTATTCACAAACACATGAGGACCCCTAGCCGGATCACGTAAAAAATTGTGAAGCGAATCATTTAGTGGCATATCGACTACGTACGGATAGAGAACACTCACCACTTCGGGAAGTAACACACTATCACACCTATAGCTATTCGCCGTACCGCCACATTGCTATTAAATTTATTACAGGGTTCACAAATTGATATAATAACTGAGCAGCCAAATACGGCTCTGGCGGTTCTATCTCAGTAACATTATTTTGTTTTGTGAAAATATAGTTATTTAATAACGTTCCATTAATTTACCAAGTTCCAAATTTTATAAGGAATTTCGGCAACGTGACTTTCTCCACTTCTTTCTAGCCACGCCCTCATTTAACACAATGTAATTTAAAGGAGGGTAGAGTTAGTAGAGTTAGTTTCTTGCCCGTTCTTCTCAGAACAAGGCCTCCTGGTAGTTTTGTGAACGGATGGCATAGTTTATCTCTTTCACGTGTAAAATGTGTTGGACATTGTGCTAAAACGCATCTAAACTGAATAAACGTTTTTGAATATTGAATAATACTACCTCCCTGATTTTTTCTTCGGTCTCCCTCACCCTATGATTACAGTGTTGCTAAGAACATAATATTAAAAAGTCAGTGTAAAAAAATCATATTGTGCTTCCTTAAAAATTTTTTAGGGTTCCGTAGTCAACTAGGAACCTTTGCATTGCTAGTTTTGCTAAGTCCGTCGGTCTGTCCGTCTACGGATAATCTCAGTGACCGTTAGCACTAGAAAGCTGAAATTAGTACCAATATGTATATCACGCCGACAAAGCGTTAAAGTAAAAAGTGGAAAAGAATGTTTTATTAGGGTATCTCCCATACACGTAAAGTAGTGTTTTTTTTAAATTTCAACCCTAACGTGGGATGTGATATATTTTTGGATAGGTATTTAAAAAAGGGTTTAATTTAAAATCATTTTTGATTAAGTTAATAATTTCGGATTGATGGGTATAACAGCCGAGTATCAGAGCCGTGTGGTAGCGGCTCATTAAAAGAATACTACCAACCCATCTCTTCCCTTGGATGTCGGAGGTAAAAGGAGACTAATGGACTTAAAACTACACAACCACCTATCACGCTAAGTGCAGTCACTGCTTGGTGAATCGCGGACTATGGCAATGGACTGCTTTTGCGGTGCTTTTGCCTAGTCTTTGACTTACCCTCAGAGGATAGGTAATAGTCGTGTTTATATGTATGTATGTATAATAGTTGAATTTTGAAAAATTGTACAAAATTATTTATGAACTAAGATTGTAATTTTACCGTATATGCAAGCATTTTTTTAATCTTAGTTTACATATTTTATAATACGGAACGTAAGTATCTTTTCTCAAATAAAAAAATAATTATAAAAATCGGCTCAGGCAATTAAAAATTACCACTGAAAACCTAAAATACATAAACCGTCAAGTTTCGAGAGATGGCGCTGGACTTTGGTGACACTTAATGTGACTACGGAACCCTACACACCGTGGCCCGACACGCTCTTGGCCGGTTATTAATTGTATGAAAAATGTAAAACATGTTAGACCATCTATAAGATACAATAAGATGTATCAATGGGCACCTTGGCCCGATTTCCCGCAGCAACTTTGGCTCATTCATGAGCTGTTGGGACAAAAACTGACACGGTTATAGTTTTTATAGTTTTTGTTAGGATACGCAATTTGAACGCGTGCCAAATTTCTACATGACTTGTCTTACACTGAAGGCTGAACAAGCAAAAATATTATGCGCAGGCGCAATGGTCAAAAGAAAAAGAGACATAAGCATTAAGTATAATATGACTTAACACTAAGGGTCAGTTTTTTGACCCGTGGTCAGGTTGAACAAATATTGACCAATTGCGAAAAACATACCGTGATGTCAGCTTGACGATTAGTCGAATTTTCAAATATAACAAAAGTTAAATAATCATAGACAATTTAATCAGACCACAATGCTAGGATTAGTAAAAAGACGGCTTGCAGCACAGCTAATGTTATTTCTTGGAATTTTCATCGCATATTTGTCATGCTGACGTTATACATTTTGGCGTTTCCATTTACGCTTTTGGTCTAGATTTTAACTAATTAATGAGGTAAACTATTACTACAGATCAAAAAACTCTCCCAGAGTGGTGGTATGTATGCCACTGCTCCAACGGTATGAGCCATCGCAGCAGTGCGTCGTGAAGATGTGATGTTCAGGCCAACTGAGGAGACTCAGAAGTGGTGTGGTGTGTGTGTGACACCTACCTTGTGTTTGTATAGGATAACAGTTCTTAGTATCAGGTACTTACTTTACTGATCGTAGACTCAATACATTATGTAATTTATTATTCTTTGATTATTAATTTTATTGTCCAATAAATAAAAGTTATAACGAAGTTTGATTACAAACTGTTACGCCGAAGTAAAAAGTTTAGTTATTTTATTTGTATCTGTGATTAATACAACGCAATTCAAAGCCGGGTAAATTACTTTTAAATTATATTTTGTTTGTGTTTATACTGCAATATAAGTAACCTACTTTATGTAAATAACTAGCTGTTGCACACGACTTCGTCCGCGGTTACTATGGTTTTTTAACAATCCCACGGGAACCCTTTAATTTTCACTCAGTCTCAGCCCGATCGGTCTAAAATTGGCAAAGCTTCATAATACTTTCAATCCCTATTTTGTCCCTTTGGGGGTACAATTAATCAAAATTCTTTCTTGGCGGATGCCTACGTCACAACATCTACCCGCATGCCAATGTTCAGCCCGATCCGTCCAGTGGTTTGGGCTGTGCGTTGATACATCACTATGTCAGTCAGTCGCCTTTGAGTTATACGAGTTTATATTAGGTTACCTATGAAATTGGTGTTTTGTATGGAGATTTTGGGGAATTCTGCATTTTCCATACTAAAATTTTTTCAGTTTTCTTCACAACGACAAATCCAAAAATAATAATATTTGGAATCTATCATTAGACAAGCTTTAGTAATATGTGTAATATCACACTTTATAAAAATTATTTATCGTTTTTAAGTGAATGCAAATAAAATGATGTATTCGGGAGGCACTTAAAAAGAGTTGTCTCCGTGTCCAATTTTAACACAATTAAACTTACAACAAATTATCAAAACAAATCAAAAGAGCTCAAAAATATAGTCTATTTTTAGACGAGGTACTTATTTTTTAGGAATACTCTGAATCTTAATAGTTACAGACAAAATACTATGAGAGAAAAAAAACACCTATTTCATAGGTAAGGACCCAATATTATATAAACTGACGGACACATAAATTGCATCAAAGTTATAGACGACTTTGAAATAAATATTATAACCAAGTGTGCAAACTTTCTATACAGATTTAAATTGTAACCTCTAGATTGGTTCGTGAACTTTAAAACAGCGTAGGGTCATATCCTTAAGTTTAAGTTTGTGTACCTTAAGACTTTTTTGAAGAAAAAACAGAAATTTAAGGAAACATTTTTTTTATGGAAATTGGTTTTAACAATAAACACAAACTTTATGCAAGGGTTTATTTGTGTTTTAATAAGGTGTCTCCTCCTCGTGCCCTTACTACGTATTCTTATCGGTTCCGCATAGATTTAATAAGGGTTATAATAAGATCTTGCGGAATATTGTCCTATTCTTCTGAAAGAGCTGTTCTTAGTGCTGCCACTGTCGTGGGCAAAGGGTTTTTCGCATATACAGCGCTTTTTAAATTGTCCCAAACATGCTTAATGGGATTAAGATCCGGTCTTCTCCCATGCTTAATGGGAGAAGATTAAGATGCGTGCTGGCCAATTCATTGTACGTATCCCAACTTTTTCGCAATATTGTCGAACTTATGCAGCAGCGTGCGGCCGGGCATTATCCTGTATTAAAGCATAATTTTCGCCTATGAATCCCATATAAGGCACCACGTGATCTTCTAAGATCTCTGTTATGTAGCGATGTGCAGTCAAACCCCCTCTATTACCGTTTTGACGGACCATGTCTATGAACACAAGTTCTGTTCGCCCGTTCATCGATATGCCACCCCAGACCATACAGGATCCGCCTGCAAAAGGAACACGCTCCTCAATGCAACTTTGAGCATATCGCTCCCCTCGTCGACGATAGACTCTTATGCGACCATCTGCACCATATAAACATGTTCTACACTCGTCCACGCACTTCATTAAACTCTGTTTGATGTTAACTGACGTGAGGAAACGATTTCGCAGGGAAGTTATAACAATAAATCGGTCATAACCTGTGGTTGCTCGAGTCCTGCCTGTACCACGTCTCTTTCTGTAAGAACCTGTCTCCACAAACCTTCTGTATATTCTAGAAACCGTAGACTGGTTTAAATTTTAATTTCTACCAATCGTTCGTTCAAAAACTCTCGATGAGTTAAAAAACTAACCCAACAATTCTGCTGGTAACAATAATTCAATTGACAAAAGAATAAAAAATCAATGAGAATCAATTTAAAACTTTGCCATAAATAACACGCAAATCTGATAATACGAGTAAATTTTCTTTTCCCGGCTATATTCATTTTTTTTACTGAAGTTCTATTTTCCTTTTTTTTGAGATTAAGGGCCAGTCTTTCCATATTTACCTATATAATTTAATCTAAAAAGTTTGCATACTTATTATAAAAAATCATTTCAAAGTAATCCTGAACTTTGATGCAGTTTATGAGTCCGTCAGTGTAGATAGGTACTTGCTATAGGTAAATATTCAGACGCTGACCTCTTTATTAAATAAATTAAATACAATTATTGTAAATACGATTCTAGGTTCTTAAATAGAACAGCAGTGTGAGACCTAACACAGATGAAAGTAAAATGAAGGAAAATAAACATTATTGACGGGCGACTATTTTTTATATACTATAACTTTTATCGAGTTCGAAGGATAATAGAGATGCTGCTAACAGTAGCATTGCAGCTGTTAGCAGAACCGAAATTTCATAAATAATACATAATTATAGACAAGATCGATGTCCTAACTAAATTAGTAGGCAGCTTATCGCGGGCGGAAGTCGAGCTACACTATTCATTTTCACATTTTATTGACCAACAACACCAAGATTGCATATTCCCTAACAGCAAAAGAGTCAACAAAAAAACCATCAAACGAAAGATCCAATTAATTAGTAGGCACCCCATGTTTTGTAACGCGTCAAATAAAATGAAGGCTCGTATCAGACGAAGAGATCGAGATATCTCGGGCGGCGGCGGCGCTTCGCGCGTGCGCTCGAGCGCGACGGCGTTTGAGCAACAGCCGCCGCCGCGACAAAACCACGCGCCCGCGCGCCCGCGCGCCACAACCTGCGCCGCCATGCGCCCGCCCGCGCCCCCGCCGCTGCTGCTGCTGCTGCTGCTGGCCGCCGCCCGCGCCAGGGACCTCCAACACACGAACAACACACACGCCCTAGATACCGACAGACGCGCTCCCGAACCCCTCGGCACCGACGGGACTCTGGTGAACGGTGACGCCGCCAACGATACCCTGGTCGACTCCGACGATGACCAGGAGCCGATCGTGAGAAAGAAACGCACCTTCGGCGATATAGTGTTCAGAGGCTTGGCCGACGTCCTCGGATACAACGTCGCGCGGAAACAGCCCCAGGCGGCCTTCCCGCCGCCCCTGGACCCCGTGCCCGGCATCGACGCGCCGCTGCAGGCCGCGCCCGCGCCCGCGCCGCCGTGCGGAGCCCCGCGGGCTGCCGGGCCGCCGCCCTGCAGGCCTCCCCCTCCGCCGCCGCCGCCGCCCCCGCCACCACCGCCGCCGTGTCCTAAGCCTCGAGCGGCGCCGCGCCCCAAGCCCAAACCTGCGCCCCCGCCGCCGCCGCCGCCGCCTCCGCCGCCGCCCTGCGCCAAGCCCCGCGCCAACCCCGCCACCCCGGCGCCCTGCGCTCCAGCCCCGCCGCCTCCAAAGGATGTAGAGAGCATCTCCTCCAACTTCCGATTGGATTTCAACTTCGTCAGAAGCACGCCGGCCCCGGCCGCCGCGGCCCCGCAGCTGGCGGCGCCCGTCGCGCCCGTGGCCATCGAGCCGCGGGCCGCGCGTCTGCCGCAGGAGTCCCCGAGAAATCCTCGCGTCTACGTGGACGCGTTCGTCGTGAGAAACGGAGTTGCGCAGCGCGTCAACACAGTGGACGCGAAGCAGCTGGACGCGCAGAACGCGCCGCTCGACGACGACTACCTCGCCTACGACGACGACGAGCCCCAGAGCACCGACGAGGAGGACGACTACGAGGATGTTCAGGAGCCGCGCGGCCGCTCACAAGCTGTGAAAGACATCAACACCGCCGTCGGCAACTTCTGGGACAACAAGCAGAGGCAAAGGCTGCCCAAGAAAAAGCAGCCGGTAGCGGACTACAGAAACGTTCATTTTGGGGATAGATCTCTGGAAAACCAGATTCGTAGGTCTGGAGTGAGGGAGTCGCACCAGAGTCTCCAAAGAGGCAGACCTAATACGCCTATGCGTGTCCCGTTGCCGGTGCCGGAGGCGGAGGAAGATGATGCTGAAGTGACGACGACCACGGAGGATCCTCGCAGGCCCCTCAAGCCTCGCGTGCTCCCGCCTACAGAACAGCACCCGAATCAAATCGACACTGTGACAGTTCGAGTGCCTCCCATATATAAAGAAAAACGGCCTAAGAAATTACATCGGGAGAAACCGGATCGCGATGAAGAGGAGCAAAACGAAGAAGTCGAGGCACCCGAAGACGAATACCGTTACCAAGGCGACGCGGACGGCGAGGACAGCTCCCTGACACCCCGCACAGAAAAACCCACGAAGCGTAAACGTCGCCGCAAGCAAAACCGGGTGACTCGATCCACTGAAGAAGATTATGGCGCAGGAGACTACGATTATTTCGGTAAGAAGTATCCCATATCAGACGAGGAAAAAGATTTCTACAAGAGCATCACCGACCCGCCTCCAGAGAAGGACGAGGAATCAGCACGTCTAGAGGAAGATCCCGATCGCAATAAACACTTTTTGAATGATGACGAACGGTTACGCGACGACCCCGAAAGAGAAGGAGAGGACGAGAGGCTAGATGACGACGGTCGTGCGGACGAAAAAGAGAAATTGGACGATAATAACAGTGAGAAACTGGTAAATTCAGCGAAGGACCCTGATAGGGCGGATTCGAGCGAGCGTACGGGCGAACATGAGAGAACAGGTGAAAGCGAGCGAAATGGGCGGCTTAGTCCCAACGCACGCGTGCGCGAAACTGGTTACAGGAAAAACTATCTGCGTGAACACAACCTACAAGTAGACGATCCTCGCCCAGCCGTCGGCAGCATCACCAAGAAATCGCACAGAATCGGGAGCCCCTGACGCCTCGACCACCCGCCATAATTATTTATTTTAACAAATCACCGTCTTGAGCCCTGCTCACGTCGCGACTCCGTACAACGCGTACCCTGTGATCTAGTTATCTAAGCATACTTTTTGTAACAGTAATATTTGTTATTTTTGTAATTAGCGATTTAGTGTAAGAAACATGTATTTTAGTTTCATAATAAAAGGTTTTGTAAATTAGCAGTTTCATTATTAGTTTTGAGATACAAATCGATTGTTGGCGCGTGAAATTCAATTTGTCCGAGGCACATCGAATCAGCGACAACGTCTGTCGGTTTTATGGGTGAAGGTTTGGTTGGTGGCACTCGAATAGAAAATGCTAGAAACGATCAGCTGTTTCATGACAGTTCAATGACCTAGATGCGAGAAGGCTCTGCGGCGTTTGGCGGGCCACCACGGAGCTTGGTGGCTTGCAATGCCTGGGGCATTACGAAAACCAATAAACTGACTTTCTAGATACAATCAACAGAGGCACTAGACATTGTACTACAATCAAATAACACCATTTGCATTTACGCACAAAGATATCTCTTGTTATAATTATTTTAAGTGATCACTTTCAGTTTTTATGGTCTATGTGGAAGATTGAGTGGTGATGACATGTAGCCTCGAACACAAATAGAATCGGGAAGGAGAAAAAGTAAACAATGGCAAAAATAATCAAATATACGTCACATTGTAACAAAAATATAGGGCGTTGGACGTAATGTAAATAACACAAATCATATTCTGACACTTTATTACCGCACACATCAATAGACGTAGAGCAGTTACCTTGAGATCATTAGCACAGATTACATACTAATTATTATAATTAGATTTTCTATTTACCCAACGAGATCAATAACAAAACGAAACGTTTCCGATACGCGAAGTGACACAACGCGGCCTTGACCGCGAGCGGTGAAACGCAAAAACTAAACAATAAAAACCACTCGCCTTCACAGTACACTAATAACAATAACTTACAATCACAGTCAATCACAAGACATAAGTCATTTCAAAATTATAGCGTAAATAGGAATATATTTTAAAAATAATAAAGCCTTACATATTCTAAGATTTAGACTTAATAAGAATGTTTTTGTAACCAAGCCAAAACCCCAAAAAAAGAATGTTTTTTGAATTTCGAACACTACGACGCCAATGCAGATTGGTGGATTTGATGGGTAGTTCTCACCACTATATACTATCAAACAAACAGATTTATGACCCACTTTGACAATGTTTCGATTAACAACTGTCTATTGCACTTACGACGTTTTTAAGTACGTTCTCAAGAAACCAATAGGTGCATTTAACTTGAATTTAAATACTACAGCAAAATGACATTATTGGGGGTCAGAAATCTATTTCTTCGATAGTACATCACGCTGTTCGGCTCAGGCCTACAGGGAGAATTAGACGTAAGTGCCGTAATAACACAACGCGATTGGTAGATAGAAACACGACAGCGCAAAGCTTTGGCCCTGCTTTGAAATGTGTATAGACTAGCAACATAGAAACCTCGATTTCTTCAAGATTCAGTTATATAATGTTCGAGCTACTTTGTAGTTAACTACTACTTACAAATTACAATATCATACATTTGAGTACATAAATAGATAGACACAACAATTTATTATGCATACACGACATATGATCACTTTAAATGGTACATAAATCTTCGTCGGTGGCGTGAGCAGATTCCTATATACGTCCAACTGCTGAGCACAGGCCTTTCTCATGGAGAAACCCATGTATGGGCCCTAAAACCGCCACGCTGGCTAATTCGGGTTGGTGGATAGAAACGGTTGCAATTGCGACCAGGACCAAAAGGGTAACGTGCCTTCCGAGGAGATCGAGGTCACAAAGTATTGGTCACCCATCGACAGCCTGACCATGGCGAAGGTAGCAGATTACGCTCTACGATCCTACCACATCTCTCGCAGCTTTTACTCTTATTATCATACTCGTATATGACACTATAATAACACCCCGATTTGATCAAGGTAAGTTCACATAATGTCATATACTTCATTCTTCACATTTATCTGATCAGTCTACAATTGAACATTATCAATAAGCCAACACCTTCCTCGGGGTTAACAGAACGCCTTTTTCAGACCACCTCTCTGTTAACTCATTTTTTTTTATTTATAACAAGAGAAACATACAGTATGGTAAGCACGCTCTCATTTCAATAGTATTAATTCGTTATTCTCTGTCAGCTGCGCCTGACTTTCTCCAACATACCTCAACGTTTGTTACAATATAAGAATTCAATTGTGTTTTTGAACACCATCTGATTACTTATAAATGTTAAAACATTTGCACTAAATAGACACAACTGGTGCTTTACGATTCGAAGTGTTAAATAAATATATTTCCCACCTGACACAAGAGGTGTTTAGTGTGTTATTTGCTATAACATATTTACAAATTACTTACTTAAATGTACATATAGTATAGTACCGTTTAAATAAATCAATGCACAATCGCATAATTATCACCTTACGGTACGCGATTTTTAGAAACGACTAGAATTGATAGTTTCACACAACACAATTTTAAGATGTGAATCACTATATTAATATCAGTAGGTCTAAATAGTAATTTATTCCTATTACATTGCAAAAGGGTCGGAGTAAAATAAAAAAAAAAGTAAAGTAAATGACTCACCAATCGATAGTAAACAGTAGAGTACAATAGGCCTAGCCACCTCCAACGTGCTGGCCTCTAAGGCAAGGCAAGGTAATAATAATTATTATTATTATTTATCATTATAATTAGCCTGCCCTTTTCCCAATTTCATTTGTGGTCGTCGCAACGAGTCTTTCTCCTCCACTCTCCCCTATCACACGCCATATCAACATTCACTCCCATTCTGTTGCGTTTAATTACTTTTTAAATTGTTTTGAATGACACATGTTTGAATTAATTAATTGTATAACTTTTTATTATAATATTTGCACGCTTTGTAATTATAAAGCAAATTTTAGTGAAACTCTCTAAAAATTATAATATCACAATATATGTACCTAAAATTACGCAAATAAAATTTCTGATTTCTGATTTCTGATTTCTAGCCATGTCCTCATTCACACAATCTATCCATCTCTTCTTTGGTCTTCCTCTCCCTGCACTACCATCCACTCTTATATTCATAACTCTTCTCGTTACATGCTCATTGTCTCTCCTCAAAACATATCCAATAATAATAATTATTATTATAACAAAATCAAAAAACAGTTTGTAAAATAAGAAGGACCCATGGCGTAGTGGTCCGTACGCTATGGCTTTTGATATTAAAAAAAACTTTGTAATGTTCGTGAAAAGAAGTTTAAATGAGTAATGTGTGTCAAATAGGCATTTGAATTCAGTAAAGGAATTGTAAGTTAATTATTTTGAACTAATATTAAAAGTGATATTAGTTATTAGAGTGGACATAACCTATATACCAAGTACCTAGTATTACATCTCGCTTTTTCATTCGCATCAAAGCGAGATGGAGTGCTACTGCTAGGCCTACAGGTGATGCAGATCGTGTGTAATCCATACTAATATTATACATGCGAAAGTAGCTCTATCTGTCTGTCGGTCGCCCTTTCACGTCAAAACTACTGAACCGATATAATTAAAATTTGGTGGTAAAATTAAAAAAAAACTATGATAAGGCCCTTACAATGCTAGTGAGCATAGACACTTGATTAAAATCCACTAAAATAAAGCTTCTTTTCTCTTTGGCTTCATGTTTCCTTTGCCGTTTTATTCTTACAGCGTTTAACTAACAGGCATGGCAGGTGCTGTAAAAGAAAATGATTGCATTATTATTTAAAAAAATAAAATGAAATGATAGACGTTATTATAATTCTACTGGTATTTTATTGTTTGGGAGAATAATGTCCCCATTAAAAAAGGTGTACTCGGCGGAGCAATGCGGACACGCATGATCTCTAGTAATGGTCCTAGCACATAACTATACTCGATGAATTTGTATGGACACTATTGAAATCGAATAATGATTCGATTACAGTGAAAAACTATCGAGCCACTTTTATGGACAAAATCGTCGTAAAAAGACCAAAAAATTGCTTCACCATAATTAGACTAGTGTTCGAGCGCATCACTAGCCCGAACTGCGTCAGCTGCGCGTCCCATCCCTACGCGTTGCCCTCTCTCTCGCTATCGCTACGCCTTGATGGACGGACGTCTGTGCATAATTAATTAACAAATAATTGTATTTAATTACTTCTAATATTATACAAGCTTAAACTGGATCTCGCAATTTATTCATGGCCCAAGCCCCAACATGGTGACCCCGACGTGATCAAAAATCCAGATATCGAGAAGAAGACCAGAGAATTGGACCAGAGTGCTTGCCTACAGAGAAGTGCCCATTCATTTTTCCATTCATTTCACCCATTTAGACCTATACAAACAGTCCCCTTTTATTGCTAAATACAGTTGTTGCCGTTTCAAATGTCATTTAACTCATTTAATAGGTAAATTCAAATAATAATTAAATAATTATTTTATCAATGTCATTGTAATCTCAATAATTTTGTGTAACGTAACGCCATAAATACATGTTTTTCTAAAACTCTCATTCTAATTACATGTAATTTTCTAACATTCTAGTGTTTACTGCGTGTGCGCATAAAAATCCAGCCTAGCAACAGTAAACGACGCGCTGCCGGCACCCGGCGAGCGACCGCTAGCTGCCCTTGACCTACTTTCTCGCGCATGCGGAGCGTTGGCCGATAAGAAATTTACGTATCGTAATCATTTTGTTTAATATTTTTTCTCTCATTTAATTTCATTTTGTTGCCAAGTAGTGGAGTTTTAAATTGCCAACATGTCTAAAACTAGTGATATTGCTCCAAAATCACCATTGGAGAAATTAAATGTGAATTTGCCACAAATTACAGTCGACAATAATAATTTGAAAGATTTGATTACAAAGCGAAGTTCCATCAAAGGTCGATTAACTAAATATAAAAATAAATTAAATGAGTTATGTTGTCTAGAAGTAGTTTCACAAGATGAGTTGTACCAATTGATGCAAAGGCACGAAAAATTACAGGATTTATGTTCTCACTTTGATGAAGTACAGACTCAAATTGAACTGCTTAATCCAACTTATTTAGATAACGAAATTGACAACAGAGATATCATAGAAACACAATTTTCTTCTTTATTAGCGAAAACACGCATTTTTCTAGACAAGCACAACACAACAAATAACATGCAAAATAAAGGTGGATCTATATCCAGCAGATCGAGTTGTCATAATTGTAACCATGATAAAACCATTAATTTTAAATTGTCCACTATAAAAATTTCAAACTTTGATGGATCTTACTTTAAATGGATTGAGTTTCGAGACACATTCACATCTTTAATTCATAGTAACGAACAAATTAAGGCAATCCACAAGTTTCACTACTTAAACTCTTATCTTGAGGGGGAGGCTTCTCGTGTCATCAGCAATCTTGAGGTGAGCACCGATAATTATAAGGAAGCATGGCGTCTTCTCTGTGAGAGATACAACAACGAGAAACAATTAATAAAAAACCATTTAAACTCCTTACTTAATTTTCAACCAATAGTGCGAGATTCATCTAAAGGTTTAAGGTTTATTGTCGATCATGTTTCGAAAAATTTACGAGCTCTTAATTCACTTGGCGAGAAAACAGAGTTTTGGGATACCCTAATTATCCACTTAGTGATGGCGAAGCTTGACAATAGCACTATCGTCAACTGGAAAAAAAAAAAAAAAAAAAAAAAAAAAAAACAGTGCGTGACATGTAGACGGGCGAGTGGTCGCACGCAGTCTCCTATCATGGGTATGCTACCTGCACAACGTGTAGATCCTGATTTCCCCTTTGTTAGTACCGGTGTCGACTTCGCTGGACCGTTTCTTATAACAGATAGAAAGGGCAGAGGCTGTAAAATAACGAAGTGCTATCTTTGTCTTTTCGTCTGTCTCAGATATAAGTGTCTGCACTTAGAAGCTGTAAGTGAGCTGTCTAAAGATGCATTCATACTAAGTTTACGTCGTTTTATCTCTCGTCGAGGAAAACCATTAGAAATATTTTGTGACAATGGTCGCAATTTTGTAGCCGCCTCAAAAGAAATCAAGGATTTCTTATCATCACACTCTGATGGCATAAGAAGCTTCTCTTCAGAAGAGGGCATTAATTTTAAGTTTCAACCGGCGTACGCTCCGCACTTTGGTGGGTTATGGGAGGCTGGCGTAAAGTCAGCTAAATTCCACTTAAAGAGAATGTTAGGTAATTGTCATTTGACATTTGAGGAATTGGCAACTTTATTTAGTCAAATAGAAGCTATCCTTAATAGCAGGCCGCTATATCCCTTGTCTTCCTCTCCTGATGATCTCCATTCCCTGACTCCCGGGCACTTTTTGATTGGGAGAGCCTTAACCTCATTGCCGTCACCAAACATAATGAAGGCTAACACATTGAACCGGTTCCAGAGAATAGAAAGCATCCGGCAGCACTTCTGGAATCGGTGGCAACAAGAATATGTAGCTGAGCTGCAACAGAAGACCAAGTGGCGCCGCTCCTGCAAGCCATTACAGACAGGGGACCTAGTACTGATGAAGGAAGTTAATACCCCACCTATGCAATGGAGGTTGGGGAGAATATCTCTTTTGTTCCCAGGCAAGGATGGAGTACCTAGAGTAGCCGAGGTCAAGACAGCGCATGGCATGTGTCGACGGGCTGTCAAACATCTATGCCCATTGCTGGAGCCTGGAGATGACGACTTGGACACCGCCAGTTCCAGGGCCGGGGAGTATGTTCGAGCGCATCACTAGCCCGAACTGCGTCAGCTGCGCGTCCCATCCCTACGCGTTGCCCTCTCTCTCGCTATCGCTACGCCTTGATGGACGGACGTCTGTGCATAATTAATTAACAAATAATTGTATTTAATTACTTCTAATATTATACAAGCTTAAACTGGATCTCGCAATTTATTCATGGCCCAAGCCCCAACAACTAGTAATGGGTCATTTCGCTAAAAATATGTGCTGTTCCCTTCAGCGGGAGAGTTGGAAAAGACAGCACTACTCGTTCAAGAGTCACGGGTTCGATCCTGTATCACTTGTACCATCGAGTTTGAATTGAATCAAGTACAGCTCGTTCATGAGTCACGGGTTCGATCCTGTATCACCATTGAGTTCGAATAGAATTAACTACAGTCGATTGTAAATATCGCTCGCCTCACATCGTGCCGGTGCCGCCAGTCACCGCAGCAGCTCCGGCCACCCCGGTTATACCGACCTGCGTGCCGGTGCTTGTGCATGTGCTTGGTGAGCGACTGGCGGCGCGCGTACTTGGCGGGGCAGAGCGCGCAGGCGTGGCGGCGCGGCGCGGCGGCGCGCGGGCGCGGCGCGTGCACCGGCGCGTGCGCCCGCAGCGCGCCGGGCGTGCCGAACGCGCGCCCGCAGCCCGGCGCCGCGCACGAGTGCGGCCGTGATGACATGTGACCGACCTGCGTGCCGGTGCTTGTGCATGTGCTTGGTGAGCGACTGGCGGCGCGCGTACTTGGCGGGGCAGAGCGCGCAGGCGTGGCGGCGCGGCGCGGCGGCGCGCGGGCGCGGCGCGTGCACCGGCGCGTGCGCCCGCAGCGCGCCGGGCGTGCCGAACGCGCGCCCGCAGCCCGGCGCCGCGCACGAGTGCGGCCGTGATGACATGTGACCGACCTGCGTGCCGGTGCTTGTGCATGTGCTTGGTGAGCGACTGGCGGCGCGCGTACTTGGCGGGGCAGAGCGCGCAGGCGTGGCGGCGCGGCGCGGCGGCGCGCGGGCGCGGCGCGTGCACCGGCGCGTGCGCCCGCAGCGCGCCGGGCGTGCCGAACGCGCGCCCGCAGCCCGGCGCCGCGCACGAGTGCGGCCGTGATGACATGTGACCGACCTGCGTGCCGGTGCTTGTGCATGTGCTTGGTGAGCGACTGGCGGCGCGCGTACTTGGCGGGGCAGAGCGCGCAGGCGTGGCGGCGCGGCGCGGCGGCGCGCGGGCGCGGCGCGTGCACCGGCGCGTGCGCCCGCAGCGCGCCGGGCGTGCCGAACGCGCGCCCGCAGCCCGGCGCCGCGCACGAGTGCGGCCGTGATGACATGTGACCGACCTGCGTGCCGGTGCTTGTGCATGTGCTTGGTGAGCGACTGGCGGCGCGCGTACTTGGCGGGGCAGAGCGCGCAGGCGTGGCGGCGCGGCGCGGCGGCGCGCGGGCGCGGCGCGTGCACCGGCGCGTGCGCCCGCAGCGCGCCGGGCGTGCCGAACGCGCGCCCGCAGCCCGGCGCCGCGCACGAGTGCGGCCGTGATGACATGTGACCGACCTGCGTGCCGGTGCTTGTGCATGTGCTTGGTGAGCGACTGGCGGCGCGCGTACTTGGCGGGGCAGAGCGCGCAGGCGTGGCGGCGCGGCGCGGCGGCGCGCGGGCGCGGCGCGTGCACCGGCGCGTGCGCCCGCAGCGCGCCGGGCGTGCCGAACGCGCGCCCGCAGCCCGGCGCCGCGCACGAGTGCGGCCGTGATGACATGTGACCGACCTGCGTGCCGGTGCTTGTGCATGTGCTTGGTGAGCGACTGGCGGCGCGCGTACTTGGCGGGGCAGAGCGCGCAGGCGTGGCGGCGCGGCGCGGCGGCGCGCGGGCGCGGCGCGTGCACCGGCGCGTGCGCCCGCAGCGCGCCGGGCGTGCCGAACGCGCGCCCGCAGCCCGGCGCCGCGCACGAGTGCGGCCGCCGCCCCGTGTGCACGCGCATGTGCGCCGCGATCTTGTTCGTCGCGAACTGCCGCCCGCACACCGGGCACATGAACGGCTTCACGCCTGCACCGCGGACGGATATCTCTGTTGACGTCGGTCGTTCGATACCTCCGATCGCTCCGACGGGGAGACGGAGGTGATGGAACGAGAGGAACGCCGAAGAAAAGATGAATGGATTGGATCATGTCGAGGATGAGAGCGGGCGGTGAATTGGCGAGTGTTAGGAGAGAACGGAGGAGGAAGACGCGTTGCGCCGTCCCCGAATAAATTGGGAGCGAGGAGAAAAATCGAGAGGTTGTCACTGGTTGTAAAATCCTAAAGGCCAGTTTCACCACGACTGATTAGTTCCGGATAAATTGCCAGACACTCATTTTCTTTTTCATTTACTTTTTTTTTTGTTCAATATTGACTACCCG
Source organism: Parapoynx stratiotata (assembly GCA_910589355.1). NCBI lineage: Eukaryota > Metazoa > Arthropoda > Insecta > Lepidoptera > Crambidae > Parapoynx > Parapoynx stratiotata. Next base: position 16,670,462 of record OU342470.1, read on the forward strand.
ACTATCTGGGGGTGGTGAAACTGACCCTAAACATAATTAAGATAAAGTAATTATAAAATATTCAATGAGTGAGATGACATATTGGTCTCTATTGGATACAAATCTTTTGCCATGAAATAAGCAAAACTTGGTGATAACCAAGGGTCGGAACCGTTATTTAAAACGACGTTTTTGACGTAACATTTAAACCGTGTGGTAGCGGCTCATCAAAAGAATACTTCCAACCCATCTCTTTTCTTGGGTGTCGTAATAGACGTCTAATGGACGTAGAACTGCACAATGATCCAATAGCTTATAGCGGGGCCGGGTTTACGCTGTCACGCAGAGTGCAGTCACTGTCACTGCTTGGTGAGGCGCGGACTATGGCAATGGACTGCTTTTGCGGTTCTTTTGCCTAGTCTCTGCCTAGCCCGTGGTCGTGATTATATATATGTATGTATGTTCTTGAAACATTTCGAACCATTCTTTGTATTGTGTTCTTTGCATTACATTACAAAACGTAAACGAAATAGGCCCATGGTGATGTTTTGTAAGAATTGTAATGCTGTTTATCTCAGTTGCTAAATGCTAGGAAAGCTAAATATTATTTATCAAAAGTCTTTGACGTATAATATTTAGCAGTCAAATTCCAACAATACCAACTTACCTGTGTGTGTCCTTATATGATCCGTCAGAGCACTTTTAGCTTTGAACGTCTTGCCGCACTCGTTGCACTCGAAGGGCCTCTCTCCTGCAAAAAGTAGGAACAATTATAGATTTTCAAACAACTTACATACAGCTTAAAACAAATTACAAAATAACGTCAAAACACAGGCCAATAATATATGGGCCAGAATAATTGTCGGCATAACATGCCAAAACCCCGGAGTAAATATAGTTGATTAAAAAAAGGTTTATAGTAGAAAACTGGTTTTAGGGATCTTGCGTGTAAAATGTTGGGTTGGACATATTGGGCACACTAAAATTGATTGGATTTGTCATTAGTGTTGTGCGATGTGATGTCTGATGATGTATAAGCAGCACGTCAGTTGGACGAGAACTTTTGCAGTTTCAACGAATTTTTTGAGGAAGGCGAGAACTCACCAAGGTTCTCAAACTTTCCTCGGCAGTTTAGGATTGTATGGTGTATAGTAATGTGTATAGTGAAATGGGGATGTGTTGGGAGGTGTTGCGACAGTCGCCCCCGCAGCGTGTAGTGTGAGAGTCGGACCGTAGTGAGTCCGCAGGTGCGTGTTGAGGTTGGTGGTGGTGGTGTAGCTCTTGCCGCAGCCGGCATGAGGCGCGCTCCCCCCTCGCCCCGCAGCGTGTAGTGTGAGAGTCGGACCGTAGTGAGTCCGCAGGTGCGTGTTGAGGTTGGTGGTGGTGGTGTAGCTCTTGCCGCAGCCGGCATGAGGCGCGCTCCCCCCTCGCCCCGCAGCGTGTAGTGTGAGAGTCAGACCGTAGTGAGTCCGCAGATGCGTGTTGAGGTTGGTGGTGGTGGTGTAGCTCTTGCCGCAGCCGGGCATGAGGCAGAGGCGGCGGCGGCGCGGCGCGCAGTGTCTCCGCGCGTGGCTCTCCGTCAGCTGGCGCGTGCCGCACTTGGGGCACGGCCACTCGCGCTCGCCGAGGTGACGCTTCCTGGAAACGACACATCTTCTACTATACTACTGATATGCATAAACTACTACTACAAAAATATTACTGAAAAAAAAACTTTTCATCTTGCCCTGATCCCAATTTTTAATTGTGGGCAACACTACACTTGCTCCTGCCCTCTCATCCTATTTCATTTTGTATTCACACATTCAATTCATCTTTGGTCATTTTTTTAGGTCCAAAAGAATTAAAAATAAAGTTGAAATATTGAAGTAATCAAATCATTTCAATAATTTCATATTATAATATCATCACACTATTAAAGGCATTAACTCCTACAATTTTTCCGATAATAAATATCTGTAATATTAGAGACATGAGGAATATCAACTTAATTGAAGTCACTAAAGTCACATGCACAAAAAAATTCTGTTATTATCATATACGGAAACCATGAAATAAACAAATCAAATTTGTGTCCATGTTTAATTTTGTTTTATATGTGTTATTCTCAAATCTGACAACTACAGGTGAGATTGTGGTCAAGCGCACTCAAATGAACAGTAAAATAACCACATAAAATTTTGTCATGACTATGAAATTTTAGGCAAAATCTGTTTGATTGTAAATTATAAACCTAAAATATAATTAGATAATTAGATACAAGATTCTCCTGTTGTAATAGGTTTCATAAATAAAAAGGTCTGCCAAAATTCTTGCATACAAGAGAAGACTTATCTTACTTTATACTTGGCTCACTAATCGCAAGAGCAATGAGTTAATGGATCATTATTAGGACTAAAATAGTAGTATCCTATATGAATTATATTCATACAGATTCTGACACAGTAAACTAATACAGAACAATAATTTTGGAAAGCAAGAAATACATGAACAGAAGAAAAAAAGTTATAACTAATGTCGCAAAATAGGCAGATACAACCAATATCTAATTAAACAATATGCAAGAAGACACAAGGTATTAAACATTTACAGCAAAGAAGATATTTTATTACACACCTTGCTGTAATTGTTTTAATAAAACTAATATCATAAGAAAATTATAAATAAAAATTCTATTTATTGCCCATAACAAAGTAACAAATTAAGAAAGCACCAGAAAATTTCATTAAGTTGAAAACAGTGCTTTTACAACAAAGATTTGGTCCAAATATTTTTTTTATTAAAGCCTGCATGCACAATTGCACGCAGGGACAGTTAACTTTATTGATAGCATTGCAACATCATTGATGTTAGGCTAATAAAGTGTTATTTACTAGGTAAAACCTTTTTTCAACCATAAAACCAATTTTCTTTTGTTAATACATTACAGAGGTATAAAAAAGGATTCAAGAACAACTTTCATCAACAAAGAAAACCTCTGAGGGCTATAAAATACTCTTAAATGATAAAATTGTGTAAATAGCGCAAGCAAGATCGCACCAGCCTATGCTTATGCTATTATGCTTAGTAATTAATTCAAGTGTGTATTCTGCAGAAAATTGAGCGAAAAACTTACAAATGCAGCTTCAAGTTAAATTTCCTTCTGAAGACTTTGTTGCAGTGCTTGCAAGTGAAGTGGTCGGGCGGCGCCCAGTGGTCGCAGCGGCGCAGCGAGCCGCACTGCGCGCAGCGTGGCGCCGGCGACGCGGGCGGCGGCGGCGGCAGCTCCACGATCGGCAGGTCCGGCGCCGGCGACGGCATCTCACGCACCTCCTTCTCCAGATCCTCCAACACGCCCTCTATGCTTATCTCCTCGTCCACGCAATCGTTGCCCAGCACGAAATCTATGTTCGCCGCGTCGTCCACCAAGTCGTCGTTCAGATCGTTCATACCTAAAGTGCTGAGAACCTCGTTTGCTTTTTCACATTTCTCGAGGAAGTTCACAGTCGTATCCAGTTCCATTAAGCATTGTGCGCAGATCGCTGTCGGCCCCCAGTCCAGGTCCAGGTTCAGGGGTGTCTTACTAGCCAGTTTATCGTACGGCGAGCTGCCGTTTATAGTTTTGTGTAAGGAAAACACGACATCTTTCTTTTCTAAACATATTCTACAGACGTCTTCCTCCAAAATATTCATTATTTTTGCGTAATACGTAATTATTTCAAAATGTACCAAACGAATCTTCAAAATTCGTACAATAATTATTTTGTGAATGACAGTTCAATAATTGTTGTAACATTCTCCCATGTAGGGAAGGCAAGGGGAACAAAGCCCATACAACCACGTCTTCGGTATTTTTTTCTTCAGTATTTGTATTGAAATGCAAGTGTAATGCTTTTCAATGCATCTTGGAAGAGTTTGGCGTTAAGTGATCGATGGCAGTCACTATGGTGTTACTTCGATGAGATGGATTACCACGATAAAACTCTCATCATTTTCCACACCACTTGACGACTATTTCAATAATCCTCCATATTGCTCGTCAACTCAGACCAAACTACACAAATTTTACTCAACAAGATCCACTCATCATTATCCTGCCCTTTTCTCAATTTCATTTAGGGTCGGCGCTACGAGTCTTTCTCCTCCACTCTCCCCTATCACACGCCATATCAACATTCACTCCCATTGCAACCATGTCCTCATTCACACAATCTATCCATCTCTTCTTTGGTCTTCCTCTCCCAGCATTACCATCCACTCTCATATTCATAACTCTTCTCGTTACATGCTCATTCTCCCTCCTCAAAACATGTCAAACCTCCTCACACCACGACAGCCGCTTTTCTCCCAACTTCTCTATCACTGGAGCAACTTTTCAGTCATGCCCTGATATACTCATTCTTCACTCTATCAACAAGATCCACTACTAAACAATATTACAATTACTGAAATAGAAATCAAGTCCACCATAGTTGAATGGCGCCAAAACCCATCAAAACCCAAGAGTTTTGTACTATAAGATGTATGCCAAACTCCCATACAAAAACATGAGGCAATGTTCTGTCTCGATCAGTAGGTGTTCCTTCTCATTCTATCACTATTTATGAATGAAGGCTATCGGTGGGATATCCTCTTTCTCTCTTTCTATTCATAGTTTCTGTCTCACCTGTCATATTTACGCCATTTTGACGCCTAGACTGAAAATTGTCACAAATTTTTGTAATTTAATATTTAAATTAAAAATTATAAAACTGGTGATGACGTGCGTTGTTTTATGTTGTGTAAGTGAGAGGTATCCTGGATGTACCTTATCATTTCACAGGTGAGTCTATAATCACATATTAAATGAGAGTATTTGTTTGCAAAATTTGTGTGTATTTTTGTGGGACGTCATAATTTGTAATAGAAAACTTTACTACGAAATGTCCAAGTCATTCATTAAAGCGATAGAATGAGAAGGAACACCTACAGATCGAGACAAAACATTGCCTCATGTTTTTGTATGGGAGTTTCGCATCCATCATAAACTTAGAAAAAATCATAAAGTACAAAATTCTTGTCAAAACCTCAATCCGTCTTACTTGTCAATGTCAATAAACGGTCATTCTGCCTTATTTAACCGATCATGCGTTCACGTGTTATGATTAAATAAATAAGTGAAATGTTGAACAAGATAAAGCTCGTAATTTATAGGTAGTATACTACTTTTCTTCAAACGTGTTATAATAATATACCAACTTAAAACATAGTTTATTGTCTAATGTATTATAAAATTAATAATTCTAATCACTAAAACATTAGGTACTGTAGAAATCCATGAAATCACCAACAGAAACAAGGTTTTTTCTTTAATTTCGTTTATTCTTAAAGCGCAAAAGCTGTGCAATATATTCTTATATAACAATTACAAAACTGCACCAGAGAAGGACAAATAAACACGTTAACCCCGTTGTTTGTTAGATGATCGTGATGACGAGCCGATAGTGAGAGCGAAGGAAAGTGATCACGTTCGGTAACTCGGAACGTGCTTCACATTACGATTCTTGGACTAAATAGGGTTGAACTTTTCACCTCAAAATTAAACAAAAATAATACAAAATGAAACATAATAAGTCTAAATAAAATAAGTCTGCTAGTAGGAAAAAAATATTGACGTGCAAAAGTATTTCATGTAAATCTAATTGCAGAATAAATCATTTCATTTCATTTCATTTCATTTCATTTCATTTCTTCACTTTCAAAATAAGTCTCCACTCCACAGTCCAAACTGAAATCCATGATGAAATAAGCAGAGCAGACGCTCTCAATGCTTTTATCAAATAATAGACGCTTATCATAAGTACCACAAAACATCACTAGATGTCGCTGTTCTTTGTTACATCGCGCTATCAAAAATCGGCACTCGATCTATAGATAGATTCGGAAGATTACTTATGATCAACTCTGGTTTCTCTTCAACACGTATAAATCTTTCGCCTTTTACTAAAGATTTCCGTGGAGAGGAACACGCAAATGAGTCTTCACCTCTTTTTTTAAAGCTCTGCTAACGCGGAGCTTAATAAACAATAGTTAAATTTACTCAGAGCTTATCCCTTACTCAAGTCTCAAATAACTCGAATAATGAAATATTGGCTCCTTACACATGAAATTGGTGTTTTTTTTCTCTTAGTATTTTGTCTGTAACTATTAAGATTCAGATCAGAGTATTCCTAAAAAATAATTACCTCGTCTAAAAAAAGACTATATTTTTGAGCTCTTTTTTACATAATTTTTTTACATAATTTCACATAATTTACCTGGATATCAAGATACAAACGTAACTATGCGACCTCACCGATCCAATATTCAGAAAGCTACCAATGCAAAAAAGATTGTCAACACATCAGTTGCAGAAAACACCTCGCCCCATACTTCCGTGTCACAAGAGATATCACCTCCAAAACGTTTGCGTAGGTCACTGTCGATGGAACTCCCAGTTGGCTCGTCTGATAGTATATTTCAGTCTTTAGAGGATTTATCAAAAAGCATAGATTGCGCAAATGATCTTGATATTGTTGCTAATCTCAAATTAGAAATAAATAAGCTTAAAACTGACCTCAAAAGTTGTGAGAATGAATTAGATAACACTTTAATTGAAAATAATGATCTAAAACGTCAAATCACCAAATTGTCCCATGAGATATGTCTCCTAAAAAATATTTGTACGACACCTCAGAAACGTCGTAAGAGTTTGGCTTTAACAACTCCTGGAAATGTATCTAGTGAAACAAAACTAATAGTGTCATTGGAACAGACTATAACAGAATTGCAACAAGAAATCCAAACAGCCCAGGAAGAGATTACTAAACTAAATATGACCATAGAAAAGTTAAAACATGATCTGCGCGATAGAAAAAAGACTGGTATTCTTACAATTGATAACAAACAAGAGAGATTAGATATTAACACTTACAGAATGACTAAATTACTTGACAAGCATAAAACGAACAGTTTGAAAAATAAAATATGCTTCATCTCAAGCGAAAAAAATTTAAGAATTATAAAAAATTTGAATACCATTAGCGTATATAATGATTTTGATTTTATACATTATCTATCAAATAATGTGTGTATTGATATTATGCTAGAAGGCCTTAACGATAAATTAAAAGATTACACGAAACAAGATTTTTGCGTTATTATTATTGGAGAAACTGATTTTAATTATTCTCAAGATTTCCGTGCTTTAATAAAGCGTTTTAAACAAAAACTGATGAGCATAACTAACACGAACATAATTGTAACCACACCGATATATATCTGCGGTAAACCGCTTTACAACTACAGAGTGGAAATGTTTAACAATTTGCTTGGTCGTGACATGCTTAATCATAATTATGGACACTTAATAGACTCAAATGAAGGTTTGTCTTTCGATATGTTTTCACTGATTACCGGTAAAATTACAAGCAGTGGTGTAAAAACAATACTTGAGAGAACTGCCTACGTTATCGCATCTCTTCAAACAACTGATAAACGGGGTGTCCCGGGAGAAGTAAATCAAGATAGCAATAGTTCAATAAGGAATCAGTTTTTTCTGGTATAAGCATCTGAACGTATTTCATCAAAATATATCAGGACTCATAAGGAAAAGTGATGAACTATTAGTAAACCTGGAAGAACTTAGACGTTTAAAGAAACCAGTTGATGTACTTTGTATCACTGAACACAACATGACTCCGGATACGGAAGGTGTTTTGAACTTACCAAACTTTAGATTAGCAGCATGCTTCTCGAGGGACAAAAAAAGAGGGGGATCATGTATCTTAGTTAGAAACGGTATGAAGTATAAAAGTCTAGATAAGATCAAACAATTTTCAAAAAAATGTATAACAGAGTGTTGTGCTGTTGAAATATGTGAACATAATATTATAATAATATGTTTATATAGAATCCCTCATTTAGATAAATATAATATTAACTTGTTCCATGAAATTCTTGAACGCATTTTAAATACTGTCTGCGACTATAAAAATAAAAAAGTTGTTTTATGTGGAGACTTCAACATTGATATTTTAAAAAATAGTCCAATGACTCGTGATTTTAAATATCAGCTTTTAAGTCGGAATTTAAAGCTTGAATTAAATGAACCGACAAGATTTCAAAGCGGAACATGTCTGGATAATTTTGCTCATAATATAAAAAAGTCCAAATGTGAAATTATTGAAACTGGTCTATCTGATCATACTGCTCAGTTGTTTGTATGCCCTGTAAAGCGTTCGTGTATCTTGAAAACATGGAACATTAAGCGCCGTGAGATTAATAACGAGAACCTAGGAAAATTTAGAAATCACATAGAAAGTCTTTCTTTTCATGATACACTAGCTTCAAATGATCCTAATGTAGCTTATAGTGCTTTTATTGAACTATTTAAATGTCTGTATCACTTATGTTTTCCATATAAAGTTATAAAGAAAAGAATAGCAGTTAAACAAAAATGGCTTTCAAAAGGAATTAGGACTTGTTGTAGAAAAAAAAGGCAATTTCTATGGTATGCTCGGACTAAAAGGGATAAAGAAAGTAAAACTAGATTTAATGAATACTGTAAACGGCTAAGAAAAATAATAAAATTGACACAACGTTCTCAGAATAACCACTTTGTTAGAATGGCTAAAAATAAGTCTAAAGCTATGTGGGCAGTAATTAATAACTCTAAAACTATGATGCCAAAACAACCAATTTTTGAAATAAAAGTAAAAGATAAATATATTAATAATCCTATTGACATAGCAAACTGTTTTAATAATTATTTTTTAAATGACATTACACAATATAATACTAACAACTTGACAAATAAAATTAATATTGACTATAATCCTTACTCAATATTTATGAGCCCCGTTACAGATATTGAAGTTCTAAACGTTATTAAGTCGCTAAAAAACACGTCTAGTTTTGGTTTTGATGATTTGAGTACCAAAGTTATAAAACATGTCTCTGATTTGATTGCATATCCTCTATGTCATATTGTTAATTTGTGCTTTAGTACAGGTATATACCCAAATGAACTAAAACCAGCTATTGTTAAGCCTTTATATAAAAAGGGTGATAAAGAGAATGTTGAAAATTACCGACCAATTGCACTTTTATCAGTATTTTCAAAGGTTTTTGAAAAAATTATTTATAATTTATTGTATAATTTCCTTCAGAAGCATAACATATTACACAGTGAACAAAAGGGCTTTCGTAAAAAATTTTCTATAAACACTGCTATCTATGACCTAGTGAAAAAAGCCATCTTTTGTATGGATAGAAGAATTGCGTCATGTGCCATTTACATGGACATGACCAAAGCATTTGATAACGTTGATCATAAAATTTTATTAGAAAAATTAAATCGCTATGGAGTCCGCGGGAATGCTTTAAATTTATTGACATCTTACCTTCAAAATAGAACGCAGCACACTGAAATTATTCAAATTTGTACAACTAGTAGATCAGAAATAAAATACATGTCCAATTGTAGGCATATCAAGTGCGGAGTACCACAAGGTAGTGTTCTGGGGCCCTTATTGTTCATTATCTACATTAATGACATAATTAAAGCAACCAAGCACCCCATGATTCTTTTCGCCGATGATAGCACTGTTTTCATACAATCCAATGACAAAAATTACGAAAATTATGAATATGACATTAATGCTACTCTCAGGGATATTATAAACTGGTTAGAACTTAACAACTTAAAAATAAATTTAGTCAAAACCAGCGTTATGAACTTTGCCCAGAGAATAAATAGGCCAAAAATTACAATTGACTATGACGGTAATGAGATAGAGGAAGTAAAGACGACGAAGTTTTTGGGAATTTTTATAGACAACAACATGTCGTGGGGGACACATTCTATAGAGGTGTGTAAAAAGCTATACAAGCTCTCTTTTGCTCTATATAAGTTAGCCAAAGTAGCTGATAAAAGTACGATTTTAGCTGCATATCATGGTTTCGTTGCTTCAACCCTTCGCTATGGGGTAATATTTTGGGGCATCTCTAGTTATCGGGAAATACTTTTCAGAGCACAAAAACGTTGTGTAAGGGCCATATGTGGGCTGAAGGGTACTGAAAGCTGTCAGCCATATTTCAAAGACCTAAAATTGTTAACATTACCTTCTTTGTACATTTACGAGCTATGTTTATTTGTAAAATCTAACCCAGATTTGTTTGAAGCTGTAAAGCCTGTACCAAACCTTCGACCTAGAAACTTTAAAATAAATAGTGTTACATGTACAACTGCTTTAGCATATAAAAGCATAATTGGAATGGCACCAAGAGTATTTAATAAACTCCCAGAACCACTAAAGCACTATAATACAAACAAATTTAAGGCTGTGTTGTTTAAATTATTAATTGACAAATGTTATTTATGCTTTAGGTGAATTTTTTGATGATATTGACTTGAAATTTTAATTATTGATGAATCTTGTTACGAATTTTCATTAGATTGCTATTTGTAATATAATTATTGAATTTGTTGAGTTATTGTGATTATCATTAGAACAAAAATTTTAATTAAGAATGACATGGAATTTTAAGTGTAACTCTAATATTTTTCAATTATTTTTTCACTCTTTTGTAGTGATTGAGTCATTTTGTGATAGAATGACCACTTGTAAATTTGCATGCCGCATGTTACAGGCAGTATATGGTGAAACTAAATGTATATTGTGTAAAACCCTCCGTACAACCCATCATACGCAAATAAATGATTTGATTTGATTTGATTTGATTTGTTTTGATAATTTGTTGTAAGTTTAATTGTGTTAAAATTAGATACGGAGACAACTCTTTTTAAGTGCCTCTCGAATACATCATTTTATTTGCATTCACTTAAAAACGATAAATAATTTTTATGAAGTGTGATATTACACATATTACTAAAGCTTTTCTAATGAATTAATGATACATGCCAAATATTATTATCTCTGGATTTGTCGTTGTGAAGAAAACTGATAAAATTTTAGTATGGAAAATGCAGAATTCCCCAAAATCTCCATACAAAACACCAATTTCATAGGTAACGACCTAATATAATAAAAAAAGTCAATAAATTTTGTTTCAAATTTTCAATATTTCAGTCAAGCCAGTTATAATTATTATGAGTGTTATTTAAGCGGTCAAAATATTTGAATTTTGGTCATCAAAAAAATACAATTGATCAGCTTAAATAACTAATTGGTTAGCAACTGCTCATAGCAGCAAATATTTCTAAATTGGTCAGCAAATTAACAAATTGGTACACTTAAATGTGCTCTCTGGTGCCAAGTTGTTTAAATATAATTGATTAATTATGTTTTGTTGACACAAATATTGTTTTCAAGGTTCATAAAAAAATAACTAAATCTATCAGAATACATTTCCTAGGAATTGATACTTAATCGTTTATTGAACTTCTCCTAGATTTTTTACATTTCCGGCAACATGTATATTAGGTCCTTACCTATGAAATTGGTGTTTTGTATGGAGATTTTAGGGAATTCTGCATTTTCCATAAAGTCAAAGTCAAATAATTTATTCAGTTTAGGTATTTACATACTCTTATGAATGTCAAATTATGCCAACCGTTCACTAGCTACCAGGAGGCCTTGTTCTGAGAAGAACGGGCAAGAAACTCAGCAAGTTGTTTCCTCCCTTTACAATATAATAATTGTTTTTGAAAGATTTTACAGTATGCATTGTCAAGAGAACAAAGAAATTGTTAATGTCAACATCATACACAGACCTTTCCAGACTGTAACATCTTCCATTACAAAACTGAGTGAAAACAAAAAAATATATATATAAATATTTAAGATTTGGTCTTAAATATTTATATATATTTTTTTTTGTTTTCACTCAGTTGTGTAATGGAAAATTAGTTTAGTCTCTATTTAATTTAAATATCAATGAAGTACTACAATTTTTTTTTTCACTTTTCTTCACAACGACAAATGCAAAGATAATAATATTTGGCATCTATCATTAGACAAGCTTTAGTAATATGTGTAATATCACACTTCATAAAAAATATTAATCGTTTTTAAGTGAATGCAAATAAAATGATGTATTCGGGAGGCACTAATTTTAACACAATTAAGTTGGTTAGACAGTAGGACAGCTGTTCTGGTGTAAGAGTTACTATTTTTTACAAAAAAGATATGTAAGATTTTTTTGGTATAAAAACATAGTAACCGTAATAATGGTTAAAATTTTTTACAAATCAAAAAAGTAGAAAATGATTTTATTATTTTTATCACACACACAGTACCTATCTTTTTTCTACAGCCCTGAATGCACTAATGGAATTTTCACCCGATTACGTTTTCAATCAATTGAAATGCGTAAGCGCACACTTGTTACGAGAATGACGGCAGCACACTACGTGAGGGCGTTAGTGAGTTGCAAGGGGACGACCACGCGTTTAAGTTCATGGTACTAAGGTCTTGTTTCGTGCAACAATTATCCAACTTGCGAATTCAGATATGAACGGTCGAAAGCATGATCGGGTAAGGACGAAGTTCGCTGTCGGCGCGTCCGGCTTCCCCAAGAGAAACCTCGACGTCGGCTACATACTAATTCGACGCACTTTAAGTTATAAGTATGGGTGGTAGTCTCTTGTGACACTCGGTTTTAGAGTGGTCATCGCAGCGGACAGACGACCGTGCCGACATGAGACTTCCCGTAGTAAGTATCAAGGATGCGGCAGTGATGTGAAAATAGTGCGAACAGTGTTTTGTGTCTCGTGAATACGAACTCGGTGACTTAATAACATGGTGCGTGGTGCATTTCAGATAACGTGCGTACTATTGGCGTGTGTGTGCTTGTCTGCGGGAGATGTGGCACACCTGAAGGCCGCCAAGGCCAAGCTGGTGGGGCGGCTGGTCGGGAAGCACCACAAGCGCGGCATCTACACCGCCGTGCCGCCCTTCAAGCTTGGACACGACATCCCGCTCGTGTCTCACTCGGTAGTGAAGCCCCTCGTGGTCTCGTACCCACCCACAGCATCAGTCGCCGCTGTTAAGGTCCCGGTGATTCCTCCTTATTCCCGGTTTCCAGTTTCCGTAGGCCACAAAGTTCATTCACATTTTGGATTGAAATTCCCTCACCATCATACGAAGACTATCGTTGTGCCAAAACCTGACCAGCATTTCCATCACCATCATCACCACGTAGCTCCAAAGCCTGTTATCCCCGTCCTGCCAGCCACCCCGCTCGTGCCGGCCCCGCAGCCCACCGCCACCGTGGTGGCGCACTCTGTCCGCGCCCCGACGCCCACGCTCGTGGTACAGTCCGCGGCTGCATTGCCTGCCCCTGTGTTTCCACCACAACCTCTTCCTATCGCACCACCACCCGTTCCCGCATTCCCTACTCAATTTCCCTTGAAACAGTTTGTGCCAGTCGCACCTATACGACCCGCCCCCCTAGCGCCAGCGTTCCCAGTACCTTCTCCATATTCCTATGTCATCCGTCCAGGAAATGCAGTGCAGACGTCGTTCTTCGCCTCATATCCTAGGTATCCATTACTAAACTACCAGAACTCCTTGCTACCTCTGGCAGCACCCGCTGCTCCATTACTACCAGCCCCCATAGCACCAGCGGCGCCGGTGGGGTCTCTCGCATACGATCACCTCCACCCTCAACACCTGGTGCCTCAGGCTGGCGTGCATGATGAAGTGTTCGATCACCGCACCCCGGGCATAGCAGTGGAACCGACTCCGACTCTAATACACCCGACACAGGCCATTATACCTCAACCAGGCCTCCATCTGCATCAGAATCGGCCGGACGTGCACCTGCACCCCGCGCAACCTACGCTGCACCTGCAGCCCGCCCAGCCGCAGGCAGGGGTTAACTTTCATCCCACTTCAGCTGTTCCGCTCGACCACGACGGCTGGTCTCCTGTGCCAGCGCAAGCGCACGACATAGCCGCTGTTCAACCAGAACAACACTTCCCAGACGCGCATCACTTCACCCAGGAGCAGGCCACTCAGGTATTTGAGCACCACAGCGGGGACGAGCAGCAGTACCATGACTACCAAAACCAGCTGCAGCACCACATCCAGCACCAGCTGGAGCAGGCGCAGTACGACCAGCAGCTGCATCAACACCAGCTGGGTAATGAGTACGGCGCGCCGCAGCAGGAGTACGGACACCCGCAGCAGGAGTACGGCGCGCCGCAGCAGGAGTACGGGCACCCGCAGCAGGAGTACGGCGCGCCGCAGCAGGAGTACGGGCACCCGCACGAGTATGCGCAGAACCACGATTACTCGGAGCACGAGTATTCGCAACAGGAGTACGCGCACCAGCCGGCGGCGGAGTACGGACTGCCGGGCGGAATTGAAGGCCGCAGCGGCGGCGAAGAGGAGGAGGAAACGCAGCAACGGTACCACAACCACATCCCACTGGGTTTGCAGCCGCCAATAGACCGCCCCCTCGAGCACTTCCGATAGCTCCCGACGCGCCGCGACGGCTGGCCGAGCGACCGTCATATACCTCGTACCATGTGATAGTTAAGACTTCCGGAGGGCGACGATAGCAAGGAATATCTCGATTTACACTACACAATCACCCTCTGATACAGTAGCGAGTATTGTAAATAAAATTATTTAAAATAAATTTAATAATTATCGTTATGTGTAATTTATAGTAATTACAAATATTGTATATAATGTAGCCACGCTTACCGAACTCATTCGACTATCTGTTGCGTTAGATTTAAGGTGATTTATTAATTTATTTATTGTTTTGTAAATAAATATTCATATTAACTACTTTCAATTAATTTATTTATTCGTCGCGTGGACCAACGATTTGGCCATGGTTGGTTGTGGCAGAAGAAGCACAGGACCGATCAATAAGAAGTATGAGAGGTGTCAGTCCAGCCGTGGGAATATCCCGACAAATATATTAAAAATATAATTAAAATAAGGTCTTTTTGAGATGATAAAAACTTAAACATGTATACTTACTTAGATTTAACATATGAAGTATGTATAGGTTTAAAGATTATTAGGAATATCAAAAAGAGGTTCATTCGCATAATTTTGTTTAGATAAAACCGTATCTTTATGAGATCGTAATTATACACTCCTTTAAACTGATCTAAACGAAAGATAGTTAATATAAACCTTGCAAAGATATATAATCGTTAGATAAACGTACCATAAATATATCCGAGTCACTTAAATTATACCAATCGCTGCCAATATGTTTAATAAATAAGGGTGTTACGTTACGAATTAGGTTACACGTGCTGTAACCTACATCCGCCACTTCAATTTATTTTCATTTTATTCATAAGTTTTTTTAACCGACCTAGAAAAGGAGGTTCTAGAGACACTTACTTTCCCCAAAATCTAAAATGTGTCGTTGATTTATTAAATAAGCATCATTTAAGCTTTCACTCCCACCCATACCCACACACTCATATTGAAATTACCTAACGTGAGGTTACACATATACTTACATATTAATGCAAAAAATTCATGTTAGCTTCATGACGTGTGATATGTATATAATAAGACGATTGTTTTATCATAGTACATACAATTTCATGAACAACAAAACTTCGAATAATATTGCTCATTAGTTGTATTAAAATTTTAATATTTAAAAATAAATGAAGATCTCGTAGGAAACTATTGAAGAAAAATTAGGGAAATACCTTTATTCCATATAATTTTCACGGAATCTAAATTTTCTCCAACCTAGTTCACTAGCAGGGCGTGACAGCGCCACTTCGACTACCTATACACACGCTTAAGTCTAGATCACCTCTATAGCTTAAGCTATAAGTGCTGTATTGGCATTTCAAATATATAATTTGACATCCTGCCGATTTTACCTACTTATGAGTACTGTGCATGTTTCGATAAGTAGAAACCTCAAATTGAAAGTAAACTTGCGCCGCTTATAAATCACAGTGTATGACCTGTATCTGGGGCCTGGACATGACACAACCTTCAAATATGTGAGCTACAACTTTGTATCCTGTGTTACTCTACAAAATAACAAGGGTCGGTTTTTTGATCCGTGGTCAGGTTGATCATTAGTTTAAAATATGGACCAATGGCGAAAACGTATAAACAGCTCGCCCAATAGTCTAATTCAAATAAAATTTGACTGTTTTCAATATAGTTTGTGATTTATTTTTGTTAAAAAATCATAGACCATTTCACCACAACACGAGCCGTTTGGTAGCGGCTCATTAAAAGAATACTACCAAGCTATCTCTTCCCTTAGGTGTCGTAAAAGGCGACTAATGGACTGAGAACTGCAGAACCATCCAATAGCCTTAGGTATAGCGGCGACGGGCTTACC
This sequence comes from Parapoynx stratiotata, assembly GCA_910589355.1. Lineage (NCBI taxonomy): Eukaryota > Metazoa > Arthropoda > Insecta > Lepidoptera > Crambidae > Parapoynx > Parapoynx stratiotata. Next base: position 16,686,752 of record OU342470.1, read on the forward strand.
ACCTGTCACGCTGAGTGCAGTCATTGCTTGGTGAAGCGCGGACTAGAGCAATGGACTGCTTTTGCGGTGCTTTTGCCTAGTTTCTGACTAACCCTTAGGGGATAATAGTCGTGATTATAGGTACTGTGGGTGCCAGGCTTGTGGATGAATGCTACAGCTACAGCTACACTCACTTTAACATTTGTTATTTATGAATAGGTAATATTTGTGGCTATAGCCCACACCGCGTACATAGACGTGTAAGAAGTTCCCAGAGGCAATATGTGTAATGTAATTACAATAAAGCTCAATGAATGAATGTGTCACTTTAGACAGAAAAACAATGGCGCGAAAGGCGCACCAACATAAAAACAAAAATCTCCAATCAGGCGACATGTTTACCAACCTTAAATTTTAATGTTAAATATAGGACTTAACAGGTACGATTTGTAAAATACCGGCTAGCCACACAGCTGATGTAACGAGTGTTTTTTAGTGGTTTGGTTTTTAAATTGGCCACACTATTTCTAGTGATTGTAAATTTGACGTTTTGCCATTTTCAATATAAGTACACTTACTTAAGAACAACGCTTGCCAATTATGTAAATTAATTAGGAAAATCATGGTACAGTTTGCTGAACTTACCGTGTGCTTTGTCCATTTTACGGTTACATAATCGTCCTTCTGAGCAAGTTAATCTGTAAAACATGGATCTTTTTCATACAACGCACACTCTGGTTGATAATACGCACCAAAAAATATGCCAGACCATGCGCACAGAAGGAGTTACTGATGCTGCGGTGCGTGGAGTTAAAAAGCGAAAATATGTTTTTTGCGGGAAACATTCGATGAGCGCATAATTTCCCGTGAACTGGCCTCTGCAATCATGTGATGTCACGGCTATGGATTACTTTCTTTGGGGATATGTAAAGTCACAGGTCTTCACAGATTAAACAGTGACATTGAACCACTTGGAAACCAAAATTGCCAATAAATTGTCTCTTGTTGCTCGAAAATTGGTAATCCCGATTTCGCTAATTTTTACCAGACGTGACAGCTATATGACCTTAATCATTTATAAACACAAATGGCATAAAATTACCTTTAAAGAGAAACCAATATCATAATAATAACATTCATTTTTATGTGTTTAATTTTATTTTAAACTTGTTTACCCCTGTAAAAACACTATAATTGCTTCGATTTTTTATCGCAAATTTTAACAATTTGTCAAGCTGGCTTTTCCATTGATTCTATTGGTCTAGATTTTAACTATTGGGTTTACATTTTCTACGGATTAAAAAAATTACCCGAATACAATCTCGCAAATTAAGAAACAAGAAGCGCGTCAATAATGACTTCTATGATGATGTTTAATTAGTTCAGTAATTCAAACAATATGTAACACCTCTTGAAACTTAAAAAAGACCATCATCATGAATTTAATATATGATCTACATATCTAGACATGAAAATCCACCTAATTAATCCATGGGTCGTTTGAGTGCATGGTAAAGTGTATGTTGTTGATTGAATGTTTTGTTATAAGCGAAAATTTAGAAAATATTCTCACCGACGACGCAGGAATCAGCGAAAAGAAATTAGTACTTTAAAACACGAATCTTTTGGATTTTGTTTTCTTTTAATATTTTCGTTATATTTTAGTTTAGTAAATACTTGAAACTATGAAAGATCTTATATTCCTGTATGTTTGTAAATAAATACATTATATTAATAACAGGTGTATCTACTTGATTACCCTTCGTAACATGATATTTTACAGTTCATGTGAAGTATCGAAGTAATTGCGCAACACTTTACTAAGCTTTTTCCAACAAGGAAAGTTTAACGATTATTATACAATCTAATAAAATATAGAGCAGGCTCGCACGTTGCGTAAGCGCACATGTGGTATTATTTCAAAGCAACAGAGTAAGCCGAGAAGTGTTACACTATCTCCGGCTACTGGATATACGTACTATACTGTCATATCGCATGAATAGTCTGGTTTTTAGTACGCAACTGTACAAAATCATAAATAAGTCATTGCTTGGTTTTTCCTAATTCTATCTTAGGCAGCGATTGCAGAGTTGGGATATACGGATCTACAAGCAAGAGGTCATCTTATCGATTTCCGCTACTAGCAAGGAAGCTTTATTCAGCCTCAATGTACTAGTCTGGATCAGCTAGCCTACTTTTGAACGAAAACTCAATTAATACTCAATAATAACATAATCCAATATCTCGAAATGCCGAGACTAGAAAGGCGGTAAGAGAGTACCAATTTCAACTTAGCTCGATGTCATTTAAGTCACTCAATATCCGCATAATTAGAACCCATTTATGGCCCTAGTGTCCCACAGAAGAGTAAGAAATATCATAATCTCAATGTCGATCGATCGGTATTGCGTTCAAGAGTAGGCTAGCTGTATCTTCGAGCGACACAATGTTCGCCGGATGACTGACAGAAGCGGGGGCGCCTTTTTGTTATATAATTTGTTATATATATAAGGATTTAGAAAATAATAAAAGCCAAATAATAAAGCTAGCCTCAAAATAATTTAGACAAATCTCATGAAATGCCTTACTCTCGGAATCCGGTCGCTTGTATCGATTACAACCACAGTCAAAGCGCTATGTGGATGTACTTGCTACAAGCGCTCGCGGCAGTGAATTTAAAGTCTTTTTTTGTCAATTGTATTATTAAAATTAACTTTAAGTATAATAAATGTGAGTGTAATGTTGACGATTTTAAATGCTATGTTTAGCCTATGAAAAAAATTTTTTTGATTTTTTTTTAATGTCATTTCCAATTTTTCTATATTTTTATGTTTTCTATAAAACAATGTTTGAATATATAATATATGCAATATATACCTGTCAATGGTCAGAAAACCAAGACAATAGAAACATCTATTGTTTGCGAGCACCGGTGTTCGCGCTGAACCTCAAGGGGATTAAAACTCAACAAAAATAGGTCGATTTGAAATATCCTGGCCTTGTGGACAGTTTATGAATAAGGCTTGCCTCACACTGCATTGTGTGCAGGGCTCCACAGGTGCATGGGGAGTCAAAAAAAATTTAGGTGAAAAGTGTAAACCTCGACCTACCCCGACTCCTGCATTACTCATGCTCTTAGGTCTGCCACTTATTATAAACCGCACTTTTCTGACAGCTCTCAAGTGACACTGTATAAGAAAACTATGTCCCTGATTCACAAATTCCGAGGCCAGAGAAAAATAGCCTTAAATAAATTGTAATGTGACAATAAGCAGCTTCATGTATTTTCAAATAATTTTTTGCGTCATATTTTGACCGAAGACGACAAGACGACAAGGTGGCAATGCATAATGCAAATGTTACACAGCGGGGACTGCTTCCGATCAACCGTTTTTGTGGGAGCTCGCTCCAACGCGTGTCACAGATCAGATATGGAGACACCATGATCACGTTTCACAATTTATTTACATGTTTATTTAGCCATTCATTACACCGCTTGTTAATGTTGTTAACCTACGATGACAAGGAAAAAGGTTATATCAGAGAAAAATCAAATAAAGGTTGTCATTAAGTTGTTGTTCAAATTGTTGGTAAATAACCGTTTTAATAATTCATAACATTCACAACCTGTTTGTTGTAAATGTAAAGTTCCTCAGTTGTGAAAACGAAAGTCGTATTCACCATATACGTTTGACATGTTTAAACGGTCTCAAATTATTGAATGACTGTCCTAGAACACTACAGGCTTTGCCTATATGAAAATGGAAAAAAAATATATACTCTTTACATAACTAGGCAGCGATAGAAGAGTAGTGCGGTCCGTCTCGGTCGCCAGCGATCACCTCGGCAACTGTCATATGTGCTGTAATAGATGCTGTGCTCAATAATGATGAAATATCCTATCAGCAACCTTGCTACATCCCATATTCGAAATACTATTATGCTGAATAGCGGTCAAACGCCTACACACACTCTAAAAAAAACTTATTAAATAGATTACCGTTTGTAAATCTTTATTTACTGCACCTAATGTACATATCAAACAAATACACAGAGTGAGATTGTTATGGACATTTTTGGGAAGGCCAACGTTCAACAGTGGGCTTTGATAATATTTTCGGCAGTCGGAAGCGGGTTCTACTCGAATGAAAAACTAGAAGTGGTCAATTAAGAAAGTAGGTCAACGCCGTACGTTTTAATTATTGCCATAGTCATTTTATTATTACAAAAGATTTTATCAAATAAGCTTACGACTTGTAGTACAGGTGCGTGACTGTACGCAATATAACAAATTATAATATATATAATTATAAAGAGAAGGATATGGGAATGTATATTAATTACAAACTTGTACAATACCACGTACATTTACGATCTGAGCCATTGATCTATGGAAACAATGGTTGTTTCATGATTCGTGATTCATTTACACGGTGCGCATGCCCTGCCCAGCGCGCAGCGTTCGCAAAATAAAGACTTTAATTATGTATAATAGTAATTGGCTTCATATATATTCATTTGCAATATATCACATCACAACGCCTCTAACTGGCAGAAGCACCAACACTCACATTATGCCTGTAATTATGTCCCATGTATCAGGGGGGAAGCAGTTGGCATGCATCGGGTACACATGCCGAACACAGGGCTCCCGAATTTCGTCCAACGTTTGCCGAGTCGCAGTCTTCACTTAAGAACACGTCTATCCCAAAGGTTATTAGGTGTTCGACAAATTAATGTGGCTAATATGTCAATATCCACTTCAGCTCACAAATTCTCTACAGTATAACAGTCACTTAACTAGTCAATTGTCTGAAAACCATACACAATAGAAATATCTATGGTTTGTGTTCGCGGTGACCGCCAGGGGTTAAATTATTATACAACATTAAACAGTAAGAGGACACACGCAGATGATAAAAATGAAATTGAGAAGTTATAGTTCGATTGGATCAATTTTCTTGCTGACTGTACTGCCGTCTTAAATATTCATATTATACCCACAAATACACAAAAAAACAAATAGCACAAAATATGTTATGCTATAAATAATAAACAAAAACAACTCAAACCCGAAAATGTTGTGGAAAAATGTTCTCTACATTTTCTCTAAAATAAAACACAATTTAATACAATATTTATTTAGCTAAATCCATCGATTGATTCCAATCAAAAACACCATAAAAAATGTTATAAAGAGAGTTATTTAGGGGTAAGTACCCATACCTACTCATAATAATATCTTCCAATGTAATTCTGTCCTTTTCATGCAGGTTGTTGTTATCAAGTGTTGCGATTGACGTGCGCTCCTCAGTACAGGGCTAGTCCTAGGCTGCCTAGAGGGGCCTAGGGCCAATATAAGGCGGGCAGCCCGTCCAGGCGACTAGTGTTCGCTAGACCCCGCCACAACCACTTCAAACAACATGAAAGCTGCTGTAAGTATTAATTAATGTTCCTTCAAATTATATAGGGATCAGATTTCAAATTTGTAAGTAAAACTAACTTTATTGACTTTTATGAAGTCGCTCCGCCCTTTCTAGATAAATTACAGTGATTGTTTTTGAACTAACTACGTAACAATATTTTATATAAATTTGTATTAATTTTCATGTTTTTTTTTCAAATTTGTTGTAAGTTGAATAGAACTTAATGCGTGCCTTTATTAACATATACAAACATAAATGTCCGATCTAAATGAAATTATTATCTCCAGTTCTTTTTCCCTAAAAACTATGCAGTATCGCTTTACACATATACTAGCTGTAAAGCTTACAAAAAGTTTTTGTGTGTTTGTTAGCACTGCATTGTTTTTTACAAAGTGCTCAACATTACATTCCTACCTCTTATTGAAAATGTTGATTGTTAATAGTTGAACTAAAACCTCTAATTATTAAAATCATGAAAATAACATTTGTCGTCAGTGGCATCTGATTAATTGTTGTCATGGTGATATATCTCTGTTGTCGTGTCATTATTTTACAATGCCGAGAAATTTTAAAATTCGAAATGAAATTACATTTTCTGGAATATGGCTGAATAGGTGGTGAAATTGTGTATTTATTTCAACTTATTGTACCCTTTACAAATGCAAATAAATTATTATTATTATTATGTCACATAATACTAACTTGTTCGAGCAGATATTTATTACCACGGTTACAGCCGCGCGGTACCCGTTCCCATAGAAATATCGGGATAAAAAGTAGCATGTCCTTTCTCAGGCTCTAGACTATCTGAGTACCTACCAAATTTCAATTGAATCGGTTCAGTAGTTTTGACGTGAAAGCATAACAGACAGACAAACAGAGTTACTTTAGTATTATAATATTAGTATGGATTTAATTAATGAACGTAGATCGCCAACCCGCATGGCCACCAGCGTGGTGGTGTTACGGCCCATACTCCACATTTGTTAGTCAATGAGAAAGGCCTGCGCCCAGCAGTGGGACGTACGCTTACGACGAAAGTAAATCATTTTACGAGTTCTTATAGAAAATTTATATTTTCATCAAAATTACGTTGAGATAAAATTAATATTTTATGAATTTGCAGTGCAATTCATTGAGGCAAATGTTAGAATTTTATAATATTATTTACTGATAGATTTCTTATGCAATTACATTTCCCACAACTTCTTTTTGTTCCAAAAATGAATTAATTTGCAAATTCGCGCGTGTTATCGGTGTTAGCACTTTCAACCGCAGTGTTTACAAGAGCGCGCGTTCCCACGCCGACGCCCGCACCAGCGCGGCGGCGCGATACCGCCTCACAATCACCCACTATTAAAGGTCAATAACTAAGCTTTGTGTCTATAGATGAAGGGCACAGGTTTCCGTTCTAGTTTCAACCCTAACATTATGCTAATATAGGTACCAGTATGAACCGTTTGATCCATGAATGCCCACTATTTGCAAAAAGTAGAACAGAATTAGAGTATCTCTGCACAGCCAACGGAATAAAGGAAATAAATATAAGGAAATCAGCCAATACTATATAAAAGAATGCATCTTAAATAAATTCAACGAAATATTAAATAAACTAAAGGACATAAATAAATAAAATAAGAATATTTTGAACTTAGATAACAGAGCGCTAAGACCGACTGATCTGCCGCCCAAACGGCAAAATGTGACATGGTAATTTTATTTTATAAATATAACAAATGAAAATAAATATAACATAAAAATACCATATTGTATACCATGTTGTATACTCTTAGGAGTAGTACATAGCACCTAAGACAATATTGGAAAATAAAACATAATGAAGATGGGAAAAAATGCTTTTGGCGAAGATAGCCGAAAGTCGCTGGATACGGGCGGCGCAGGACTGATCATTGCGGAGATCCTTAGAGCATGTCCATGTCCAACAGTGGGGTGTGTCTTTAAAGCTTGAATGATAATGATAGAATTATAATTTTTATGCCATAGCTAACATTAGGGTTTAAAAATTGCGCGATAAATAGATTTTTTCTCTCAGCCAACCTTTTTATCTAATCTTTTGACGGTGCTGAGTCCTCTTTGAGCTCTTCGATCCCTTGGGACCTTACCCAAACATCCCTGCCTGCCATCTAAAAAATCCTTTCAAGTAATGCTGATGAATCACTATTATTATAGTCCGTAGATGTAATATTAAAAAAAAACAGTTTCAACATGATAATAATGGTCGTTTCTCCCACAGCTGTGTGTTCTGCTGCTGGCCACGGCCCTGGTCTCCGCCGAAGAGAAGAAGAACGAGAAGCGCGGCGTGCTGGGCCTGGGCTACGGACACGCGCCGCTCGTGGGCGGCTACTACGGCGGCCACGGCCTGGGCCTCTACAACCACGGGCTGTACGGCGGCGGGCTGTACGGCCACGGCCTCTACGGCCACGCCGCGCCCCTCGTCAGCCCCTACGGCCACGCCGCGCCCCTCGTCAGCCCCTACGGCCACCTCCCCTACTCCGCACCCCTTCTCGGACTCGGCCATGGCTGGCATTGAGCCCCTAGCTTCTTCGATTTAAGATAATATATGATCTAGTGCCAAATTTTTCGCGTCTGGCGTGATTCCTTCTAAAGTTTATTACACTCTTAAAATTATATTTGATGTTTTATTTCCTATCTACCATTTTCAACCAAGTTATTGTTTTTTATCAGCGTCATTTATCAGCGTATATAAACAGCGTATTTATGTACAAACGTTTATTCTCAAAAGGTAACAGGATAACAAGCACATCAATGCACATTTTTTTTTAATGATGAGTGAATAATTATATGTCTCCGAAGATTTAAAAAACATAAAACAATTGAAGTGAGCCAAAATACGATCTCTATTTGTCACATTACTTGGGTCAGTTTATTGACTAATCAATCAATCAATATAAATGTCATATTTTCAACAATTCATAATATAAAAGTTTATATAAATACAGACCTTGGCAGATAATCAACAATCACTGACCTAATCAAAAACCTTCGCATCAGTCAGGTTGAGCTGTTATCTCCAGCGACGAGGCGCGCACGCGCACGGCGATACAGATTTCTTGAAAATTCAGCAGCAACTAGCCTATATTTTCTTTTTTTTTAATTATATTTAACCAAAAAACGGGGATGGCTAAAAAATTGACATTTTATTTTATTATCTACTAAAAGCTCCAGATACATTTTATTTCTAGAAAAACTATAATAAATTATCGAATATAAAATTAGTAGGTACTCTTAGATTTTAAAACATTGTAACGCCGCCCTATAAACCTACCTGCCACAGTTTCAGAATCGTACATTGACACTTACTTTTATTATAAAAACTTATAGGCAATTTTCACAAAAATGCCCCATTAACAAGCATTTCGTAAACGGAAACTGCGACAACTTAGTCGCGAACTCCGGACCTTGCGCCACGCGTGTCGACATCAACACCTGCCTGCCTCTACCGGGGAATATCTAGATTTAAAATTTCAAACGACACGGAATATTAATCGACTGTGTCAAGAGTTCTAGAGCTAACAAGACTTTGTTTAATCGTTCAACTTAATTATTTAACACTAGCTTTTGCCCGCGACTTTGTCCGCGTAGAATAGTTACTTTGAGATAGGGTGATGGTATGTAGGCTATAACCACCCTCAATAAATAGGCTATTCAACACTGAAAGTTTTTTCAAATTGGAACGGTAGCCTCAATTGGTGTAATTGAAAACTCACTCCTACTCTATTATTAGAAGCGAAGTTCATGGTGGCGTTTGTCCTTAATTTTTCTGGGAGACGTTATTAAATTTTTTTTACATTCACCCGCATGACACCCGTTCCCGTGAAAATATTGAGATGAAAGGTATATATAAATTTGAAACGTCTTTGTCTCCCCCACTAGAGACACCGTAAAGTATAACAAAAAAAAATTAAAAATATACTCCCAGTTGCCCCTTCAAAAGAGGCATCGGGGGCAACTGGGACATTATTTTTTACGAATTCCCAGTTACCCCCAGTGGGGCCGATGGCGGTGGGGGCGACTGGGAATAACCCGCGTTCGAGAGGCCGCGGGACTCGCGGGTTCGATCCCACCGCCTGTACCACTAAGTTTGAATAAAACTTATGTATAGTCCATTTTGAATACCGCTTGCCTCATATTGTGCTCGGTGTATGATAGCAGGTTTGCCACCTGTTACATGGGGACCTAACAATGCCTGACATAACTGGCGAAAAGTGGGTGTGAACACCTCTGCCTACCCCATCGGGGAAAGAGACGTCATGAAAATATGATGATTATGATAACACACCATAGAACTCGCAACTCTATGGAAGGGTGCTTTCAATGCAAGCTTCATTCTTTACTCTGTGACAAGAGTGCGTAAATTTTTCCTGGAATTATTGAGGTAAGTTGTCTGAATTTAAATAGCTTAAACTGTCAGTCATCAACATAACATATATGTACATATATGTTATGTATGTTGTATTATTATATATATAAGTAGTATATGTGTATGTCATTATCTATTTAGATACATAGCATTTCATTTTATATAGTAACCTTATTATTGCTTTAGTTTTTGATTTTATTTTTATCGTCCAGCCTTCCTTTTACTCTCTGTGTAGCCCAATGATTGACTGCTGGATAACGACTTTAGTTGTTAAGTCCGCCATATGTATGATGTGTACATGAAAGCTTAAATAAAATAGAGCATCCCATACTAAGTTTACCAAGTCGTGGTCTTCTGTCAAGATCTTTAAAGTTGGAAGATACTTATACCTGTACAAATTTTTGAAGATCCATGACATACATGAGTCTGTTTAGGATCCTGGATTTTAAAAATGCCAAAAGTTTCATTGTAACATGTTTATTAGAATTCAGCCTACCGAGACGTTTCAAAATCAATCATTAGTAGTACTCGTAAGTGCTGATAATTGTTTAAGACTATAAGAATCTTTATTGAGTTGGCGACAAATAAATGATCCGCTTTTTTAACATATTTCATTACAGCGGTCCATGTGAACTCAACACTATGTAGCTGTACTTATAACACAGATCAACATCTAAACTTCGTCATTTTAGCCAATCCTAACTCAACATAAAAAGACTTAAGATTGAGTTATAAGTGCTAATCTTATCGTGGTGTTGGTTGTCCAGCAATCATTGGTATTAGTCGTTGTGTTAGCTAATCCGTCTCCATACGAAGCAATTTGTGCCAGTCGTCTATGGAGCTGCTCACTTCAGTCGCATTCTTTAAACGCCCCGCATGCCTAACATAGATTCATATAAGATTTATGTTTCCCTAACCAAATAAGCGGCCCAGTAATAATGTAATGGCCGGTAATTTGTTGATGTAATCTTGTTATTTACTTGTATTGGAAACACACTGGCGTGTAGATTGTGATTGTGAATAATGCAACTCTTTATAAGTACGAGTACATACATCAGTGGTCGTAACTGTGGCGTACTCCTTCGTGGCACGTAGGTTAGGTTAGTATTTGGTTAATGAAAAAAAAAAAAAATATGACTTAGATTGTCAATAAGTAGAATATTCGCGAGAGATTTCGAGACAGACCATGTTGCAAAACATAATGTGTTTTAGAAGAGTAATAAATATAGTGAGTTTCAACAGCAAGATGTTTTATTAGAGAGAAGCCCCCAAAGATCCAGATGTGACACACTCTTTGGTACACGCGCATAGACTTAGGGTTGAAAAAAAAATTATTTGAATTTAAATCCAATCTATAAATTAGGTCACATGAATTTCATGCTATTTTTTTACCCTCCTCCGTCCTTCCAGGCGATATATAATATATATACTCTTAGGTTCATTTTTAAATATACTCTTTTTGTCACCTAATTTGACCTTTTATTTCATAAATAATTAGCCCCTAACAATTAATTGGGTAGTTCATGGTTTATTCATGACCCTTCGAGCCGGATAAGAATAACGCGATTACTGCCAAAAACCACATTGAGATTTATGCAATGTAAATAAAAGTCTGAAATGTAAAAACCTTAATTAAGTAATACTTGACGAGCCTTATACTGCATAAAATTCATTTATTGACACGTGTAGTTTTAGTAAAAAATTACATTAAAACATATATTTCTTGATTTTGAAATACATGTAGTCATTTGACTACTGGCCATCTTTGTAGGCAAGCAAAGTTTACCGTTTTTCTAGTGTTAAAGATATGTCTTAATTAAATCGTGTGCTAGCATATACGAGTACGAAGCAGTATTCTATGCCATACCCCGAGTCAGTAATAGAAGCCAGATCACATTACGGTATATGTGCGGCGGCTCGCGTGGGTGTGTCGCTGTGGCGCAACTGATACATTTTCCTATCGACCATTCTGTATAAAATTATTTCACGACGTATGGCGGTCATTGACCCGGACTGCTATATAAGGCAGCAGCACAATAAAGCTCCAAGCGGTGAAATATATGATGAAGACAACATACTATTGTACTACTGACATGGATTGTTTCATGTGGTTCCCTCAAGAGCTCTGACCTTTAGGATCTTACCAGATGTCATTGTCACATTTCAACAGTTCATTTGGATTATTCCTAAATAACTCCACTCTCTCTGTAACAAATGAGAGGGTATACCAAACTATCACCAAGCCATAAGGGAATTGGAAATATGTAATTCATATAAATTTAAAAATGTAGATAAAATTAAAATAAATCGTCGAATTAAATTCAAAATGTTTGAAAAAAAAAACATTATGTATATCAAATTAATCCTCAGTCATCCATCCCTCAATGTCTCAAGACGAAAGTTTTCGACCAGTGCGTCCTCCCAGTCATGACCTACGGTGCCGAGACGTGGACACTCACTGCTCGACTAGTCCACCAGTTTAAAGTCGCTCAACGAGCTATGGAAAGGGCGATGCTCGGAGTAACTCTGAAGGACCGTCTTAGGAATGATGTGATCCGACAGAGAACTAGACTCACTGACATAGCCTACCGTATTAGCAAACTGAAGTGGCAGTGGGCTGGTCATATTAGCCGTAGAACTGACGACCGTTCGTTCGTCGTTCGTTCGTCAATATGTTTGAAAAAAAAATTATATTTAATAACGAAGCTAAGCTCATCTTGATTCTAAGCCACATGTCGAGCTTGCAATTTAAGCATTCTTAAATCAGATTCTCTCATCACACGACAGCATGAAGCCTGATTAGCGACAATCGTACGTAATTGCGGAAATACTGAAGCATGTGTGAGCGTGAAAATAAACACGTTACACGTGTTAGGACCCATTGGCGGGCAAGGCGCGCCGTAGAGTGCACGCTAGACAACTGGCACATACTCGTATGTACGCTTGCATAACGTCGAGGGTTGGCAGTTTTAGATTATTTTTATTTTTATTTTTAGATTAGTTTTAGCACTTTGGTTCCCGTCAAGGTGTTGGTGGTTAGTTAGTTAAAATAAAGACAACATACAGTGGCTTTTTTATGAGAAGCCATGTAAATATTTTATAAATCTCCATTTAAAAAATAAAAATCAACCGTTACTATCTATCTCTAGACTCTTTGAGTCGATGCTAACTTAAAAAATTTAACGATTTTGGGGTCTGAGTCGCGCTCGTCCGTGAGAGAACATCCCTTTTTCTGTTACGCCACGTGTGGCCATAAGGTGAAAATTAGGCAATAACCCACTGGTTAAGCTGGATCTAGTGACCACTGGACATAAAACTGTGTTCCTTCCTCAACTACACCAGAAGACTTCAATATAATTTTCATTTGTTTTGTGACTCTTATACCAATATAGTAATTTAATGAGTCAACTTTGTCACCGCGACATGTGTGTCCTGTACAAGAGGTAGGTTCGTGTTGCAAATGCGAGCGCGACTGGTCCTAATCTGAATCATATGGGCATATGAGTCAGATTTGTACAATGGTTTGATAGTTCAATAATTAAGGTAAACAATTTTTTTTCACCCTATAACATAAAAAAGAAAAATAATAATCGCCGACTGTACAAATTATGTAAATACATACATCAAAAAGGATCAAGTTTCCCGGTGCATATATTTTCTAACTAAAATGTTTAATTGGGTATTGCTCGAGGTATCAACAAGTGAATAAAGGGTACTTAGCCCATAACGTGCGCAGCAAAGGTCTCCGGCGAAGGCCGGACAAATGTCAGCGAAGGACCGGAGCCCTGACGTTCTGACCATCGATGGTATATTTAGGTATATTTTATTAGTACCTTCAGTGCTTGCATAGGAAGAAAGAAAATACATTTTTTCGTGCAGACACAAATAGAGGAAATTTATTTACATACTTGCAATGAAATTAAAACACCATAAGTACACGAATAGGACTAACACATACATACATACATCACGCCTATCTCCGAAGGGGTAGGCAGGGTGAACTAGCACCCACGCAATAAGACTTAAAAGTACAAATCTTGTCTAAATTAATGGCTAAATGAAAAAAACTTCTACGACATAAAATTTCTGCTCCAATGAAAATGTATTGACGAAATATTCAATTGTACCTACTTGCTATTTTAAAAGTTGACAATTCATTTGTAAGTTGTTTAATTACGTTATTGTACTACATTCACTTGCTATCATGCTGTTAGCAAAACGTGCGGACTTAAATATTGTACCACCTTTATACCATGTTTGAACTGAACCTCCCGATGCACATCCGGAAACGTCAACCACTACACCATAGAGGCGATTAAAATAAATCGCGGTGGTGATTTATGTAATTGGAACTATTTGTGGCTAAACCGGGCCTTCAATAGAAAAATCTGTGCTTTATAATGTTACAAATTTAATATACCTCTAAATAAATTCTTTAGAAAGCAAAATCCATACTATGTTTAGAAAACATTATGCAATAAATTACAAAATATTCGATTTCATCGTTTAATTATGTTAATTTAATAACGATTACTAACATTTCTTGCGCCTTTACGATGTATAGGAATAAAGAAATAAGCAAAATTGCTAAGAATAAGGTTATAGGAGGCCGAACATGAACCGTACTCCGCTTTTTGTTAGTAAGTCTTATAGTCTGGGAGTAGCTTGTAAGGACGAGTTATGACATAGTCCACTACAATCGTAATCCTACATGAAACGGACGTCCCAAAAGTTGTAAACAGCAATCCTGGCAGGTACATGAAGGTCCAAAGTCCTCGTAATAGTCTCAGACAGGCCAAGCATGCGATTGTGAGACAGATATGTGTTGAGAAAATTCAGCGAACAAAACATTATTTTCCTTGTGATAACCAGTAAGCATCTCACGAGACACAAACGCAAAAAACGTTACGGAAACTACGAAATTGGAAGCCAAGAAAGATTGGAAACAATACTTGTTGACGCCTCTCATGCGCCAACGCAACAATACACTTTTATGAATTTTTGCCTATCAAAAGTTGTAAGGCACAATGTGAGATCTGTCATCTATTTCATACTCTTTGTATTGCGCTCGCACAGTGAAGATTATATTTAAATTTCAGGAAGGATATTAAATATTATACGTGTTATTACGAAAGCCATCTTTTCACTTCTTTTAACTCTCCGCAGATATCAACGCCGTAACCGTGACCCGCAGCAACAGAGTTTCATCAGTATTGTTTCTAAAGCCGCGCCCTTCTATGGGTTTTTACGCAAACTGCATTCTGGCGTGAATTAATTATAACATCTCATATAAAAGTTCCAAATGGAGCCACATTTGAGCCCGCCTGCTTGTTCTGTCACCCATCTTTGGCACAATGAAACTCTTTGTAAGTTGTCTTTCGTTACTTTTAAATTAATAATACAATAGTTTAACAAAGATAATAATATAAAACGGGTGATTTTTTAAGGTGTTAGTGTTTTTTTTTTCATTATACTTATTGTAATATGAAATCAATGTTTATATGTTTATGTTATCTAAAACATAAACGTAAATTACCCCCTTGGTGGTAGGCATTTACCACCAGGTGAGCCGTCTGCCAGTTTGACCCCTGTTTACTTAAAAAGAATATTAACTACTAGTGTCTTGTTCTAGAATGGTTTTTTATGCAATTCTGACACCAAATGTTTGATAGCAGTGCGTTTATGAACACAATATCATTAAGTACAAGTCAACAATCGGATAAAATGTATATTTTTATAGTTCTCCTCATGTTTTAGCTGTAGCAAAATTTTATTCCCTTGTCTTTGCGGCCTTTGTTTAAAATAACAAACATACATATCATCGCGCCCTTTTTCCCGGAAGGGGTAGTCAGAGGTGTTACCCACAGTCCCCCATCAGTTTTAATCAATCTCTTTGCTAACTCAAGTTTAGAGTTTTTTAATTTTTTGTGTATTGGCTAACATTTTCAATATTCAAAACCTTTATTCCTTCTGCTAACCACAACGATCCAAAAACCACTTCTCTATTATTTATGAAACAAATTAAAATAGATAATATTTAAAAACTGACGGCAATATGACCATGACTCAGTCAAACTATACTTAAATCATTCGGGTACAGTCATAGATGAGTAATATTTGATGTCCATTTTGATGTCAAAACGCCTTAAACTAGTAGTCCTTGTGTTGTGTTCCGATTCCTGTTTACATTTGAACATTAATTGCAAAACTCCAAAAATGATGTCGGTTTTACGCATCAAGATTTGTTCCTCATTTTTATGACTTAAATTTATTATTGTTTTCCGTAAATCCTTCTTGGTTCATTTCTGTCTGATTATTTATTTATCGATCAGCTTTTACACTTCCTACACGAAGAAACAGATAAGGAGTACATCTTTGCGCTGGCCTATGCGCATTGGCACATTTAAGAGTCTTGTAAAGAATTACTATTTATCACAGGTACCAACCATTGCTTCATAATGTTCGGGTTTTTTAATGAAATATATTATATTTATTTATATGAAGTATATAATTATCTTTGTATTTATTTGGATATATATTTTGTATAATATGTATGTATACATTTTTTGTATTTTATTTAAGTTTGTATACTTTATTAAGCAACCATGTTATCAAGTTTATGGCATGTCTACAACCTTTCTTTTTCGATGATCTATTTCCTGCCCATCCTGGTGGCCTGGTAGACATCGCTCTAAGCGATAGGCCGCCCATTGTATATTTGTTTTCTTAAGTTTTCTTGTTTGTTTATATAAAGGTCAAAACGCGATAGCACGGTGCAGGTGAATGCGCCCAACTCAAACATTTTATAATTTCTATAATATGCATGAATTGAATATTTAGGAATCTTAACCTTGTATGACAATTTATTTTTATTACATGTTAATTATAAAATAAAATAAAATGCTTAAACTATTCGAAACACGTGTTCTGTTGCATGATATTGTGTAATATTGCATTTTTAATTAAAAAAGAAATGGGAAATTTTATAACGTGTAAAAATGTAATAATATTGGCTGTTTATCGTCATTATTTAAACTAATTACGAATATCGTTTGTCTAATGTCTTAGTTGAGTATTCCGTGCCTCTTCGCTCTCATTAAAATATTCTCCATACACCAATTTATCGTTAAAAGGCGTTCCAGTTACTATAATGAGATGCGACCGTTGGATTCAATTCCAACGTATATGCATATTTCGCAAATGTGCGCGCGAATCCTTCCAGTATGTAAATAATAAAGTCAAACATAATTATATGCAATGTGTACAGTGACATCACAGAGCAATGTAATAGTAATACATTTTGATAAGGACCTTAGTTCGAATAGCTATGACCATACAAAAGACATCAACGAGCTTCCTCTGACTTTTATTATTTTTTGTAGGAGTTTAAATTTTTTACTTGCATTTCATCAAATTTTTTTTACAAAGATTTTACATTTTTCTTCTTAATTGCAGAGTGAGTCTCATTCCCAAAAATAGACAAGTTAATCTTTTTTCTTTAACTGATGTTGTCTCAGTTTTCCTCTAACCAAAAGAAAGTGAGACCATAATTTCTAAACTAAGTTTGATTTTGTCGACATTTTGACTAAGACCCTGTTTGTAAAATAATTATAAGAAGAAGCTCGTTGATGTCTTTTGTATCGCGCTATTTATTAGGGTAAGGTGACCGAGTTAACATCTGTATTAATTTTTTAGTAAAAAAAATGCAGAATAGTTAATGAACTGCCAGTTGACCGTGAAAGCCGACTCGCGGGCACTTTCATTCCGTGCCGTTTTATAAGTATATTATAAAGTATGTACTTATTGATTCGTTTTTGATTGTGAAATCCGTGTGAAATATATTTCAAAAAATTTTTATATTGTTTTGATTAACAAGTAACTGTTTCCAGTGACAATATACTCCTACTCGGTAAAAAAAGATAAACAAGCAAGGTTATTTAGGTATTCTTGAATTAATACAATGTAAAGACTAATTTATCTAATTTTCTAACAGTACTTTGATGTTATTGCGTAACGGACAAGTCTACGAGAGGCCTTTGCCAATGAGCAAACCAACTATCAAGCAAACAATGCAACACAGATAAATGACAAAAAAGTTATAAACATTTTAAAAACAAGGGCCTATAATTTTATTATACAATTATAATAATAGGTATTAGTTTTTACACTAGCATGTGGCTTATACTTTCTCCTAGCTTCCTGGGGGAAGTCACACGAAATCGCAGACACTTCAAAAAATTGTTCAACTAGATGAAACCCCCACATTTGTTTGTGATTATATATGTTGCTAATTAAAATTGTTTCCATTCAGGTGTTGGCGCTACTGGCGTCAGTGGCGACGGCGCAGGGCCCGGCACGCGACCGGCGACACGCGGGGCTCGTGGCCACACATGCGCTGCCCGCCCCTCTCCTGGCCCCACATGCATTGCACTCTCCTATCTTTCACCCACGCCCAATTTTACATGCTCACTCATTACATGCTCCACTCTTAAGCTCACGCTCTTTTCACACTCCACTCTTAAGCACTCACTCTCTCACTCCTTTTCTACACTCCCCTAAACTTTACACTCAACTTCTCAATCCTCTTCACTCTCCGCTTCACACACCCTCACTCTACGCATCACTCTACTCCCATTCCCTCTACAATCCTCTCTTTAGCCATAGGCTTTACAACCCATTAAGTCTCTCTCTTTTGAGTAGTGAATACCACGTATCGGACCCTGTGCTGGATCTTGAAAGCGATGATGAAGAGAGCACGGATGATACAAGTACGCCTGCAGAAAGCACGGAGACTACAAGTGGTCCTGTAAAGAGCGCGCATTCTACAAGTAATCTTGTAGTGAGCAAAGAAGATAAAAATAATCGTGAAGTAAACTCACATACAAGTAGTCCTGTGGAGAGCCCACACGATACCTCTACTCCTGTGGTGTTACCGGTGCTGGTGCTGAAGGCGCCGGCGCCGCCCGCGGCTGCGCGCGCCGATGACGCGGCTGGTCCTAGCCCTTAGCGCCCTCGCATGCTGCCTCCAAGACGCTACTAGTGACGGTGACAAAACCAACTGAAAAGTAAAAAAATAATACCTTACCTTATTTATAAGATATGTAATATGATAGGTACTAAAATAAATAGATAAAAAATTACTTGTGACTTTATTACACACACACGCATTAATGTTATAAGCATTATTGTGTTCCAGCAATCAGAGGTAAGATAGCCAGTTCCTCAGTTGTTGAGGATTACAGGTGAAGCTCGCCTTCGGTCTTATTGTCACTTACCATCAGGTGAGATTAAGGCCATGAGCTTGACTGTTATATTAAAAAAAAAATCTATATACTAAGTTTTTTTCTACTCAAAGCTTTGTGGAAAATGTGGTTACTGCAGATATTTCATATAGCATCTTTTTTTGCTTCTAAAAACTTTATGTAAAGAGTTTGATGTGAGGGGAAAAACTACGGCATTGAACAAGAAATTCAGCACATTTTATAATCTCAGCAGCTTCCCTTCTAACTTGCTGAGTTTCTTGCCTTATCTTCACGAAATTTTGTAAAATGCTTTTGACATTCATAAGTATGTGCTAAGCCGCATCTAAACTTAATAAACTTTTTTTAATTAAATTTTATGATGTTAAACAAAATGCCAAATGTGTGGACCTTGGTGGTTTGAATCTAACGACCAAAATTAAATTTCTGAGTCCAAAGCACACGATCCTGTATGACGGAGCCGCGAAGTGGGTGCCATAGGGTTCCATAATTTATCAAATATCTGGACCAACAGGATGAAAAAGAGCTTTTTGTTGCACATTTTTCTAATAAATATAAAATATAATAAATTGTGGTTGTACATAATTCGAGCTCAGGCATGGCGGAAAGGTGAACTGCCCACGGCACAAGACGAGCCCCTGCACAATCTATCATTGGGTGTCCGGCGGCGAATGTAGATCTATGATGCCTCACGTCAAAGTTTTACAGTACTTCCACGGGCAAGTATACTTATAAACGTGTATACACTTTAACTTTAACAGTAAATGACTCTTCGCCCTCTGCCTATAACGTCCCACTGCTGGGACAGGCCTTCCTCATGCAGAGACACATGAGGAGTATGGGCCGTAACACCACCACGCTGGCCCAATGCGGGTCGGTGGGTAGAAACGGGCGACATTGTGATTTTTTTGTTTTTAGCATTTTAACAGTTCATAGCGAACTATTGTTACATCATATCGTGTGGCAATGGTCATGCTAGACTTACGGACGCGTCGTAACCCACGCTCGCAAATTTTAAAAACGTTACACAAACACGTAAAACTAGAATAAAATTGCACCTTATGAGTCATTTACTATGATTTTTTTAAAAGTAGTATTTTGTCAGAAAAGAGCAACAAATAACATTATAGTAGAAACAGGTTCCGATGCGCTGGCGACCTTGCTTAGCGTGATACATAAAAATATGAAAATGTTGCGAGCTTGCGCAAAGGCCTTGAAGTTGACACGGAATTTTATCGATACTAGATGATAAAATATCGATGAACTGCGAGGTCAAACCTATAGTCATCATTTTACCAATATGCAAAACAAACTCACATTCAGAGGTGTAGATACCTACCGGTCGAGATATTCAAGTCCCTATGCAAGGAGATGTGCAAGGCAAGAAATATTCATGATGATATGTCGTCATAGTTGCATGCTCCCCACTGCCGATGCCGGGCACAGGGCTTCCCACGCCCTGTGCGGATTGGTAGGCGAATAAAGATCAATATCAAAAGCCTAAGCATACGAATAGAAACCACTACGCCACCAATTTTCCACTTATTTACTATACTTAAGTTTCATTCAATGTGTTCTCTTGCGCGTGCTGCCAATGAAACAAAAAGTCGATCTAAAATAACTTCACATCGGTGCGTCTCGATCAAGCAGTGGGCTCGTAATATAGATCGGCGCCGGCGCATCTAATGTACACCTTGCTGTCCTTTAAGCCCAAATAAGTCCATCAGAGTCGACGTTGTTTACTCCAATATTGACGAAATATTTCAAGTGTACACAGAGTTATTAAATATAAATTATCCACAGCCTACGTTGTGTAATAATCGCATACTTAATGCTCATATATCCGCAGGTTTTTATGTATAAATGACAAGTGCACAAATTAATAAAACGTAGGTAAATAACATAAATGATGTCCAACAATGTAATAAAACGGTACCTAATTATGGGCTTAACGATAGGCAAATGTGTTAAAATATTTTAAGCATCAAAATATTTACTGGCACGAGATATTAGGTCCTTACCTATGAAATTGGTGTTTTGTATGCAATTTTTGGGGAATTCTGCATTTTCCATACTAACATTTTATCAGTTTTCTTCACAACGACAAATCCAGAGATAATAATATTTGGCATGTATCATTAGACAAGCTTTTTTTTTTAATATGTGTAATATCACACTTCATAAAAATTATTTATCGTTTTTAAGTGAATGCAAATAAAATGATGTATTCAGGAGGCACTTAAAAAGAGTTGGCTCCGTGTCCAATTTTAACACAATTAAACTTACAACAAATTATCAAAACAAATCAAAAGAGCTCAAAAATATAGTCTATTTTTAGACGAGGTAAGTATTTTTTAGGAATACTCTGAATCTTAATAGTTACAGACAAAATACTAAGACAGAATAAAAACACCAACTTCATAGGTAAGGACCCAATATTGCCGTCGCATATTAATGAAGAAACGAGACAGCACTAGCTGACGGGTAATAAAATGTTACAATATTTATAGAGCCATTAGGTCAATGAAATCCCTTTAGTGTTCAGAAGAAGAACATTCTAATGCTAAGTGTTAGATAAATTGTTCTGCCCAAATCCAGCGAATCCATATGACTTTGGCCAGATTGTTCAGATGGTTCACTTCGTCGGCGGCTGCGGCAATTCACGAAGGCGAATAAATCATTCGACTTTAGACTCTTTCTTAAGGCGTTAAGAGCGAAGCTACGCCCCATACCGCTTCAAGGATGTGATCATTTTTTTACCTTCAATTCAGTTCTGTGTTATGATTAGAGATCGGATATTCGGATGTATATTTACCTAAAGTACATTATTGGCTAACATATTATAAATAAAATCCCGGGATTTCGGGATTGCGTTATTAATCAGATGCATATTTAGTTAACATTAAATTGTGACCTACCATTCAAGCATGTAGGTATATTTTACACACTTGAATGGTAGATTACAGTTACGTGAAGGGTGTGAGAGGAAAAAATAATGTTATACAAAAAGTATTTAAATTACAAAAAAATCAAAATAATATAAATTGCGTACAATGAAGATCTTCTTGTCCTTTATTTCATTTTTAAGTATATTGTGAGTTATATATCTGGGTATCTAAGTACTTTGCTAATGTACCCTGTCGCTGTCTCTAAACATAACGTAACATATCATCAAGCCTCTTTCCCCGAAGGGGTTAGGCAGAGGTGTTAAACACCCACATTTCGCCAGATAGGTGGCGAGCCAGTTGCCATGCACCGGTCACAATGTGAGGCAAGCGATATTCATATTGAACTGTATATAAGTTTTATTCAAACTCAGTGGTGGCAGCGCCGGCGGGCGGTGGGATCGAACTCCCCCTCTCGAATGAGTAGTGCCCCGTCCATCCCAGTCCGGCTAAAGCTGCCTGTGGCTGGCTTTTCATGTGTCAAATATTAGGTAAGGTTTAACATAGAATAATCTTATTACTGGTGATGATTTTTGACTATATAAACCCGCTGAAAATTTTCATACCCACATATTAAGAAATAATTTATAATTTATCAGGATGTGTCACAATCCTGGCACATTCAAAACTGCAACTTTATACTGCAATGTAGGATAAAAAAAGTAAAGGTAAACGAAAATAAATCGTTAATGTTTACCTTATTATAATAGTTCGAGATAAAACTGTAGTTAGCATTGAAACTCTAATTGATTTTTATATGAGAACATAAAACTGTGCCTAACTGCAATATTATTGTTGAATTGACAACAAAATATAGTTTTCCTTGATCTGCGGCCGTGAACCGATGATAGTTTTGTTTACCAGCACTCTGTAATACAAAGATTATCGAATTCGCTTCGATGTGGGCGCGCCCTGCCTGAATAATAAATTAATAGCACAACTGATGCGGCCGTACGCTAGTCCGACGTTCTAAGGTAATGATGAGTAAACATTGTCATTACCTTCTAAATTTGACCTAGTTACATAAGAAGCAAGGGTTTTCTCAGATATTATGAGTAGGTAGGTATTTATTTATTTATTTATTTATTTAAACTTTAATGTCCTAAACTAGGTACATATGGCGGACTTAACGACAAATATCGTTCTCTACCAGTCAACCATAGGTTAAGCAGAGATTGGGTGGCGGTACCATTAAAGTAAAAACCTTAAATATATATATATATATATATATATAGGTATATAATTAACATTATTTTATTTAACAGTTTATGGACTTTTGCATGCCTACAACGCTAGAATTTTAATGACATCGAATCAAAATAAAAAGAGCATAATTATCTTATTTTATACAGACTTAAAGCATAAAAGAGTTATGTAGTAACAATCTACGTACAAGTGCGCTCGGCATAGACACCGTTCACCGACACCGACCGTGGATTTTTTTTTTGAACAAAATATATAGAAAATTCATCTAAATTCATAATTTCTCAAATTTTAGTTATTAATTTTATTTCATTTATTTTGGTTAATTATGCGGTTCAATTAAATATTAACATAAACCAATCATTTGAATGAGAACTTGCAATTTTAATTCAAAATAAATATTTTACGTCCATAAATAATTATTGTAGGTCTCTAAATGTTCTGGTCGTTGATCTATATACGTGCCCAATAAAGTGTTGGTAACCCATGCAAGACACAACCATGGTGAAAGTTGCTTTGTTTCTAAAATCAAAGTTAAAGCATTTTACTTAAGTTAAAATTATAAAATTGACACCCACAGCACTAATAAATAAATAAAATAAAAATAATTTATTTCGGACAGCAATAATCAATAACTGTTAGTAAGTAAACAATTAGTGTGACT
Source organism: Parapoynx stratiotata (assembly GCA_910589355.1). Lineage (NCBI taxonomy): Eukaryota > Metazoa > Arthropoda > Insecta > Lepidoptera > Crambidae > Parapoynx > Parapoynx stratiotata. The sequence goes on from OU342470.1 coordinate 16,710,631, forward strand.
AATGCGATTTTGTCTGTATGATAAATAATAAGATCAATAGACAAATGACTGCAAATGCGCACCACGTTTAAATTTTCGAAAGTTTTTACAAATTTGAGTATTCAAGACATCACATCTAAACTTATAAAAGAAGAAAGTGACTGACTGACCATCAACGCACAGCCCAAGCGGCTGAAGCTACAATCATGAAACTTGGCACGTAGGTTCCTTCAGTAGTGTAGGTGAGCACTAAGAAAGGATTTTTGGAATTTCCACCCCTAAGGGGGTAAAATAGGGGGTGAAAGTTTGTATGAAAATCCGTCAGTTTAAAAGTCAGGATCTTTAAATTTTGGATTTAGGCTGAAGATTAAAAAATAATAACAGGTATACACCTGTCTCAGCGATTTTCATGATTCCACCCCTATGAGGGTGAAAATGGGGATGAAGTAATGGAAATAATGAAATGGTCTAGAGACTTGAAATTTTGCACATAGATACCCCATACAGTGCAGGTATAGAGGATAAGAAAGGATTTTTAGAAATTCTAGCCCTAAGGGGGTTAAATAGGGGATGACAGTTTGTACGAAAGTCCGTTAATCTTGAAGTAAGGGTCTTTATAATTTGGATTTTGGATTTAGGCAAATGATTAAAAATAAGCAGGTATAAGTAATTTACATGTGTCACATCGATTTTGATGACTCCACCACATTGGGGTAGAAGGGGGGATGAAGTTATGGGAATAATTAAATCTTCTAGAGACATGAAATTTTGCTCATAGGTTCCTTTGGTAATGTAGGTGAGCACTAAGAAAAAGAACGGATTTCAGAAAATTCTATCCCTAACGGGGGAAAATAGGGGATGAAAGTTTGTATGAAAGTCCGTCACTTTTAAGTGAGGATATTCAATGTATGGATTCAGGGCATATAGTAAGTACCTTCCACCTAAGCTAACTTATCCATGTTTAGATGGATAATAATACATACTAATATTATAAATGCGAAAGTAACTCTGTCTGTCTGTCTCGCTTTCACGTCAAAACTACTGAACCAATTTAACCGAAATTTGGTACACAGATAGTCTGAAGCCGGAGAAAGGACAGAAGCTACCTTTTATCCCCATATTCCCATGAGAACGGGTGCCATGCGGGTAAATGTTAAAAATTTAAATAACGGCGAACAGAAAACTGAAGGACAACTTTGCTTTTAATAATAGAGTAGAGGAGTAAATTTTTAATTCCACCAAAAGAGGCTACTATTCTAATTTGAAAAAAAATTCCAGGGAAGCTATAGACTACATACCACCACACTATCTCAAAGTAACTATTCTACGCGGACGAAGTATCTGAATTGTTGTTGTTTTGTTGATTTTTTTGTGGCAGAACGGAAAGAAAGAATTAGTTTTATTTGATCCTGCTTCCGGCGCTTTTGTCTGCGGGCTGTGTGGGAGCTTATAATGTGTAATACGCCCTGAAGCCCGCGGTCGACCAATACAGTTTTATTTCGGTTTTATCACAAAAAGTTATAAATATATTTTTAAAATATTATGTTATGTCAACTTAAAAACGCCAACAGCAAAGGACACTCGCAAGGATGCCTATACACAAACAAGGAAGACCTCCGTGATCGAATGGTCTGTATGTCTTAAGGCGTTGCCATCTCGAGAGGTTCTGGGTTTGATTCCCTGTGGAGGCAAATGTTTGGGTGATGAATTCAGGCATTTGTTCTCCAGTCTTGGATATTTATATATATATTTGTCTATTAAATAAATATATACGTCATCTAGTGTCCATAACACAAGCAGCATTAGTTGCTTAAAATGGGGCTAGTTGAAAGGTGTAAATGTCTGAAGATATTTATTTATATTTTTATTTGTAAAATAATAAAAATCATAATGAAGATTTTGGGGCTTCTCCCATCACGCTAGCCCAGCGCTGGTTGGGGGGAGCTGCAGAGTCTCTTCTATGACTGTCGCCACAACTGTGCTCCTCGAGCAATTGAGGTTGACTCAATTCAACCTATGAAATATAAAATGAAATGTAAAACATATATTTGGAGACACTTAAGAGTAAGCACATATGTTATAAACAATAAAGGTGGCAGTATCCAAAATGTTTTCCACTTAGCTTTAAGCCTCAGCAAACCTGAGTCTATAAATATTAATAGAATAAGTAAAATTATATAAACATCATCAAATCATCGTCATCGTCAACAACCCCTGCTCGTCCTCAGCTGGACAGAGGTCTCCCCTAATGCACGCCACTGCTCTCGATCTTCAGCCGTTCTCCTCCAGCCCACTCGAGTCGACTCCAACGGCTGTCAGTTCCACGGCTAATGTGACCAGTCCACTGCCACTTCCGTTTACTCATACGGTAGGCTATGTCGGTGATCTAGTTCTCTGTCGGATCACATCATTCCTAATACAGTCCTTCAGATTTACTCCGAGCATCGTCCTTTCCATAGCTCTTAATACATAAAATAATAAAAAGTAAGTACCTATAGTAAAGTATTTTTGTATGTTCAATTCTATTTGCATTCTATTACATTAACATGTATTGTTGATTAACAGGCTGGTGTGTTGGATTATAGATTCTGTAAACCAGCATGTTTAATTAATAAACAAAAAAATAATAAAATACAAAAGATAAAAGAGAGGGCGCCTCATATATTAACCCAAACATTTACTTAATAAGTTCAAACCAGTGATGATAATATTGTATGAAAAGTCAGCAATAAGTAAATCTATAAGAAATATTATATTAGTTGTGCTAAACTCATAAATATTGCACGGTTGCGCAACAAAACTAGATTTATCACACGATAAAAAAATCCTCGCAATCTCATTGACGTCAGCAGCGTCCTCATTTCAATAGTTTATTTGTTTAATGTCACTGGTAAGATCTAGTCGCTTGGGAAGTGATTGCCGTAACCAATGAATGCTTGGGCCAACAGCACCAACTGGCCCTCCACCACCAATGGCCAATTGGCCATACCAAACTCTCGGTTGTGGAACCACACGAGAGATGCTATAGGACACTGTAATAATTATTTATGTCCAACCATGTCACCAATAAGCAATAGAAGACCATGCTGAGTTTCATGCTCATTCTTCTCAGAACAGGGCCTCCTGGTAGTTTTACAAATGGATAGCATTCTTGACGTTCAAAAGTTTGTAGTGATATAGGACCGAAGTGAATAAATTATATTAATATTGGGAAAACGGTTATCGCGCAAGAGGTCGCCACGGCGGTCGTCTTCGGTTCCATCTCCGCTTTTACTATAAATAAAAAGCTTAAGTACAGTTCAACGCAATTAGCTCGCTTCAAACTGTGTCCGATGCTCTGGTTCGCCCCGTAACCTAGGGGCAACATATTCGGCGAAATGTGGATCACCTCTGTTTGCCCTTTTGGGGCATAATCAATTCAATTGAATTATCTTTGGTTGGCTTCATCGGTGTTACTTCTCTATTAAAGTTTTATGTTTATCAACTGTGTTGTATGTTAATAATAATAAGAATGTTTTACCCAGCTTTCAGAATATCAATGGAAGTAGAAAATGAAATAAATTGATACCACAGATGTACATTTAAATAGATGATGCAAATGCATACACTGCGAGTTTTTGGTATGCCTCGTTGTGTGATAGTTGGCGGAAGAGCATCGCATCGGCAGCATCGGTACCTTTCAATCAGTTTGGATCTCTCGTCGCAAAATTACCGCTGTGACATCACAGTAGACGTTAAAAAGTTGACACGCTAATTTTCAATACAAATCCTTATACTTGCTTTATTCATGCGTGAGTTCCAAAATGAGTCTTGTTACTTGAGTAAAATAAATATCATTATTATTTTTGTAAATTTTTATTTATCCTCGGCCTTACGACCGGTGTAATGCTATTTACGGGTATTGACCAAGTAAATAACATTGTAGTGTTTAATTAGTTGAAACAGTTAAGTGTGGTGTTGGGTTGTTGTGAGGGGTGATCTCGTTTTCTTCTATTGCCATGAATTTTCTAACTATCCTGCATGTGTTTAATATTGCTGCTTTCTGTATCTTAATATACATGTGTTCGTCTAAATTGAGTAATCTAAGGCTATGGTGAAGGTGTTTGGGGATGATGCCGGTAGTGGATATTACTATCGGGACTACATATACTTTTTCTTGCCTCATTATTATTATTATTATTATATGTATAAATGTGCTAGATACTCTCTTGCCCAAAAGAATTGCCTGACATATTGGAATTGAACTTAAACACCAGTTTTCCTAAAAAAAAAAATAAAAAAAATACTATTTAACAAAATATATACCTAGGAATATAGCCATAGTTGTAACACTTTAAATTTGCTTGTGTGTTTTTTTAAGTTTAAATTCGGTTGTAACAGATGTTCGTATGATGAATTCGGGATGCGGCCTTCAAAAACCTTTCTCGCCTTTCTTTGATAAATATTATTGTTGATGCGTCACAAATGACTCGTTTGTCGACCTGCGTTGGGCTTGCACGCACGCCGGTTTCAAGGTTTCGCCTTATCTGAGGTTCCGGGTTCGAAGTCAGTTGAATCAAAATTATTTTTACTGAAGTGATGATTTTTTTAAATAATTAAGTAAAAAACATGAACAAGAAAATTTATATAAGTAAAAAAAAAATCTAAAAATAATTTCGACGAAAATCCAGTATACATTTAATACAAAAATTTTATGAAGCCTCAGACAAAGAAAATTTTTTTGTTTTAATTAATTTAAAATCGTTCACACAATATAACGATGTTTTTAATAACCAAAAATGTGGATTACTCCTTTGAAAATTTAACAAACACTCAGATACAAAATATACAGCTTTGACAACCTCCGTGGTCGAGTGGTCTGTATGCCGGTCTCAAGGCGTCGCCATCTCGAGAGGTTCTGGGTTTGATCCCCGATGGGGGCAAATGTTTGGGTGATGAATTTTCAGGCATTTGTTTTCCAGTCTTGAATGTTTATATATATTTACATATATTCATAATATTTTTATGTGTTTATTTATTAAGTATATTTATCCGTCATCTAGTGTCCGTAACACAAGCAGCATTAGTAGCTTAAAATGGGGCTAGTTGATTGGTGTGAATGTTTGAAGATATATATAGCTTACCTGTAGATATTAACTACTCCTAATTGATCATAACACTACAAAAGCACAGCAGGCCTAAAACTTCAAAAATTATGTCACCCATAAATCAATCTCCAGAATTGTAAACAAGCCATCTAATTTGTCTCTAAGACAATGAATAATAAAATATTTGTATCGTCCTCAAATCCTCAATACATCTACCCCCAACCCGAGCTGTATACAAACTGACAAACATAACCTTCAACGCGCTTTCGCCAAGGAACCTGAGTAACGAAGACGATACATAGCTTTGAGTTTTGCAAAATTCTCAAAATGTATCCATGACGTAGGAGAATGTAATAGGAATGGGAGCGTCAACTGTATGCCCTGGCGTTATGGTCGGAATTTCGCTGGCGCGTTCTCGGAGCCACCTCATCAATATATAATATTATGTTGCTGAATATTATTATACCATCTCAGGGGGCCTGTCACTATATAAGACGATCACACCGCAGAAGCAGCACAGTCCTGCGCTCGAAGACAACACAATGAAATACTTTGTGAGTCTCCTGTTACCTACTTAAAAATGTTTTTAATTTATTTTTTTTCTATACGCTAAATTCAATCAGGATAAAAACATTATCTTGTTTGCAATGTGACGTAAAACTGTAATGTATCGTGCACAAAGTGTGACTTTCATAAATTAGAGTATCTCACATATAACATTTAAAATAGCTCCTATAAGTAGACCTTTTAATCTCTCCCACTGTTTATCTCGTAGAAGCTCATACTATTTTTGGCAAGTTATTACAATTATGCATAAAATAGTTTAAACTCCATCCTACAGCATGGGTTCCTTCAAAAGAGGCGAGAAAAGGCATTATGAGCCAGCAAGATGTAGGTCGCCACGCATGCATCCTTTGGTGCTGCCCTAGCAGCCTTCACGCATGGACTCATCTACTGACCATCAGATGGTGTTGAGTCATTTGCTGGGCTGATTATATAATAATAATCAAATCTTCATCCCCGAAGGGGAAGGCTGAGGTGTTACCACACTCATTGTGCCTATTATGATTAAGACTATGTACGTGCACTGGGCACAGTGTTAAGCTAATTATGAATATCGCTCTTCGTAATAAATAATAGCTACTTATGTTCTAATTGCATTGTAAGAATTGATAATTATATATGTAAATACACGACTGATGCCCCGTGCTTGCTGAATTATGTTACTCACCTACTAAAATAAGGCACTTATTACACGCGCCTTCTATGTACAACGAGCACTGATTGGATTGCACGCAACGTGAATATGCGATGCTCGGTGGCATTGTGGTTTGAACACTTTGGTTTTTGGACTTGGTCTTCTTAACTAAGAAACCTACGCACTGTTTGGACTTAAAACGGGTAACCAATACTTTGTAATCTCTGGTTCCTTATTGTAGAGGACGCGAAAAGTGCGAGCCATGGTCGAAGCCAATGTAAGATTGGAAGTTGCAGCATCTGCCCAGCCCCAGCAAGGGCGCGTTACTTACCTTTAGTTTACATTTACAGGCTTGCTTCCTGCTCCTGGCCGTAGCGATTTGCATGGCTTCGGCCGGCTACATCGGGCACGGCTACGGTCACGGCTACGGGCACGGCTACGGTCATGGGTACGGGCAAGGGTACGGCTGGAGCCCGCTGGTGCGCCGGGTCTACCACGTGCCCTCCTACCACGGCTGGCACGGCCACGGCTATGGCTACCGCGGCTATGGCGGATGGTGGTAGACTAGGATGGAGAAGACAAACAAAATATTTTTAAATTATATCTAACCTAAAAAAACTTGGCGAAATCTCTGTTACATAAACTGAATTGACGTCAAACCAAATTCAAATGTAACTCTGACGCGTGCACAGAAATGCCAGTTAAATACTCGTTTCGGTTATCAGTGGACCAGTGACCAGATTGTAAAATGGTACGGCACTCGTAAATATCAAGTGATCTAATTTCGTAAGGACTTTAATATGTTGTGATTTAAATTGCTTTAACAATTCTACGGAGAGTTAGTGTGTGACAGTGTTTTATATAATATAATATAAATTTCTTAATTACTCTAGACTGCTAAAATGTCAAATTGAAAATTGTTTTATAATGCGTTTGCCGTACACTGCCTTACTGCTTTATTCTGTGATATTTTTAAGTTCAAAATTCATGTAAATATACATACACATAAATACTCGAACTGACATATTGTTGGTTTATTACAATTTCAACACTCTTACGACATTGATCCTTACTTGCTTAGTGATAGCATTTGCTAAAATTACAAGAACGCGTTTTAATAGTTGCCTAGAATATGTTTTTCAATTATAAATCTTATGTGTACTACTAGTCATAATAGTCACCGAGTTACGACAACATCAACATATCCTTAGGTACTAGATTATATAATGATTCATGTAGAAATAGAATGAAATAAAAATCTTTTAAAATTTGTGACAGATAAAATACAAATTGATTTTACCAAGTACAAGCAATTAAACAAATAAACTTATAAACCTCTGAAGTGGCACATTATTATGTTCTTTTCAAAATCGAATTCGAATCCGGGACCTCAGAGATGGCGACACTTTGAAACCGGTCAACCTCCATTGACAGACGACGATAAAATGCCAACAGCTTATTGACAGAACAAAAGAAGAACAAGAAGTAGAACAGAGAAGTTTGAACGTTAATTTTCAAGTATTTTGTTACTGACTTATACCGTCTTATTTGTAAAATGCCAACAACAACAAACATAAATTAAATGTAAAGGATGACACATTGTATTCAGAGAAAAATTTTTAATAAAAAAACACTCAAAAATATAAAAACATAGACATATTGGATTACACATGTATATTAAGTCTATACATATTTTCTAGATCTTTGACCAGATTGTGTCAATGTTACATTTTAAATTATATGTTTCCTTGCTTGGCCATGCACATCTAGATATTTTAATATATTAAACATTAACCTAAACAACATCATTAGGAATGGAAATACGGAGAGCTTTGGTTTCAATATTGGAAACAAAGCGCCTTTGTTAAGATTGAACACTGGATGGGTGTATAAATTTTTAAATCTCATCTTAGTCTGTACCGTCCAGTACGCATTGAACCAAAGTGATGGTGTAAGGCCCATGGAAGCCTGTGCTCAGCGGTAGAACGTATATGCTTATATAACCTGATGATGATTTTCAAAAGGGATGTAGAGTATTGCTTATATAACCTCAGTTCTCAAAACCAGAATGCAATATTTGTTGTATATCAAAAAATTACAACAAAATCACGAAACCAGGTCATGTCCTAAGAAAAGAAACAATACAAGTTATTTACGGCTACTTAAGACTATTTCTCTGCGTCATCAGTTTTGCACTTTATTTTGCATGTAAATAACCTTATATTCCATAAAAGCACAGGTCATATAAACAGCTGCACTTGCTCTTTACTGATCGTTAGGGTCTTCGCTCACGCAGTCAAGTATTGACTTTCATTAGCATAGCTTTGGCTTTGGCTATCGTTAGCATCAAAAACTTTGTATAAAATTAGGAGGAGTCTAACTAGCGTAGTTCACGCTTTAATCGTTTCAAAGTATATGAAATGTATGTTTTATGGAAAGTTTACTTATTATGTCAATAATACAGTGGTATATCCACTGAATTTATGATTTTATTCCTTTATTCTGATTTCTTCTTAAAATATCTTTAATATCAATAAAATATAAATAAATTCTTCAGAAATTCACACCTATCAACTAGACCATATTAAGTAAGCAAATAATGTTGTCTGTTAACATGGTCATGTTCTAAATGCTAGTTATTATTCAATTCCCTTTTTATTTGATAAACAACAACATTCATTATACAAGGACATCCTGCGCCAACTTTGTAAATATTTATATTAAATTTAATATATTGAGTAAGGTCAGTAGGTATTTAATTAGTTGCTATTAAATTTCATACAGGTATTGTAAACCTGTTTCTTAAAGTTTAGTAACATTCTTTTACTTAAGCAGATCTTCCTGAAGTGGTCGCGATATAATGATAATGTGTAAGTAATTATTATAATTATAAAGCTATTTGTAACACAGACACAGTACAAATAGAAAGCTTCAAAAATAACTGTTCAATGTGGGAATTACCGTTATTTATTTATTTTATTTTAGGAAGATTTACAGTTTCAATAATCAATATAAACATACAGCAATATACTAAAACTCTATGCTAATTAAAAATCTCCACAAATGAGTATTCAAGAAACAATAAATATAATTTCATAAAAACAAATAGAATAAACCAATTTAATAATACGCATGTTATTAAAATACGTTTGAAGACGTTATCAACCATATATTTTTTTTTTGGTAAAGAGGGGTAAAAAATGACGTGAAAAACTAAGGTCGTGCACAGCCAACCATCCAAACTATGGGGATGAATTTGTCATCGCGAAGCCCGGGGACGGAAGGCAGCGGCCGGTATGAGCTGCAACACTTCCTCTGAACAAAATATGTGCTTTAAAATATTTTAAAAATATGTGCGTCCTAAATTCTGTTCAGTATAATTTTTTTCTAGTGGGCGAGCGACCTAAACGTAAAAACCAAAAGCTCCGTGGCGGAGCGTGTGCCGGCGTGTCACGGCCAAGGCCGACTTACGTCACGTCACACTCGCATCGCGGTAACAAACGCTTGGTACTTTCTTACGGCACGAGATTATAATGATTATCATAATCGGTCCACTCAAAAAGGCCCGCTCATTGTTGAATAAACTTTAACGACCGACCTCTGAACTGATGAGCCTGTTTATTTGCTTCCCAATTTTGTGTCTTAGTGGCTTTTGTTAATGTACAGGTTGGATCTTCTGTAATTATTGTGTTTTACTTATTTCCCTGGTAAAGAGATTTATACATTTGTTTTAATGGTAGCTGTTATGAAGTCCTTATGACCATGAAGGAATATACTTCATACGTTCTCAACCTATATACGTCCCACTGCTGGGTACAGGCCCTCCTCATGGAGAAACGCATGAGGAGTATAAGCCGTAGCACCACCACGCTGGCCCAATGCGGGTTGTTCTATTATTAATAGAACTTAATAGGGTACACTAACAATTTTGATGTGGAATCAAATATTATTCATTATTTCGACGCGTGAATGTAATGGACCGTTCACTTGCACTGCAAGTTCGATCATTTTGAAAACCAGAAATTAGGAACAAAATTGAACGCGAGTCGCTCTCGGCCGATCGCATTGCTCTACTTTTGCAACTGACCGGGTCGCAAATTCGAGTTATTTTATTTCAAGGACGTCAGAGCGTGTTTACGTACAAATAACCCTTGAAAAAACTAATCGACTGACTTGATTTGGGCTGTGAGCAGATGGCAGCCGGCATTTCGGTATAAATAACAAAGAATCCTGTACTCGGAGTTGCAGTTTCGGTGTGTTGCATCTTTGTTGTTTTGCACAATCACCAAATTGTTAACATTTATGCGTGAATTACGTTAACGTGCACTTTTACGACACAAACCAAAAACGACTTAAAGTTCAAATGTCCAATTATTGAGTAAAAATCTTCACATCATAATTGCAATCCTGTGCTAGACTCAACAGATCGTCCGGTCTAGCTTGTTAGTTTCGAGAGCAATGAGCTCTATTAATTTAGACCATTAGCTTCCGTGGGTCTCCTCATTCTTGAGTCGATCTCGCATAAACTAAAAACATATCTCTGTGGGGATGTTGAAGTTAAATAAAATCTGGAGATGTAATCACTTCATTTATAATGAAAAGGCACAATTGGAACAATTTGTAAAAAGGTAACTATCACAAATCACTGAACACAAAACTTAAAGTTAGATATATAGTTATAACTATTTAAAGATAAAATAATTTAGGCGTCGATACAACTGCTCCAGACGCTGACTCAGATAGGGATGAAAATTGGAGACCAAAAACAATGAAAAAGAGACAGATGCTTAATTTTAAACAGAAACAAAGAGAAAATGGCCAGAGAAGAGCGCAATAACAGCAAAGAGTGGCTAATACTGATAAAGCGCTTCGTTAAAACTCTATTCATTGCCCCTGACCAATTATTATTAAACTGATCGTTGAAAAAAAACGTATTGTAATTTTATTGGTCTACAAATTGTCAAGCTCGATACATCACATATTACTAAACTAGAACACACATACCATACATAAACATTGTTCACATCTTAGAAGCAGATACCAAAATTCTGTTATATCTACCTAAAAAACGCTAAAGATAATAATAGACGAATACTTGAATACTTTGAACTAATTACGCATAACTGCACGCGCGACATTGGATGCAAACCGGTTCCGAACAAGATCAACGGGCCTGAATATTTCAAACAAAATAAATCTGTTTTTAATTGGATATTTTGTACCCAAATTTTTGTTGTATATTGTAAATACTGAATGGTTATAAAGTTTGCATCATACGCACCTAATAGCATGCGTAACCTTGGCAATAGTTTAATATTAATAAAACTATTGCCAAGGCAATACTTTATTACCTCCGGTGTAGATACGCCCTCGGTAGATGTAGAAAAGAAGAAGCCGGCTCAAGGCGCGCGGGCGTCTTCGCGCTGACGTCCGGTGGACCGTCCTCGCCTACACTCGATGTTCCTGAGTCCAGTCGATAAAAACGAAGTCATGGCTATAATCCAAAAAATAAAGATAAAATCTAGTTTTGGTATTGACGAGCTGCCGTCAACGCTCATAAAAAAATGCGCTATAGAACTTGTTCCACCCTAAACATTCATTTTAATTCGGTCCGTCTCAGAGGGTATATTTCAAGACCAGTTAAAAAAGCCATAAAAAAGTCTATTCACATGAGAAACTCGACTACGGATCCTTATAATTATTGTCCAATCGCATTTAACTAGTAAACTTTTGTTTTTGACTCGTCATTAGTGTAACTACTTGTTACCTAAATAATTAAACAAAGAATTTCATTTCAATTTCAATTCATTTCATTTCATAAGTACCTGTCATATCAAAGATCTTTGAGAGGGTAATGTTCAAGCGTATATACTCCTTTTGCGAAAAATATAACGTTTTTGTAGACGCACAGATTGTTTTTCGGACGAATCGATCCACAACTCTAGCAGCCTAAAAGTACATTTACGAGGTTCTAAATATTCTAAGTGTTAAAAAATTGCAAAAGGCTTATTATTCGATCTGACAAAGGCATATGAAAGAGTGAAATTCGATATTCTCCTGAATAAACTATATGCAATTGGAGTGCGGGTAAATGCACACAGGTGTTTTGCTTCCTTTCTCAATGATCGCAAGCAAGTCCAGATCGAGCACGCGAGCGCGGTGTCGCGGGCCACTTCCACCGTCGCTCGGGGGTGCAGCCGGTGCAGGACTCCATACCTCAGGGTTCTCTGCTTGCATTGTGGTCTTGATATACATCAATGATCTTCATAAGGCTATCCATAAAACTTGTGTGATGTTCGCTGATGCTTTTTCTGTTGTATTTCCATGTAACACTGATTGTGATCTGAATGCTAAAATTTTTTAAAATTCAATAGCTGCCTAAGCTGCCTACATGATCATAACATGGAAAAAAATTTGAATAAAACCAAACTTGCTATTCAGACTGCGTCAAAAAGAAGAACTTCAATAAAATTTTGTATAAATATAGAAACAAATATTAATTACAAATCGCACATTCAAATTTTTTTACCTAAAATTTACTATTTACCCAATTTGTTTACGCTTTAAGGCCCGATTTTTCAATCCTCAGATAAAACTATCTGTCAGTCAAATGTTAGCTCTATCCCTTTTCTTTTTATGACTTTAGAAAGTGACAGTGATAGTTTTAAATGGCGGATAATTTTATTTGAGGATTGAAAAATTGGGCGGAGAACTAAAAATGTCTACAGATTTAAAAACAGCGCTCACTATGTATTATGCCTATGCACATGCGGTATCATCTTGTGGGGTAACAGCGCGGATGCATGGTCTTTATCTTGCAGAAGAAGTGCATACGCGATCTTGCAAATATCCAGCAGAGAGAAAACTGTAGGCCACACTACAAAAACTTTAACATCTTATCGTTAACGTGTGTATAAATATATTGGAGTTGTGTAAATTTGTCCGGAAAAACGAAGATATTTATAAAAAAAAGATACAGATATTCCCTTGACAAAGGCATCATGTTTTAAAAATAACTAACCTAATCTAACCTAACATTTGCGTAGATAGTCGTCGATGCATACTAGTTAATTCTAAAATCAAAAGAACAACCTAATTGTCCTTATTAATATATTTAAATTAATAAATTATAAATCTAAGAATTTTGATGAAATGTGACACTAAAAATGCAATTATAATAATTACTCGTATTTTATGTTTTTTTACCTAGGTATCATTTGTATTGCTGTGACCTGGCTGGGTGCATGTGCTGTACTAATTATAACTACCACATGTTAAGCAATAAATAAATAAAGGTTTGATTAAATGTTGTAGATAAAATAAAGGATACATAATTTAAAGTTTAATGTTGTTTAAAAATAAACAACGCATTTTAATGAATAAATTCACGGGTTCAGATTTTGCCTCATTATGTTGATGCCCCTATAAAAGGGGGGGCAAGCCTGTAGTCATGCACCACGCACAGGATATCCATGAATATAGTACTATAGTTGTTCCTCTCACAAAACTCTTCTTCTGCCGAGATCCGTACTCAAACTTAACCTTAGAGCAACAGATAGATACCAAGCCACTTATCCACGGAGGTTTAAAAGTATCTTTTTAAAATTACTTTAAACTGTTTGTTCTAAGAACTTAATGATGGTTAGTAAATATGACAGTATTACTTAGCTAATTAATCTTTATGTGTTACACTTTTTGAACTTAGTTAAAAAATATGGTTAAATATTCTTAGAAGTCATAACAGAATAAGGTTTTTCAAGGACATCCTCATGATTTACATAATATATTATATTTGAAAATTGTTAAATCTCGTTTACGCGCATTATCTGTTTGATCTCAATGGCGGATATGGAAACGACAGTCATATGACCACCACCAAACAAAACCGCAACTAACATTTACATTTTATTACAAAAGTAGGATGTAATAGGTAATTCGGGGGAGGCCAGCGTACCAGCAACAAAATGGCCACTGGCTATACTCGTAATCATATCAGATTCTAACAAACACACATACATACATACAATCACGCCTGCGATCCCCGAAGGGGTAGGCAGAGTCCAAGGAGCACTGTGTTCCTTAAGACCACATTTATCCATACAAAAATTGGGTTTGGTCACATGAAAAATCGTGAAAGAGTAGTAACAAGTGGCTAGCTCATCGCCTACACAATCACAGACTCAGAACCCAATACGCCCTTGGTCGACTTTTACGACATGCTAGGCAAGAAAAGCAGTTGGTACATTATTTTTATGTCCCGGACCAACACGGGACAATTCTAACAAAATTTACACTATATTGGTAATGACCTTAAAAAAGTAAATTAACTAAGTACCTTCTTACAATCTACATAAAACATTAAGTAATCACAATTAAAATCTAGTTCAAAAACCTATTAACATAATCAAATGCTAATAACATTCGTTTTTTACTGTAATAAATTAATTACATGAAATTAAAAACGTAGAAAAGGAATTTTTGAACTACATTTCGCACCCGTGCAAGGCCGCTTGCGCAAACGTTTCGTATCGCGTATATATACATCTCGCGAAGGATCTGCTGTATCACTCATCAGACATATCTTCTGATCAACACACAATCAACAATATGAAACTCTTCGTAAGTACTCGGTATTCTATGATGACGATAAAAAACAACATTAAAAAGAAAAATAACAATAAATATTTATAATTTTATCTTTGTAAAATTTTCTTGCGTTTCCTTGATTCAGGTGGTTTTGTGCTGCGTGGTGGCCGTTATGGCGGGTGAGAGCCGCGACAAGCGAGGCATCCTTAGCGGCGGGTACCTCGGCCACGGCTACGGCAGCGTCGGCTACAGCGGCGTTGGCTACAGCGGCCTGTCCGCCGGCTACTCCGCGCCCGCAGTGGTCGCTGTCAACAAGGTCGTCAGCGTGCCCAAAGTGGTCACCGTACCTCAAGTGGTCAAAGTGAACAAAGTGGTGTCTGTGCCCGAAGTGGTGACCGTCAAGAAAGTGGTGGCCGCGCCCAGCTACAGCGCGCCGCTGTCGCTAGGGTACTCCGACCACTCCGCCTACTCCGGCCTGTACGGCCACTCAGGCTACTCCGGCTACTCCGGCTACTCCAGCTACCCCGGCTACGGGTACACTAGCGGCTACGGCAACGGATGGTGGTGAACTTCGGCACTTGTCTCATAGCTTATTGAACCTATTTATTAAATATGAAATAAAATAGTGCTACTGAATTATCGAATTTATTGAGTTTTTTTTGTACATAACAACACCCAATCACAAATCACATGAAAGATTTGTTTATACTAGTATCATAATATACTATTAGTAGGTTCACCATCACCCATACGATTACCACAACATTACAAAAGCATGTTGTGGACATGTTTTGTTTGCTGAATTATAAGCAAGCACCTGACTCAAGTTCGCCTGGTCAGGTAAGAATGTTTGTAAAGAGGACTTTGAGAGCACCTAACCATATTCTTAGCTCCTACAAAGTGACAAATTGCCCTTTGCCGAAACACGAACCGCAATAATGCCTGTTTCCTCTTGCCTTGAAAATTTCCATAACTATTTATTTTCGGAAACACTAACAGATTATTCAGCAGTTCACATGAAACGAATCATTTCTTACAAGCAGATGGAATGTCGACCATATAACTTATGCCATCCGATGTTGGGACCGTGCTCATTGAGGATAAAGTCTTTCGCTCACGAACTGATTGTGAGATGTACCTTCATACCTCTCAACGAGTCCACGATGTAGAAACATTGAATACGTTATTTAGTCACCATATAACACACCAATAACAAAAACAGTGAAACATTCTAACACCTTCGTGTCTAAGGTGTTACAGATAGCATACCGTTCTGACCAAAACGAGTCAACTCAAATGATCAATTGCAAAATGCAATAATGAATACCTACAAATTATAACCCCTCGAATGGTCAAACCCCATAATAGCGTATATCAACAGATTTTCCTATCAGGTCTGTTTTCAGACTCGTGAACGGTAAGTTGCCTAAAACCAGAAAATAGTACTTCACACAGATTTTATCATTAAAAGCTCAGCAAACGACTCATTACTACCTAGATATGCAACCAGAGTAGTGCAAAATCTTCACCTTGCTCGAAATTCACGTACATTACCACGCTTTTAAAAAATCTGTGTGGGCCGTATGCTTGTTTGACACCCTGGTAGTATAATAAAAAAATAAAAAAAAATAACATGCAAGAGGCTCGCACAAAAAATGGTTCATAAGAATAAAGTACTATAAATGGAAAAGTTTTTTTGGGTCTCTCTGTATGAAGTACATCCAATAAACGGTGGATGAAGGAAGATAATTAAGTACTTCATAAACAGTATACTTTAATTAAATAGATCAATCAACGTCTTTTTTCAATTGCTGAGCCCTTAAAAATCAAATGAATTCGTTTATTGTTGCTTGCGGACAATAAAATATTTTACGGTGTATAATAGTTTAATTTTTTTTATTGTTTAGAATGTATATAATATTTGAAATTGACACATACATATAACCACGACTATTATCCCCTAAGGGTTAGACAGAGACTAAAACTACTAACAGAAGTGCAAGAGCACCGCAAGAGCAATCCACTGCCATAGTCCACGCTTCACCAAGCAGTGACTGCACTCAGCGTGACAGGTGCTGAGCCCGTCGCCGCTATATGCTATTGGATGGTTATGCATTTCTAATTCCATTTGTCACCTTTTACGACACCCAAGGGATGAGATGGGTTCTTTTAATGAGCCGCTACCACACGCCTGTAATTGCACGACTGAAATTGATTCTACATAAAAAACGCCATGGCAATAAAGCAGTAGTGTTAAAACAATTAAATGTTCTTATTTATTATTGTTAGTAATATCTTAAATAAGTTTATAATAAAGTAATGAACACCTCTGTGTTAGAGCTTTCATATTCATAAACTAGCTGTTGCCCGCGACTTCATCCGCGGTCACAAAAGTTTTTTTACTTTCCCACAAACCCTTTAATTTTCCCGAATAAAATGTATCTATGATGTTGACCAGGGATGTAAGGTACAACCATTAAAATTTCATTGAAATCGGTCTAGCTATTTAGGAGATTAGCCCGTACAAACAAACAAACAGACAGAGAAACAAAAAATATTTTTTTATTTTATTTTTCCTCTTTATACAACCCCCTGACTTGATTCTAAGAGTTTTTCTTTGTACAGACATACGACCTCTACATTTTTATTAAATGTATAGATTTATTATCTATATCTTTAATTCTAACGTTACTATAAAACTGTCGTTTTCGGTGACTTGTTAAGGTGACCTTTTTGTTGCGATTATTACCTTTAGTGCGATAACAATTAAGACAAACAACGATAGCATTTAATATCTACCAATAAAATAAATTATTAGCCTATTTTCACTTCTTAATTTTAAGTGCCGAACTTGGCCTATGAAATAAAATTATTTTTGATTTGATTCTGTTTTTAGTGCTCGGACTGCAGAGACTCTCTTTAGTGGCATCTATGTAACGTCTGTCCTGGCTGCTCGAACTTTGGATTTTTTAAATTACTGAGTGGATATGGATTTTCTATAGTGCATGGTAATGGCAACATGCTTGCTATTATTCGACCAATAAAATTTCAGCCCTTGGAGACCTGTGATTGTATGTATGTACGTTTTCACAATATTTTAAAAAGGAGCAATATCTAAATTACTAAATAACTGTTAATTTTGCAAGATTTTAGTATGGTGTTCTCGTTTGTTTAAACAATAATTACAGTAGGGTACTAAGAACCAACCACTTGGTAGTGGACAGTCGGATAGGAAAAGCTTAAGTATTTTTTTTATGTGACAGTAATCCGGAATATAATGCACTTCAACGCCATTCATTTATGAGGTTGTCCGCCCTGTATAAAATACGGAAACAAAAATACAACAAAAAAAATACCGCACAGAGTAATAACGTTAATTTTATAATAATGTTTCAAATCACCTCAATAAACCCAAGAAATAATGTTATAGTTCCGAGCTGTATGACGTTGCAGAATATTTTGCTCAAGAAACCTTTTCACAAAATTGCGCTATGAGGATTTTATCACCGTAATAAATTAATTATTTAATTGTTAAAAATGTTCAACGATTGTAAAGGTAATTTTGGAACTATATTTCGCGCAAGGCCGCTTGCGCAAGTGGCTTCCCTCGCATATATATACATCGCGAAGGATGTGCTATATCACTCATCAGACATATCTTCAACACACAGGCCAGAATATGAAACTCTTCGTAAGTATTCGGTATTGATGATAATCATGGAAATACATCAAAACTTCAAGAAAGAACCAACAAACTATCCATATACGATGCTTCATTTTGCCTTTGTAACACTAACTTGCGTTCACTTTATATACGTTTTCTTGATCCAGGTGGTTTTGTGGTGCGTGGCGGCCGTTGTGGCGGGTGAGAGCCGCGACAAGCGAGGCATCCTCAGCGGCGGGTACCTCGGCCACGGCTACGGCGGCGTCGGCTACAGCGACGTCGGCTACAGTGGCGTTGGCTACAGCGGCGTCGGCTACAGCGGCGTTGGTTACAGCGGCCTGTCCGCCGGCTACTCCGCGCCCGCAGTGGTCGCTGTCAACAAGGTCGTCAGCGTGCCCAAAGTGGTCACCGTGCCTCAAGTGGTCAAAGTTAACAAAGTGGTGTCTGTGCCCGAAGTGGTGACCGTCAAGAAAGTGGTGGCCGCGCCCAGCTACAGCGCCCCGCTGTCGCTGGGGTACTCCGCCTACTCCGGCCTGTACGGGCACTCCGGCTACTCCGGCTACTCCGGCACTAGCGGGTACGGCACTTGACTAATAGTTTATTGAACCTATTTACGTAACTTATTATACATATTTCTAAAACAAAGAATTTTGATTATATATTTTTTTTCTTTTTTAATTCCTAAATCCACAATTCCAAACAAAATCTATCTATTCAGTGTACGTCATAGAAGCAAAGAAGACCAGCTTGTGAGGACGCTTATATTAATCACAGTTCTATACGCAGCTGAAATGTGGATCATAGATGCCCCGGAAATGTGGTGCTAGAGAAGAATTCTTAAGGTTTCGTGGACCGAGTTCTATACTTCGATACTTCAAGAACTCATTCTCGCATCTTTGTTTTCTTCGGATATGTTTCTCGGAGTGTCGTTCAGTTCATATGCCTTGTCCTCCAATGGAGAGTGAAAAGCACTAGATCACAACCGCGTCAAGAGCGAAACGGATAAGAAGAAGATATTGTCAAACACTCATTACATACGAAGTCTGCAGTATGCCAGGCAAAAAGACACTATGACATAGTCACAAGTTTAAAAGTACTATTTTGTTTTTGACACGCTTTTCTGCAACAAATATTTGAATTTGAATCTTTCGTGAGAAAGAAATGCGCAGTTGATTTAATAATGTTGAAAGGATGGATGACACTTGTATAACTAAAAGGATATATGAATCGGGAGTGAGTGGAGATACGAGGCGAAGAAGACCTAGGCGAACGTCGTAGATCAAATCAAACATATATAGTACTGCTATTTATTTATGTGGGTGCTTAACACCTCTGGCGACCCCCCCCCCCCCCCCCCTTGATGGGAAAGAGACGTGATGATATGTTATGTTATGTTATTTTAAGCCATCTGGTAACGACGCCGGCGCACTACACTCTCAACAGACAGTGGTTTGATCCTCAGCGACAAATAGAATAGAATAAAATTTTATTCAGTACACACATAGTAAGAAATTACATAAAAAATTAATCGCAAATCGCGGGTGTCCCTGTATAAATGAAAATTATTTGAATTAAGAAATTGAATTGGTTTGTACGAGTAACCTCTTCTCTAAATGTCACTTTATAAAATATCTATCTCATTTATCAATTATATTCTAGACTGTATAACAATAATGGATTTTAAACTACTAGAATGTGATTAAGGGCCTGCAGGTTCCAAAAAAATATAAGCTACTGGAAGAGCCGTCATTGATGACCAAGAAAAGGACTATACCATACTACTTTGCATCAAAACTTAAAGGGTTTGGTAATGGTAAATAGTAATGGGGTCCGACAGGACAGCATATTGGGCCCGTTACTTTTCTTACTGTTTTTAAACGATGTACCAAAGGTGACAATTTATAATTGTATATTATATTCTGATGATAGAGGAGCTCGGTGGCGCACTAGTTAGTACGCTTTGGCTTACGATTGAAGACAAAGCTACCTTCACCATGGTCTGGCCTTGGATGAGTGACCAAAACTTTATGATCTCGAGCTCCTCAGTGCTTCAGAAGGTACGTTAAGCCGTTGGTCCCGTTTCTACGCACCAACCCGCATTAGGTCAGCGTGGTTTGTGTTACGGCCCATACTCTTCATGTGAAAGGCCTGTGGCCAGCAATGGGACGTATATAGACTGAGGACGTTGCTGATGATATATCGGTAGTTATAACTGATAATTCAACGGATACGGATAATGACATTATAAATTTTGCATTAAGCTATATAACTAAATGGATTTGATGAAATAAAATAGAAGTTAACAATGATAGGACACATTACGTTCAATTTATAAATAAAGGTGGTAAAAAACAGAGTTCAGTATAAAATGCAATGATAAAATCATATCAGAAACTAATAAGGTCTACTTCTTAGGCATAGTTTTAGACGATAAATGTTCGTGAAAGTCCCACATTGAAAAATTATGTGGAAAGCTAAACAGGTTTTCGTACGTACTTTGGCGTCTGTCTAAGATAAGCAGGAAAGAAACAGCATTAAACGCATACCATGGCTATGTGGCTTCGAATTAAAAAAAAAAATATAGTGGTATGGGGTAACGCTGTAAATGTAAGAAGAGTTTTCAAAGCTCGGAAGCAATGCGTCAGATCTATTGTTGATGTTGACACCAAGACCTCCTGCAGACCTTTATTCTTATCATTGAATATTCTTACTGTACCAAGTCTCTACATACTGGAAATGAGTGTATTTGTAAAGGCTCATCCAGAACTAAATGTAAGAAAAATTTTACTCACATTAACTCTAGATATCTGCATAAAATCCAATTTTCCTTTTTGCAAATTCCTTTTTGCAGGACAGTTGTGTTTAAAAGGAATTGCTTCTTCATGTCAATACAAGTATACAATCACATGCCAGTAAATTTGAACTCATTGCCCTTGATTTACTTTAAATATCGACTGAAAAAATGGTTGCTCGGAAGATGTTATTACCTCATAAAAGAGTTTTTGCAGGGTGATGAAAACGGAATTATCACTCATAATATTCAGTCTTGATAATAATATAATCCTGACCGGGTTGGGACATGAGTTGTGTTATATAGCAGACTAACATAATATCAATAAAATTATTTTCGTTTCTGTTGCATAGTACCTAATTGCATTGACTGTTTTAAAATTTTATTATACTGTACAATTGAATTTAATGAATTAAACTAATGAATTATATTTTTAAGCTGTATAATTAATAATTATTATTAGCAAACTTTATATATTTAGACCATATGTTTTGCAATAAATTGATTTGATTTGATTTGAAAGACGTTCTTAAGAAGGTCTAAAGTACCCGATATCGCCGAGCATGTAAGAGGAATGTGATGGGAGCTGATGTAAGGTTAGTAGCAAGTGGAACGAAGTAATCTCTGCCTACCCCTGCGTCACCTTAAGTGATCTTAAGTTTGAATAAAACTTCCGATAAGTAGATGACAAAAAAATAAAATTAGACTATGGTAACCTATACTGGTTTGTTTTACCCTTCTTTATCGATTAAACTTTATTTAATTAATAACCAGTTGTTAACGAGGCCAGAAACTATTCTATTATAAATAAAGCAATGTTTTCAATGATTATGAAACATTCGCAGCATTGGTAATATTATAAAAATTATACTCATTCCCCAAATCTCAACATAAAGTCAAAAGTCAAAAAATTGTATTTGGTGAAATGTCGTAAAACAAAGGGTCATATTTTTAAAAATAATGTTTATTTACAAAAATTAAATAGAAAGCAATTGACTAGAAGTGACATGATTTACCACCAGCCGTTGGCGTAACCATTGGAGTATCCGTAGCTTGGGTAGCTGTGGATGCTGGGGTAGGCAGCGTGGCTGTAGAGGCCGGAGTGGTCGTACACGCCAGAGTAGACGGAGTGGCCGTACACGCCGGAGTAGTCGGAGTATCCAAGAGATAACGGAGCGTGGTAGCTGGGCGCGGCGACTACTTTCTTGACGGAGACTACTTCGGGCACAGACACCACTTTATTCACTTTGACCACTTCGGGCACGGAGACTACTTTGGGCACGCTGACGACCTTGTTGACGGCTACCACTGCGGGCGCGGAGTAGCCGACCACGGGCGCGGCGAGGTCGCCGTGGCCGAGGCCCACACCGCCGTAGCCGAGGCCCACGCCGCCGTAGCCGAGGCCCACGCCGCCGTAGCCGTGGCCCAGGCCGCCGAGCAGCCCGCGCTTATCGCGCTTCTCGGCAGCCATCGCCACCGCCACCACGCAGAATAGAGCTACCTGGAAATCGAAATTATTCATTTAATCAATATTATAATAAAACAGCGAGGTAAACGCTCAGATAGCGGTAGATATCATGATGATAATGTGTGATAAGCTTAACTGTGATGATGTAATGAAAGAACATAACATAAACTATCATCACACCTCTTTTCCCCGAAGGAGGAGGCAGAGGTATTAAACACCCACATTTCGCCAGAAATGTTAGGTCCCCCCCATGTAACAGGTGGCGAGCCTGTTGCCATGCACGAGGCGAGCGATATTCACAATGAACTGTACATAAGTTTTATTTAAACTCAGTGGTACAGGCCAACAATGAGGTAGTACACAAATAAAAATTGTAGTAATAACAAAAATAGCATGAATTTTATGACAACTATATTTTTTTTTAAAGAAGCTTGAAAATAAAAGATCACCCTAAAGAGGACGCAAAAACTAATCTAGAAATCTAGTCTGTAGGGCGCTTCACACCACCCGGCTCGATACAAGCATCGATAAAAAATAAAGTATCTGTTACACAAAAAGCCACTCAATGCATGTGTTCAATATAATGACCGCACTTGTCATACACTATTCACGCATACCGTCACACACAAATATAAACAGCTGATTTTATGTTCAATATTACGTTTTTTGGACAGAGATTTCCGATTGATTAGTTGATTGCTATACACCACTACGTAGGTTTCAGTCTATGGATCACACGATATAGATAACCACTTCAAATTACTTGAATATTTTAAGCGTAAGCGCAAACAAAACACGTCTGTTATTTTTAACATGCACCCGTTGTCTCAAAAATGAATGAAGAATATTGCATGATAAAGAGAAATATTTTTCCATTTGTGTTAATATTATTTTTAATACTTACGAAGAATTTCATGATGGTAGT